>CM029653.1:34943977-35425284 GCA_017311315.1 Dendrocalamus latiflorus | reverse complement strand
CCTCCTTTTATAGCCTCTCACTAATGGATTTTCCATTTGCTTTGCCCATTAAGCCTCCACCTTTACCCGCTAATGCTAATCAAATCCGCTTCCATATGCAACTTCGCGTTTTTACCGAAACGCCCCTCCTACACCTTCCGGGAAGCTTCTGCGTTTCTTGTCGTCCAAGCCTCGCAACTACCTCGAGTCTCCGCCGTCTTCGACACATCCGATCGTTCTGACCTCGACACCACATGTGTCTAGTCCGGTCACCTCGTGTCTCGCCACGACTCCGCCTCGACGTCCTGCAGCCATCACAGACAAGAAACACATCAAATAGCACCACTCGACGCATGTAAACATAAATAGCATCAATGAACCAACTTACTCATGAAAGAGCCCAAACCTGTTAAATCAAGAGAATATGCATCCTAATCACTTTGACCAGGTTTGACCAAGTCCGACCGAACCCGATTGCACCACGCAATACCACGGTCCGAACCACACAAACCAAACTCGACTTTCCTAAACCGATGTCAATTACTCATCACAAACATGGGGTCATAACCACATGGTCTCTCACCAACGCCTGGTAAGATATATTAAACTATCTAATTGTTAATAGGTCCATAACTTCATAAGGTCTAAAATAACATGATTTTCTCTTGCAGCAAATATTGACTACCAAATCTTTTGAAGACTCCTTCCAAGCAGTCCGAGAGGGATATACTATTCACGACCCTATGAAACAAGGAGCACCTAGCTCACACGTGAGGCCTAGGGGTTTACGTACTTGAAGGCACGGATTCCCAAATGACTCTAAGGCATATAGCAGTAGGAAGAAATCGAAGGCAGAGCACAAGGAATGTATGAAATGGGACTTTGATGCAAAACTTGAGAACATAACTGCCTTACTTCGAGGAGAGATAGATACATTGAGAGAAGAACTAAGAGAAGTCCACAATTAGTCACAAGCCACCCCCGTTATTGCGGTACCTAGTCCCCCTCAATGTCGGAGTAGCTGTGCGTCCGGGCCACTTTTTGAATATAGCGATGCCCACTTACCTATCGATGATATCTATGTAATGTAAATCTCTAGAATGCTACACAGATAGACCTAGTGGATGTATTAGCTCATCGTGTATTGTTATGTAGGAGGCCATGCTGTGCATCCTCAGAATCAGGGTTGTTAGCTCTATTTCCATTGACATTGGGCAGAGGTATCCATGTCTACCAGGGATGTTGGTGCACGGTGCCCAGTTAGAGACCCATTTTGCGAAGGTCTAGGTGGAAAGGATTAATGATGTTTTCGGGGCCGTCTCGCTGGAGAGGGCCCCAAATAAAGAAATCATGACACTAGGGGATGCCGTCCACACATTCGTCCAATGGCCTAAGAGGGACATCACCTTAGACCCTTCTGTGCCATGATCTCCACACGACTATGCCTGTCAAATAGAACCCTCTATGACTCCACCTCAAGCTCTGCTTCATAAGCCATCGCATCAGCTCCCGTGGAGACAACGATTCACAATTAGCTCGGGCTGTTGTTAGTCCTGAAGTCACAATTACCTAGCCTTGGACTAGCTTGCAGGTCTTTGCATACATGGGACATGTAGATGTCCAGTAGGAGGCCAAATCAGCAAAGTGGATTCACCGTGAGATACACAGAGGCGCATTTCCTCCATGACTTGGGCGTGACCTTCGAAGACTTATTTTTACTATTCAACCTCAACGAATTTGATGCCTCACTTCTATGATGCTGGACACTGTAAGTATACTGTACAATGAAGTTCTACATTTACGTAATACCGATAAATGTCATAACTCGTTGCTTATGTATAGATCCATTATGAATGAGTCTGGTGACGACAACAACCGATGGATTTCTTCGACCCATACTTGGTCTCTGAACAATCCATCAATGTAAACACATCCTTCATAAAAAAAACAAAACGACGGGATTGCTTACTCACACTAACAAGGAGTACATCCTAGTTCCCTTTCAACCAGGGGTAAGTGCTTCACTAGTTGCCAAACAAGTTTCATTTGTATTTTATACACAACATAAACTTATGATAATCACTATGACGACACAAATGACTAGGTCTCACTGGATTCTGATTGTGATTGTACCAAAGTGAAGCAAGGTAATATACCTTGATTACCTACTTAGGAGCAACCATGACTTCACTTGTGTGCAATAAATAATTGACATGTAAACTCATTTCCTCGATACATAACTCTATTGTAGTCTTCCCTTTGTTTGCAATAGTCGAAGTTAACTTTTTGGAATCACGTAGGTCGTTCAATGCTTACGTTTCCTAGGAAGGGAGACATAAGAAATCTAGCGCCACACTGCGACATAGGACACAATTTTTGGTACCCGCTACAACACAACAATCTTGTTATATCACACTTCGTTATAATGGCTCTAGAACTAGCAATACCTATGTATGAAATTCTATTTTTGCAGTGCCATCAACAACTACAGGGCAACGCATATGGATTATACGTTTGCTGCCATGTGTAGAAAATCATGGACGCTAAGACGAATGATCTAGAGGTTTGCCAACATGCTAATAAATATTTCATGATTATCAATTATATATATCTCTGTGTGTGTGTGTGCGCGCGCTAATGACTTTAACATTGCTAGCGACAACGCGTGGAATTCGATGAAATTACATTCGATCTTGACAAACTCATCGAAGTTCGAGGACAGCTCTCCAAATTCTTGATGGGGGGTGTCATACACAAGAATAGAGAGTTCCGCGCCGACAATGATAATTAGATGTTCAAACATTTGATACAATTATAATCACTCAATTGTGCTTATTCAAACAATTAATTCAGTTGTACTGCCTTCAGTTGCTTAATTCATTTGTGAGATCTGTGTAATGATTGGCATGTGCTATATTATGCTATATGTGTATTCTGTTTGCTTGTTTTCAGATGGCATCGCTTGCATTTCTTGAGGCTAGCGAAAAATAGGAAATAATTTAGCTATTAAAATAGCTAGCATAGATGGTTTATAATAACAAACCGTCTATGATATATGATATATCACAGACGATATTTGGTATTAACCGTCTGTGATATATGATATATCACAGACGGTTTGTTGTTATAAACTATATGTGATAGCTATTTTAATAGTTAAATTATTTCTTTTTTTGACTAGTTTTAGAAAATGCTAGTCATGCCCTCTGAAAACAAGTACATAGAACACACATATAGCACAATCTGTGATATCTGCAATATTACAGATGGTTTTTAGTATTAGCCATCTGTAATATGTGAGATATCACAGACGACTATATTTAAGAATTGTCTGTGATATTTGTAATATCACAAACAATTTTTAGTATTAGCCATTTGTGATATCTAACATATCGTGTGTCACTCTTTTCTACACCCAATTGTGCAACCAGAAGTCAAGAATGGTATTAACCTACCCAACTAATTTGCTTAGTTTTAGTATGGACTACTATGCAATAGTTTGGCAGGTGGATTTCTAGATTTTTATTATGATTATTCTTGGAATGATCCACACTGATCACTGCCCCTATGTGGATTTCTTTAAACATAAAGGGCAAGCGACTCCCTAACAATAGTGGTCCCTCATTAAAAAATGTTGCCCGTAATGGTTGCGTTCTGGCGATGAGGTGTAACCCGACAAGGGAACAATCTGTCACTATGTTGAGGGGGTCTTACCTATGGGAGAAAGCATCGAGACTAAACATTGTAAATGTCTTGTTATGATTTTCTCAGTTGCATGTATGTGAAAGCATGTAACGGCCGACATTATAAGTTAATCATATCTTGTGGGTAAAGTTGTACATCCTCTATAGAGTGTTAAAAATCTATTCGAATAGCCATGCCTTCGGACATGGGCAAAGTATAGAAATGCCACACTTGCATAGTTTTCACAAAATGGTTACTAGTTAATGGTGGTTATGGAGGACAATATGGATATGGTATCTTGGTATGAAAATGGAATTCATTTAGTGATCATGGATTGGATATGATATCTTGGTATGAAGATAGAATTCATTTGGTGATCATGGAAATGGACATAGTATCTTGGTATAGATATGGAACGGTGCTTATAGAATGGACATGGTGGACAACTGTGAAGAGGGTTCGCTCTCACAAATTTAACTAAAACTAGACATTTTGGTTTTAGTTAAAATGGCTAAGTCATAGGTTTAGAAACTAGTTATAGTGTGATATTTGATAAAATTGCTTTAGGTTAAAAGAAACATAAGACATTATCTTAGTTAAGCCTTGCATGTGCGCGCGCCTGTGTGTGTATGTATGTATGCATGCTTGTATGTATGTATGTACTAATTGTTGCTCAACTATATGATTCAGTGCTCAAGGAATAATCTACCGGTGAACATTTGTCACCATTCATCAAAGGTTGAAGATGACGCCGAATACTAGATCGTGTACCTTAGTCAATTGACTGTGGGCATATCCTGAGAGACTCCACTGGCTATGTGTCTTTTCAACTATAAGACTTCATTCGTATTTGACCTCCTTGGCCTACGATGTAAGACTTTGGCTATTTGGTCTATTTACGCTTATTACTACTATACCTTTTCATTTATGCGCATGTATGGATTGATATTCACCATTGCTATATTGTGTGAGCTAGCTACTGATCCAGAGACTAGCTCAGAATGCATAGAAGATTCAGATTGCCAAATTTGGGTTGCTACAAAATGTTCATACAAAATTGGGCACTGCAGTATATGGCCCCGTTCTAACAATGATGGCTTCTGGTTTCCAGAAACTAAAAGCTGTTTGGAAGACGTTGCCTTCTTAGCATATATTATTTTCACTTTTTTCCTTTATATTATCTGTGGAGATATAACATTGTTTTTACTTTTCCTATTTTCTTTAATTAAATACATCAGAAAATGTTAACAGTCGCTACAATGTTATTTCAACCAAATACCAAAAGTCATGCCACTTTGGAATATGGCCTAATCCAAGGGCGGTCCCTCTATAGTTGATGGTGTTAAGCTGAACACCCATTATTTTTTTTTGCAAAAATACAATACTAGGTATATTACACATATATACTTTTAATTGAGCCAAAATGCTATATATTTGTACAAAAAAAATCAGCCCAATCCAACCCACACCTCCCTCTCTTAGCCCACTAGAGCTCCCTCTGCACCCACCAGAGCCACCACAACTCAAATTCTCCAACGCCCCAACCGGTCACTCAAGTCCTAACCTAATTGGCTCATTTCTCTCTCTCTCTCTCTCAACGTGACAGCGAGCGCACATGGAGAGTGCGTGAGCCGGCTAGACGAGAGGCACAATAATGTGACGATGGCCTGATTTTTCGAAAGGTACTGATAAGTCGATTGTGGAGAACACGACGTTGATGATCCAAAATCTTCGACCAAAATAGATCGAATCCCTCGCAATCACTACACCACTACTCCGTGGTTATCAACCGTGTCGAGCGCGGTTGACCTCGCCAAGAAGGCTATCTCCTACAAGCGAATCAAGAACACAAGTAAGAGAGTATAAGATGCAATCTGAAATTGTATTGCGAATAAAGATTAAGTTCACAAGTTGGGGTTCCTCAACTGAACATACGGTGAAACTGCTAAGCAGAATAATCTCTTAAGAAAAACCCGAGGAAAACAAAAGGGGTGCGACCTCCTTGAATATAGGAGGGGGAAGCCACACTTATCTAAGAAAAAGGAGTGCGGTACTATTCATAGTTACTGTTCATGTGAACAGTACGGCCGCGGTACAAGGACTCGATTACAAGGCCCAAGGCCCACTTTGACTCGGACTAGAAAAGTGATGCGACTTGTTTGGCAGTTTCTGATAGGGTCGGATGGAGTTTGGAGGTGAGACTAAATCCATCTGAAATTAGAGTCCAAGAGCTTTCCAAAGAGTACTCACGGGCCCCGAGAAGCCTTCTGGATCAAAAGTTATGGCTGTTTGAAGTAGACGTTGTTAAAAAGGCCGAATCTGAGTCGAACTCGTGAACAGGACTTGGTTTGCGCTTGACAGTTCCACTTCTATATTTGAACTCGTGTGGTTCTTCCCCGTGGTTCCTAAGGACAATTAAATAGTATGCCATTCTTTGAAACATTTGTATGCAGACTTAGGAACGCATTCACCTGATGGTTAAGTTGACGTGCTCACGCTCGAGTCATTGGTTCTTGTATCATAGTTTCAGTTTGTTGAGTTTGTTGTGGAGTCGGCATGGTTGTATCTATGGAAAGGATGTCGTCGTCACACAAGGTAGTGCCATAGTGGCGCAAACCCACAATGGCTGCACGCAACGATGGCCAAGGAAAGGGAGAGGAAGCGTGCAATGTGCAGTGGCAGTCGGCGATGCCAAGCCGACGAGAAGACAAACCAATTCTCAAATCAGGGCCGGCGGTGCGAGTGAGCTGGAAAGTGATGTGGCGAGTTGAGTGGCAATGTGGCGAGCAGAGAGATATGAAACACATAGCTTTGTGGTGAGGTCCCATTCTCACATGAGTTGCATTCGGTCTCCCACTCTCCCTCCCAATTTCAAAATCAGCAAATCCCTAATAGTTCATTGAATAATTGTGCTTTTGTGAAATGTAGATCGTAGAACCTTCAAAAATGAAGAAGTTTACATATTTGAAATCTTTGCAGATAGTACTGATTAGATGGCATACAAATTTGAACAAGTTAGCAAAGTGTTTTAATGAACAATAAAAAGACTGTCCCTAAAATTGCATGAAAGGTCGTTGAGTTAAAATTATATTTTGCTTAATTATTTTGTAATTTTCTACATTTTTTGAGATATTTTTTGTTAGGACAATTTGTACTTTGATTTTTTTCCACTGATGACATTTTCTTTTTCTTCTGAGTAATATTTATTAGCTCCAAAAACCTATATCAGAAATCCTAGTCTGCCACTGGCCTAAACTGCACATGTGAAGAGACGAACCATTGACATGTTGTTCCCAAGGTCCATGGGCCAGGCCAGTCTCAATGGAGGTTTCATGTCTCAGTTTCCAACACACTCATATTTTGGAAACAGTGCAGAAGAGTTTCATCCCTATGAAACCCTATCTACTCTCATGAAACTTTTATCATCTCTCTCTTCATCAATACAGTGCCATGTCAGCGTATTTAATGCCCATGAAACTTCATAAAACCCCCACTGAGACTGGCCTAAGTAGACATGCACTAGTACATGGCTACATGCAGCTTGAAGCTAATGGAAGCCAAAATACACGAACATTCATTTGAAAGAAACAAAGTACTCCAACATAGATGTACATAAGTTTGCCGCTGATTATATGGGCGTGGAGGGCTTTCCATTTCCGCGCCATGTGGCCCATGACCCGAAGTGGGCAGCACACACGTTACTTGCCTACGGGCAGCATCTACATGTCTCCTCCTTTTCACTTTAGGCCTATATGAGTTTACCCGGCACGAGCAGCTTTATCGGGGAATTTCTAATCTTAGTAGGAGCTTTCCAAATTTCCTCTAACGGCCTGCAGCACCCCTTCGATCCATCATACTAGAGCCATCCGAGAAGAACGATTAGGACATATACGATCGTTTCCACAATGCCAATAGACGAAGTGCCTCGTTTAAGGTCAACTAGTAAGTGTGCACGTGAAATTTATATCAAAAGCATTGATTATATATATCCAGAAATGAAATATAAATTTTGCTCCATGCCTCATGACTGAATTTCCCATAAATCATGTAGTCAGGCACACATCATAACAGAAAGTTAAGAAATTTTGTCACGTTCTAGAGAATGAATAGGATAGTCATTGGTCGATAGTCGTAGGTACAGTAACTGATTGGTAGTCATTAGCTACAGTACCTGTCGGTGCTCGAAACACCTGTGTGGTCGAAGGCCGGTAGTACCAACTTTGTATGAGCAGTACGATCGTAGTTGTGGTAAGAGCCGTGGTCGAAATGCCATGGTCGAGACATCTAATTGAAGTGCCATGGTCGAAGGACTCAAAGTCCTAAGGAGTTAACTTGGTCAGGTCTCTTTGTGGTCATAGACTTGGTTAGATTTGTGTTTGTGGTTGTAGCTACAGTGAACCAGTTGATAGTCATTGGTCATAGCTACAATATACATAGCAATATAAAGCTGACCATGAGACATAGGGCTAATGAGACATCGTGGTCAAAGTGCCGTGGTCGAAGGACTCGAAGCCATAAGGAGTCAATTTGGTCAGGTCTATGTGTGGTCAAAGGCTTGGTTAGATCTGTGTTTGTGTTCGTAGCTACAGTGAACCGGTTAATAGTCGTTAGTCGATGTCGTAAGCTACAGTACCTGGTCGGTAGTCGTAAGCTATATTACTGGTCGATGCTCAGAAGAACTGCGTGGTTGAAGACCGATAGTACCGATTTTATGTGAGCAGTATGACCGGAGTTACGGTGAGAGCCATGGTCAAGACGTCGTATTCGAGGCGCCATGGTTGTAAGGAGTCGATTTAATCAGGTCTGTGTGTGGTCATAGACTTGGTCAGATCTGTGTGTGTGGTTGTAGCTATAGTGAACCAGTCGATAGTCGTAGGTCATTATTACAGTGGACATAACAACATAAAGCTGACCATGAGACAGAGCTGATGAGACGTCGTGGTCGAGGTGCCATGGTTGAAGTACCGGGTCAAAGTGCCATGGTCGAGAAGCGGGTCGAAGTCGCAAGAAGTCAATTTGGTCATGTCTGTGTGTGGTCATAGACTTGGTTAGATTTATTCTTGTGGTCATAGCTACAGTGAACTAGTCGATTGTCGTAGCTACAGTACTGGTCAGTAGTCGTAAGCTACAGTACCTGGTCGGTAGTCGTAAGCTATAGTACCTGGTCAGTGCTCGAAGACCGGTAGTATAGGCTTTGTGTGAGTGGTACTACTGGAGAAGCGGTCAAAGTGCCATGGTTGAGAAGCCGTGGTCAAAGAAGCGGTCGAAGTGCCATGGTCGAGAAGCTATGGCTGGAGAAGCAGTCGAAGTGTGTGGTCGAGAAGCCGTGATCAGAGTTGCGGTCGAAGTGCCGTAATCGATAAGCCGCGGTCGAGCAGCCATAGCGAGGTGTAGTGGTCGTAAGACGTCACTGGGTGCCCAAGTAATAGATGAGTTAATGAGTCGTAGTCGTGTACGTGTGTCATTCCAAGGAAGAAAGTATGTGTGCTTTTTCTCCCCGCGAGTAGCGATCGGAGCTGATAAGTTCAATTCCATCAACACTGTGGTCGAAGATCCGTGGTTGCAGTACCGTGGCTGAGGCGCCGTGGTCAAAGTACTCAAAGTCCTAAGGAGTCAACTTGGTCATGCAATTACGTGCTAAAAGCAATAATGTGCTATGATATAATGATCATGGAGCTTATTTTCCACAATAAACTAAATTCAAAAAGATGAGGGAGGACATCACAGACATTGTGTTAGTCTAGGCATGAATGTTGCGCCAGCGTAGTGGGTCATGGGCTGTGTTGGGCTAGAGGGTGGGGTCGGCGGTGGACTGCATGACAGGTGTCGTCGAATTGGAGGAGGGGGCACAGGGCACAGACTGGAGGGACAAAGTGTAGTGGAGCGGCGCCACAGGAGCCGAGTGGGGCGGAGCACGAAATGCGGTGGTACAGTAGAGGGGGCGCAGGGCACAGACTAGAGAGGGGCAGCGTGTGGCGGAGCAACGTCGCGGGAGCTAACTGGGGCAGAGCGCAAAGTGTGGCGGAGCAAGGGGCGACGCAGGAGCAGAGGGTGGCAGATGGGGACGGAGCGGTGGAGCAAGGGGCCGGGCGGGAGCAGAGGGGAGGAGCAGCGTGTGGGGACGGAGCAGCCCGGAGTGGTGAAGCATGGGGTGGGGTGGAGTGGCGGTGCAGGGGTGTCCGAGAATGGGGGAGCATTGGGGCAGCGTCGATGGATTGCAAGTGTCAGAGGCAGTGCCGATGGAAATAATCATTTGGAAACACGTGGTTGCCATGGGGGCAGCGTGAGGTATTGGTGCCTGGGCAGGAGAACGCGCGAGGTAGTGGGATTGGCAGGACCAACTTGTAATCGTGGACACTGGATGAACTAAATAAATGGTATAAACGGTGTAGATATTCAGATGGTAGGACCAATTTGCAATGTTAGACATTTGATTATGTTGATCAAAGCATCAGGAGAGGTGGGTATTAACATGGTTGGGTGACAAATAGTTTAATCAAACTGATGCTTTTTATATTATAGATTTTTGTTGTAATCGCTTTATTCCACCCGGCCAAGCGCGTGCTTCATAGTTGTGTCAACTAGACCACGTAGCTTTTTTTTATTTTTTGTTTGTTTTTTCCTTTACATTTAGTTGCATTTTTTAAATGTCGTAGCAGATTTTTTTTGTTGTTCCTCATGTTTATTTTTTTATTTGTTCGGCTCGTTGTTATTAGCCCTACCACTGGAACATCGTCGATAAACCATTGAAACATTGTGTTCATCGATAAATTATTGGAACATTCAAACCAAACACATAGAACATCGCTAAACTGTTAGAACATCATCTATGAATTGTTGGAACATTGAGTGATCTATTGGAATGTTGAAACCCAATACGTGGAACATAGTGGATGAACTTTTGGAACATTGAAACCAAAACATGGAATATAGATGATGAACTATTGGAATATTGAAACCAAATACGTGAAATATAGTCGATGAACTGTTGGAACATTGAAATAAAATAGTGAAACATAGTCGATGAAATGCTGGAACATCGAAACATAATTCGTAGAACATAGTCGGTGAATCGTTGAAACATCAAAATCAAATGCATGGAACATTTTCATTTTTCCTTTTGGAACATCCAACACCCACCCGGTTTATCTCCCTATCTAATTTAAAAGATATGTGCTGAAACATCATTCACGTACTAATGAAACATTAGGAAAGTAATGTGTGGAGCATTTCCTTTTATCTATCAGAACATACAATTTGAGATATCATCACAAAGTTGAAATATTTGCATGTGGGGTTTCGTTTAGAAGATCTCATCATAAGGAACATGATGGCTCAAATGGAACGTAAATTGGGGATTGTGCATAGGATACTTGGTTTAAAAGTTACAAGTATTTGAATTTTTAGATTGAAAAAACATCTTGAATTACCTGCGCTGACCTGAGCCGTATTCAGCGAAGTGGGTTGACAGGTGCACCAGGGGTAGGCGACGGGTGGCCAGTTGCCGCCCGAGCAGCATATAGACACCCTTGAAGCCTACTGGCTGGGCTGGTTTCACTTAGGCCTGACTCTGAGGATAGTTGGGCCATTGTGCATTGAAATTCCTACAAGTTTAACAAATTTAGGGTCTGGTAAAAACACACGAGTTTGGCGGAATTTTCACAAAAAATAGTTCAAGTTTAATATAAACGGAAAATTTTCTCGTGTTTCAACTGAGGCATAATTACATATTCTAAACCATGCACAAACATAAGCTGCACACCATCGTGAACCCTTGATTTTTTTTTCTACTCTTTTTCTAATTAACACCTCATGCAGGCTCACTTAGCTACTTCGGGTTCTATACACGTGGATTGAACTTTACTTCACCCCAAATTTCAACACCAGATCATCGCAGAATCCATCACTATTTACTCTTCGTGCAAACAGTTTCCCATCAACATTAATGCAAACGGTTAAACCGTCCAAGTGCACCCGAAGAAAAAGGGGCATACTACAAGTCAGCATTGGCAGACTCAGGATTTTTAGGATAGTTATTCGGACTTCGGAGCTAGATTATTTGGATACGTTGACACCAATATGCCGATACCGTGACACACCATTTCTTCCAAAAACACCGATACAACGATACATGTATATAGATATCATAAAAATATAGAAATTAATGATTTCTTATGAGGAAATGGACAACATAAGATAAGCATAATGGCATAAATTAAACATCAAATTATAGATATTAGTGACAGTTGCATACCTTGCTAATCCTGTCCTTTTTTACTTTTTTCCCCATCAGCAAGAACCTACCATTAGAAGAAGTTTAGATCTCCATCTTTCCATCCACAAGTTTCACGCTTTCATCTTTTACAACAAAGCGAAGAAGGTTCCCTGGCCACAGGTTCGACTGTACAATCATATAAGAGCAAGTTTAATGCTTGAAACACATCCACATGAGGAAAACATACATGCAATCACAATGCAGGAAGGCAGGCAAAATGAAAAAAAAATCTAAAATTTCTGGTGCCTAGACTAAGCGCATCACAACATATTACATAAGCATAATACAAGAGCAAGTTTTAATGAAAGTTAGGATGAAGCATCAACATAATCATGTATTAATGTCAGGGGCGGAGCTAGAGAAAAATTGAGGGGGGTGCGGCACTTCCTTCATGCCATGTATATGTATACATACGTACAATGTTTAAGCGTGAAAGTTTAGAGGTTAGCACTGATTTCCGATTTTCACGTGGGTGCGGCCGCACCCACGGTCATCTACGTAGCTCCGCCCCTGAATGTCAACAACCAAAAACATGGAGCATCATGTGGAAGGTGTTGTGCGGATGCAGATTTTCACCCTTATAAATAGGGGAAAGTATTGAGACACGGAGTCCTATATGACGATCACTCTTATTTTATTGGAAATAAGTTGCATCTTCACAACAATACCTTCTGAATGAATTCGTTGTCCAAGCTACCAAATACAACTGGAGGGTCATCAGAACTAATTTGCTTTCCATCCTCTTGCAACTCCAACACAACCAGATAGCACATGAAGAAACAAGGTCAACAAAATTTGCTGTCTGAGAGAGAAAAGGATGAACTTGTGCAGCTAGTTGATACTATGGTTTCTCACTCAGTTACATATAGAAACGCAAAGTTTGAGCCTCCATCAAGGACAAATGTTCCAAAGCATTGTGCAATATCACCTAGCAGCTAACCATCAGCTTCAATAGAACATTCGAATGTTACCCCTGATACTCATGAGTCATGATGAGATTACAGTGGAAAATAACAAATGAAACACACACAAAAAATCATCACATACCACATTAGAATACTAGTCTACTATCTACCAGATTCATTCAAATTCAGTTATTAAACCATATCAAGTTCTCAACAACCTGTGCAAAGGATTGCCCCCCGAATCTCTGATGCCGATGGCCGATGCCCCGATCTATGTGGATCTGCTGACCTGCTACAGATGAGAAATTACGATTGGACATTCGAAGAACTGAGAGAGAAAGAGAGAGTGAGGAGAGGAACTGACCAAAATGGCGGAGGATGTCCAAGCGGAGCCGCGGCCATGCTCGCGTGGAGCCGGAGGTGAGGCGGCCACCGGAGCTGGAGCTCGGAGCTAGTGCTGACCGACTACGACTGCCAGCCTGCTGCTGGTCTCGCTGTCTCGGGTCTCCTCTCCTGCCAGCTGCCGCCACCAGGCGCCGACCATCCTGGTGACTGATGAACAGGTCTGCAGGGAGTACACGAGGAGAAGAGGAGTGGAGACTCGAATACTATGGGAGACGCAAATGGAATTGGACAGGCTGAGACGCAAATGGAATTGGGGATTGGGGACCACGGCCGGGCCGAACGGCACGCAACGCCGCAAATGGGCCAGGCCTAGGATGCGATGCCAATCGGCCATTTCTGCTTTGGGGCTTATTGGATTACAAATATGGTATTCTGGCCTATTAAGTATAAACATGTGTACTATACTTTTTATATATTGCGTTTTTTTATCAAAAAATTTAAATATTCAACTAAACACCTATGAACCATTATAGATCCACTCCTACAAGTAGGTTCAAAAGTCAAAGCCCTACCGTCCTAATGGTCGGTAAGCCATTGGTCTGCAGGACGAAGCAAGCAACCATGTTCCCATTAGGGGGTGTTTTGCTCCACAAACTCTACCGTGGAGTAGCTCCACAAAAAACCTAGAGTTTGTGGAGCACCCCTTTAGGTGCTCTCACAACTCTATCTTTTTTTCCTCGAACAGAGTGCGTGGAGCTGAACCTGTTTGGCTAAAAAACATAGAGCGAAGCTGAAAAACGTGGAGTGGAGCAGTCCCAAACACCCCCTAAATGTCCATCCCATCTAAAACCAACAGCCCCAGCACGACACGAGGCTTCCATCGAAATATCCAATCGCTCTGGCTTGTGTCACGAACCCTCTGATCAATCGTCCAAGGGGCCAACCGGCCGGCCAGGCAAGCAGCCGCACAAACTCGCCGGCCGGCCCACGTGGCCGTCGGCACGACGCCCCAGCCCGCCATGTAGCCTAGCCGCGCCGCGCCGTGCCGTGATGCGCCCACAAACACATGCGTTCCGATCAGCCTACTACTGCTGCCCACTGGCCATCCCCATCCATCTCTCAACTGGAACGAGACCACAGTATAGGCCCATGGGGATTATACAAGCCTCCACACCGTGATGGAGCGTAGCCCATCTGGCATCTGCGTGTCCGGTCAGAGACAAGCCCTGAGGTCGAGTCGTTTTCCTGACGAGAGATGTGAGATTCGGAGTGATATATGGAGATGGTGAAGTGATAAAGAGAGAAAGGAAGTATCCGACCGTTCTGATCTTCCATTTATCTTTCGCTTACATACCTTGCCGGGATTTGGCTGTACGTACTCGTGTGCGATCCGGGGCTTTTCCATGCAAACATGGAATAGTTCTCTTAGACCATGTAGATAGGTCATACATATAATAATGATAAATAATTAACATTTAAGTTGTCTTGAGATTTGTATTTGTGAAAGTTTTGGACAGTGCTCTCTTGCAAAACTGAAATTGATAGATTTCGACCATGGCAGGTCGGCCACGGCAGATCGACTATTGAAGATCAGCAACAACAAGTCGAGCACGGCAGAATGACCATGACATGTCGACCACGACAAAACAACTACGGTATGTCGACCACCGCAGAACGACCATGGCACGTTGACCATGACAAAACGACCACGGCAAGTCGAGCACGGCTGAACGACCATGATAGAACTACCACGAACGATCGAACCAGTTGGAGCTATAGTGAATCAATCATAGATACATTGAACTAGTCGTTGGTCGTAGCTTCAGTACTTAGTCGGTGGTCTTTGCTACAGCCACTGGTCAATGGCTATTGTAATCGGTTGATAGTCGATAGCTACAATAACTGGTCGGTACTCAGTGATCGATAGTCGGTGCTATAGTAGTTGGTTGGTACTTGGTAGTCGGTGCTACAGTACTTGGTCGGTACTCGGTAGTCGATACTATAATACCTGGTCGGTACTCGGTGATCGGTCGCTGTAGACTTTGTGATCGGTAGTCATAGACTTCGCGATCTACTGTCGTAGCCGTAGGCTTCATGATCTGTTGTCTTAGACTTTATGATCGGTAGTCGTAGGCTTTGTGATTGGTTGCCGTAGGCTTCATGGTCAGTATTCGTAGGCTTCTAGTGCTTCAATTGTTATGATCTTCGAGTACCTCGAGTACTCGTGTGTGTTGGGCTAGTAGTCTGATCGGTATGGCATGGTGGTCTGACCGATTTTACTAAGTGGTTTGAGGTTGATTTCTAGAGAACATAGATATTGAGGTCTTGGATGATTTGGTTTGTGTCTATGGATGGACAAGGGTGTGTTATACATGTGTAGACTGATGTCGGTCAAGTTAGGAAGAACTTGTGCTCGAGGAAAAAGTTCTTTGGTATTTGCATATGCAGGTTGGGCATGAAGATGATCATGGTCGGTGACGAGGTAGATCAGGACTAGGCGGGGGAAATCTGAGGTCCAGGCGCTCGAACATGTCATGAGGTGGTCGGGCTCACGCTAGAGCACGTGCAGATCAAAGGTGGTTAATGTGTGGAGAAGTTACGGGAGGTGCGGTCCTAGAAGCTTCAACATATGCTGAGTTAAAAGAGTTATGAAAGTAGTTCATAACTGAGAAGATTTAGAGATAATGAAAAACCTGTGTTTGAAAAGGTTTTGGATCCTTGATTTTTGGAGACAGATAGGATTGCGTGTCCAGTTTGATAAGGATGCAGTTTGGGGCTCTAGCATATAAAAGTAGAGCGATGCTAAGTGTGGAGGTATGGCTTTTGGTGGCTTTGACGGCTGCTTTTGTGCTAGCGTTTGAGGTGTGCCGTGATGGCACTTGTAGCCACAGAACATCATCATCTAGCAATGCAAATCAACTTTTGAGTCTTTTGCTTCGCTTTGGGGAATCGTTTGTTTTTGTAATCCATACAATTTTGATTCGATTCTTTTTGAGGAAGGGGTTGCAAATAGGCCTAGAGACAGATCTGCAAAGTTTCTTTGGAATTCTTTAAGTCGTTTGAAAACAATTGCAATTTTTGGTTTTGACCGAGTTTTTGTTTTCCTTCTGTTGCGATCTGGATTTCCTCGAATCTACTTGATGTTTCTTGTAATCTCTTGTTGGAATAGATTATAGATATCTTTAGCATTGCATGTGTCAAATTTGAAGTCAATTGGAGTTGATTTGTCAAAGTTAGATCGATTCTCGTGCTCGTCAGTCGTACTATTTTTCGGTCGGTGAATAGTGAGGTCAAACCACTCTCACCATTACGGTCTGACAAGCCAGAAGCTTTTGGTTTCGAGTTTTTGTTGCTTTTTGTTTAGGGATTGCTTCTTCGGTTCCTGTAGATATAATCTATTGTTTAGATTGTTTTTCTTCTGATTTGAGTTTTGGTTTCAGGTTCCAAAAAGCGGACACAATCATTCACTTCCTCTGATTGCTATATTCGATCCTACAAGTTCATTGAAATTTGTGGCGTTGCGGCGAGGCATCATTCACAAGTGACAACTTTATCACAAAGTGTTTCGTTTGGAACACCAAAATTGGAATCCCAGACAACATTCGGTCACCCACTCTCCTACCCAATTTCAAAATCAGCAAATCCTAAATAGTTCATTGAATGATTGTGCCTTTGTAAAATGTGGATAATAGAACCTTCACAAATGAAGAAGAAGATTACATATTTGAAATATTTATAGATAGTGTTATTTAGATAACATACAGATTTTAACAAGTTAGCAAGGTGGTTTTAAAGAACAATGAAATGGCTATCCCTAAAATTGCATGAAGGGTCCTAGAGTTAAAATTATATTTTGCTTAATTATTTTGGTATTTTTATATTATTTTTAGATGTTTTTGGTTAGAACGATTTGTATTTTGTTTTTTTACCAAGGACTTTTTTCTTTTGAGCAATATTTTCTTAACCCTGAACACATATCAGAAATCATGTTCCGCCACTGGCCTAAACTACACGTGTGAAGAGACCCAACTCTTCTGAGATGTTATTCGCACGGTCCATGGGTGATGAGTAGACATGCACTAGTACATGGCTACGTGCAGCTCAAAGCTAATAGAAACCAAAATACACAGACATGTTCATTTCAAAGAAACAAAATACTCCTACATACATGTACATAAGTTGCTGCCGACTACAGAGTTTTTGATCGAAATGGTTGTATTTGACACGAGATTAGCAAAAACACTCGCCATGCGGAATTTACAACAATATCCATACGGTATTAACCTCGCGTCGACATATGAAGGAGTGCCACACGATCACTGTGCGGTATTAGCCATGGCCTAACACGTAACAGCTAATGTCGCACGATCACCATGCGACACTCTGCCACGTGTCGGCACGAGGTTAATGCTGCATGGTGACTGTGCGGTACTTTGCCATGTGTTGGTGTGAGGTTAATGCCGCCCAGTGATTATGCAGCACTCTGCCACATGTCGGCCGGAGGTTAATGCCACACGGTGATCGTACGGTAGAAGTGTCATTTTTACAATTACGGTTATGAGGGTACCATTTTTGCAAATCCTGTGTCAAATACGGCCATTTCGGCCAATAACTCCCGACTACATGGGCATGGAGGGCTTTCCGTTTTCATGTGGCATGGCCCATGACCCAAAGTGGGCAGTATGTCGTTACTTGCCATGCAGGCAGCATGTAGATGCCCCCACCAACTATTAAGCCAACGTTCAGCCGCTGAGCACGCTGCGTGGGCTGAGCGCATCCTTCACAGTTGTGTCAACTAGACCACGTAGCTTTTTTTCTTTTTTTTGTTTCTTTTTCCTTCTTCATTTTTTCTTTACATTTAGTTGCATTCTGTAAATGTCGTAGCATGTTTTTATTGTTCCTCATGTTTATTTTTTTATTTGTTCTGCTCATTGTCTTGATTTGTCGCCCACCTAGTCAATTTATTAGCCATACCACTAGAACGTTGTTGATAAACCGTTGGAATGTTGTGTTCATCGATAAGTTGTTGAAACATTCAAACCAACTTATAGAACTCAAACCAAACACGTAGAACATCGCTGAACTGTTAGAACATCATCGATGAATTGTTGGAACATTGATTGATCTATTAGAATGTTGAAACCCAATACGTGGAACAAAGTCGGTGAACTGTTGGAACATTGAAACCAAATACGTGGAATATAGACGTTAAACTGTTGGAATATTGAAACTAAATACGTGGAATATAGTCAATGAACTGTTGGAACATTGAAACAAAATAGTGAAACATAGTTGATGAAATGTTAGAACATTGAAACATAATGCGTAGAACATAGTTGGATTAAAACATCGAAATTAAATGTATGGAACATTTTCATTTTACCTTTTAGAACATCCAACACCCACCCGGTTCATCCCCTATATAATTTAAAAGATACACATTCGAACGTCGTCCATGTACTATTGAAACATTAAAGAAGTAATGTGTAGAACATTTCCTTTTTAACTATCGGAACACACAACATGAGATATCATCACGAAGTCCAAATATATGTAGATGGGGTTTTGTTTTGAAGATCTCATCGTAAGAAACATGATGGATCAAATGGAACATAAATTGGAGATTGTGCATTGGATACTCGGATTAAAAGTTATAAGTATTTGAATTTTCGGATTGAAAAAAAGCATCTTGAATTAAATGTGCTGACCTGAGTCGAATTCAGTGAAGTGGGTCGACAGGTGCGCCAAGGTAGGCGGTGGGTCACGAGTTGCTACCCGAGCAGCATATAGACGCCCTTGAAGCCTACTGGCTGGGCTGGTTTTATCGAGGCTTGCCTCTGAGGACAGTTGATCCATTGTGCATTTAAATTCCTACAAGTTGAACAAATTCAGGGTATGGTAAAAACACATGAGTTTAGCAGAATTTTCATAAAAAATAGTTCAATTCTAATATAAAACATAAAATTTTCTTGCGTTTCAACTGAGGCATAATTGCATATTCTAAAACCGTGCACAAACATAAGCTGCACTTAGCTACTTTAGTTCTATACACGTAGATTGAACTTTCCTTCACCCCAAATTTCAACACCAGATCATCCTAGAATCCATGCTGTTTACTTTTCGCGTAAACAGTTTTCCATCAATATTAACACAAACGGTTAAACCGTCCAGGTGCACCTCAAGAAAAAAAAATGACATACCACAAGTCAGGTGCAGAGTCAAAAGTCAAAGCTCTACTGTCCTAATGATAGGTAAGCAGTTGGTCTGCAGGAGGAAGCAAGCAACCACGTTCCCATTAAATGTCCGTCCCATCCAAAACTAACAGCCTGAGCACGACACGAGGCTTCCATCGAAATATCCAATCGCTCTGACTTGTGTCACGAACCCTCAGATCAGCCGTCCAAGGGGCCAACCGGCCGGCCAGGCAAGCAGCCGCACAAGCCATCGCCGGCCGGCCCACGTGGCCGTCGGCACGACGCCCCCGCCCGCCTACTGCTGCCCACTGGAAATCATCTCTCAACAGGAACGAGACCACAGTCTAGGCCCACAGGGATTATACAAGCCTCCACATCGTGATGCAGCGTAGCCTATCTGGCCATCTGCGTGTCCGGTCAGAGACAAGCCCTGAGGTCGACTCATTTTCCTGACAAGAGAGATGTGAGATTCTGAGTGATATATGGGGATGGTGAAGTGATAAAGGAAGCTTTGGATCGTTCTGATCTTCCATGTATCTTCCGCGTACACATATCTTGCCGGGATTTGGCTGTACGTACACGTGTGCGATCCGGGGCTTTTCCATGCAAACATCGATCTAGTCTAGTCACTGGCTTCAGGATGGTGAATCACTGGATCACGAAATGCATGTATGCTGTGTGACGAACAGGTCCTGTCAGACCGCTATTCTTGTCTGGAGATCGGTATGCTTGATGCTGGACACGACAAGAAAGATTGCTCTCCTGATTCAGATTTCTCGCTGAAGGCCCATCGCAGCAAGCAAGTGTTGGCATTGCGTCCACATCTTAGCGATCTGGGCTTAAGACCGGCATGTTCTAGCGAGTAGTCCTGATTTGGTTGGCGGAGCTTTGTCACCTAAGATAAAACATGCACTTTCTGCTGGTCTCTACGGTCTTTGCCACATCTTTCTCTCAACAGGACACTTATATATCTTAAGAAAAAGAAAACCTATCAGTGTGGTTCCCCACACAACATCAAATGCACAACGTAGTAGTCCGTTTGTGTAAATGCAGAAATAGGGGAAGGGTGGGTAGCATTTTTAAATGTCAGTTTTAGCGAGACAGTTTTAACTACATAACTCAATATGAAATGTTGAGTTAGAGTCACTTATATTCTTTTAAGATTTAGAAAGATATGCTATAAAAAATCATAGATGAATACTACTAGAACTAGAACTTCTGCTTCTATTTAGATTGGGATTTTTACTCTAAATTGGAGAAGATCTAAAAAGAGGCTATATAAATCATAGGGGTGAGCATAGAGAAGAAACAAGCAACAAAGCAATCAAGACTAATTATCCAAAGCACACGGCATACGAGAGCATTAGAGGCTAGGATATTCTTTTGTACTAGATTCTTGTATAGGGCAATGATCCGAGTGTCCTAAAAGATTCAAGATGGTTGTGAGTGAGCAACAATCTCTTATGCTCTTTTGAGGTTGTGTTTAAAGAATTTGCTGATATTTTCTCTCTTGTTATGGTTATTTCAACGTCGTTATTTGGTTCTTTCTACGAGATTCATACTGACATCATCTCTGCCACCATCATGAGAGCAATTGGTGATGTATATTCTCATCGAAAAAACCACTCTCAACTTCAACAAGACATTTGCATATCTATTGAAGGCGGAATCCTTGAAAAGGCCATCATAATTTTCATCCTCGGGTGATCATGCATTGTTTATAGTAGGTGTTGCAAGCAGAAGAAAAGGTCACAGGATGAAGAAGAGCAAGACCAAGAGCACATATGCATGCTATCTATATGACGAGAAAGGTCACATGATAAAAGACAGTCTGAATTTAAAGCAAATGAAGAGTGCATGCTCACTGGCAGTAGCAAATGATGATTCGGACGTATTAGTTGGCAATCAACTAGATATTTCTCATGAATAGATATTAGATTCAGATTATTGCTTCCATATTTTTTTTGGCGAGAGAGATGTTTGACGAATGATTTCTACGCCCGATGCATGGAACTATTTACTTAGCAGATTTCAAGGAGTATGCGATTACTGAGGTGGGAACGGTTACATAGAGATATATGATGGAGCACATCATACATTGATGGGAGTTCGATATGTTTCTAGTTTAAAGAAAAATTTAATATCTGTTAGGTCACTAGAACTTGAAGTTTGTGAGGTATCACTTCGTGGTGGAATCATGTGAATTACATGCAAATGGCAAGTAATCATGAAAATTATCGGGGAGGATACCGATTGATGGGTAAACCTAAAGAAAGGGCAACCAATGAGAAGTTCGATAAAAATCTTGGTCAAGAGAAGGAAACAATGTTGTCAACGGTAGGTACTCATATCTCATCTACAATTATGTGTGGAACTGCAAAGAAGATTACAAAATCTAGCAGACGCAAAGACGATGGTGCGAGCTATTGAAAGAAGGAAGACATGATGAGACTAACCACGCGGTACTAATGAGCAGGTGAAGCTCGGAGGCGGTACAAACCTATGGCGAGGAAGGCTGTAGAAATAGAAGATGTGGTTGACCAAATTACACAACGAAGAAGCTCTGAAATGGAGGGTCTGGGTAGGTTAGTCCTAACACACACATTGCAGTGATGTGCATAAGCCCTTGTGGTTGGGGCACTCCCAGAGCTGGGAGAAAAACAACAAATATGAAAAAAAAAGGTGTATCCAACTTGGAGCAAGTTCTTAGAAGCGCACAATGGCTTCAACAGATAAGAGTCAAGATGGAGATTATTGAGTTAGAGGGACACATATCTAATCTTTTATGATTTTAAAAAATGTGCTACAAAAAATTCTAGATAAGTCCTATTAGGATTAGGACTCCTACTCATATTTAGATTATCATTTCTACTCTAAATTGGAAAAGGTCTAGGAGAGGGCCATATAAACTAGGGGGTGTGGGCCATATAAACTAGGGGGTGACCATAGAGAATAAATAAGTAACAAAGCAATCAAGCATACTAATCCAAAACAGAGGGCGCACGAGAGGATTAGAGCTTAGGATATTCTTTTACATTAGATTCTTGTATAGGGTAAGGGTTCGAGAGTCTTAAAAGATTCGATAGAGTTATAAGTAAGCGACAATCCATTGTACTGTTTTAAGGTTGTGCTTAAAAATTTTACAGTCGACTTGCCAAATATTCTATCTCGTCGTGTTGCTTAAACATCATTATTTCGGTTCTCTTTATGAGATTCATCTTCTTGTTCTAAATATTGTACATGCTTGTGTTGTATCTTATAAACTCTAATGCAATCTGGAGGCTACTGCACATGAAAAAAGATATGAGAGTGTAACATTAGACTTCTATATAGAAAAAACATTATGCCGTAGACTTGTTTTTCTGCCTCGCGCTACAATTAAATGTGCGCAACGCATGATGCAATGCACATAGCCCCGTACGAACATGAGTGGATTCCCCTTCAGTTCCTTGCATGGTTAAGGTTCATGCGTCCTGCGCAACAATTTTCCCGACTGTACCACATAGGATCTCAAGCCTTTGTCGGGACTGGGACAAAATCCATCAAGGAAAAGAACGTCAGGAAAAGAAGAGAAAAGAACAATCAATAATCAAGAGGAAGGAGAAGCCAGGACCATGGAAAGAGGCACGGGAGATGAGAATATGATATGGATCATTCGATCAGGTTGGTTGGAGAGGTAGAGATTTAGGCTGTGATTATTTTGGCTTTTTTTGGTGGTTTGTGGCTGAAAAGCACTAAAGCTGGCTGAAAAAACACTATACATGATAGAGACTTATTTAGCATAATTAAATTTAAAAAAATTAAAAAAATATGTTAGCACATTACGTATAATACAAACAAATACGGAAAAAAGAACCGGCAAAAAAGCTCAACAAAAAGCCAAAAGTTCAGAAAAAGACAAAATTTATGAATAATGAAAAACAAACCGGAAGCCAGAAGCTGAAGCCCTTTTGATCACCACCTTAGGACGGCTGTTGCGCGCCTGATGATGTTGCGGCTCTCCCCGGTCTTTGGTGCCAGGAGAGATGCACTTGGGGTGCTCTTTTGGTTTGATGGTTTATAGTTTATGGAGAAAAATAGTTGAACTCTATATGTTTTTACTATAATTTTTTTATTTACCCTATTTTAAAAAAGCATATCTTTTAAAAGTCAATTAGTATAGATAAGTATAAATATAAGTTAAATTTAAGAAGAAAAAAAAGGCCTAAATATGTCGAAATCGACGTGAAATCTTGGCGCCGTGGGGCCGGCGACCCCACCGCGCGACATATGTCCGGGGGCGACCGATTCGATCGCTGTGGTGGACGCATCAGGCGTGACAACTAGCCCCCGCTTTCTCACTTGATGGCAATGTCGCACAGATCCTATACTTGCATGATCCGTCGCAGTTTCACGGCACATAAATTTCTCTACTACTACTCTTTCTTTCTTTCTTTTTACTAACTGGTCAGGCCAGTCAGCCTTCCTCTTCCCGAAGAAGGTACCTGCGGAACTACGGCCATTGTTGTTGCATGCCAATAGGTGTACGGATAGTAGAGAAGATTTATGTAAGGTCTAGGGTGCTTAGATAGGGAATCGGATTCTCTACAGTTGAGTACGGTGACTGTAGAGTGAAGTCGTGAATCTGAGCCGTCCGATCGGAAAAAAAACGGACCAGATCAGTTTGTGCTACAGTAAATTTACTGTAGCTACAGTAAATTTTTGCTGTAGCTACAGTACAATTTACTGTAGCAAAGACTGATCTGAGCCGTTTTTCCCGATCGGACGGCTCAGATTCACGACTTCACTCTACAGTCACCGTACTCAACTTCAGAGAATCTCATTTCCTTAGATAGTGCGTTTGTGGGATCGAACACGTCGGTTCCAAAGGGTTGGTGCTGTAGATGGCACATAGCAATTTCTCGGGCCCTTGGCTGTGGATGGAGCACATGCGTGTATAATGATTCGGATTTGTTTAGCTTGACTACTATACTATCATCAAAACTATTTTTCATTCTGTAGTACCGGCAATAATAATAAAGGTGATGAATGATGTTTTATAAATTTTTTCTATGTATTTAAAAATCTTTTACTCTAGAGCTAAATAGCTAGGTTCGGATATGATAGCCTAAATCCAAAATAGTAAGGTCTTACAAATTCAATATCTATCCAGTCTGATCGCCACTAGAGGTGCGGTTTGATTGGCCGCAAACCATCGGTCTGAGGGGTGGCTAGTCTAACCAGGCCTAGGACCTTTTCTCTCTTCCCCGAACAAAAAATCAGCCGGGCCAAAATCAATTTTGGTGCAAAACTTCAAAATTCATGTTCAAATGAAGTGTAACTTTGTACACATCTTGTTGAGGGTCTCAGGAACCTATTCCATCCAAAGATCGCATATATCCTAGCAAAGTTACCACCTTTCACCAAAATGTTTAAAGTTGAACCAAAATCGGGCAAATCTCAAAAACTTGATAACAATTTGTTCGTGAGTTAAGAACAAACAAGATAACTCTACATGAGTTCCCACTTCCCATATGTTACAGCAAGGCCACCCAAAGATTTTAAGTCAAAACCCTCGGATCAATATTCCTCAAGAAACACTTTAAACCAAGCAAAAATTAGGTAACTTCAAAATCTTACAAACCATGGTGCCTAGATGGATAGAATATAATCTACGCAAGATATCTCCATCACTTACATGTCTTTGGCACACGACAAGATTAAGAACAGGAGAAAAGAGGCAAAGAGCCAATAAAAACAAGAGTATCAGTGTTTTAATACCGATCTTACGTATGATTTATTTGGATTCGGAGATTTTTTTCAGAAGACTAAGCTACAATCTTGCAGAACAGGGACACGGGAATTTATATCCAGGTTCGGGCCTTCTCTTAGGAAAATAATAACCCTATGTCATGTGTGATTACTAATCAAAGGAAATGATTACAAGAGTGAAATGCGGAAAAGAGTCTGCACTATGTCTAATCTAATTTGGCTTTCTCCCTCTCTCCCCTATGACATTAACCTTTAAATAGGTGGTGAAGCGGTGATCATTGTGCCACGCTAGAAGACGCCTTAACGCTTCAGGTGATAACCATCTGATGGAAGTTATTGTCAGAGAGAAGTAGTGGCCTACTCACCATGCAGCAGTTATTGTCAAAGAGAGATCGTATGCCGTTATTAGATAAACACACATTTCTAATCTTTTGCGACCAAGGAGTAATTATAGAATGATTTACGACTTTATGGTCATAGAAGAGCTTACGACCACAAAGT
Organism: Dendrocalamus latiflorus; assembly: GCA_017311315.1. NCBI lineage: Eukaryota > Viridiplantae > Streptophyta > Magnoliopsida > Poales > Poaceae > Dendrocalamus > Dendrocalamus latiflorus. Next base: position 35,399,650 of record CM029653.1, on the reverse strand, counting down.
AGTCATAGAAGGACTTACGATTTTATGGTCGTAGAAGAACTTGCGACCATGGAGTAGTCGAAGGAAGACTTACAACTACTTCGTGAATCTTCTCCTTTATCAATAGGGGGTATATTCGGTGGATATAGTGACGTAATAATTTGAGGATTATTCTATCCTCATCAAAGAGCAAATAAACCAATGCATGAATACTTCATGAGAGAAACAAGTTTGATTTATTGCTACTTGAAGATGAACTTTTCACAGCCACTCCATAAGGTGGACAAGAGAGCACACCACAACACTAACTCTTCTCTCTCTGAAACCGTAACCCTAGAATACAAGAATGAAACATTTGGATGGTTGGCTTGCAAGTTTACATCCTACCCCCATTAAATTGATAGAGGAACAAACTCATATCTAACCCTACTGGATACTATCCACTAGCACAATTGGAAAAAACTGTTAACCCTAGACAATACAGGTTTTACGCTCATACTTAAGTCATGCATGCTTTTCAAAGCACCTAAGCCCGAACCCGCTAGAGAATTAGCCTTTGGTCTACTTGATCTTCTCAATATCTCCTTGACCAAAAATTGTTTCTCCAAGCACTGCAATTTTGATCTAACAAAGTTTTTGGTATTTGTACAACTACCAAAATACCCTTACTTTGATATTGTCTTCTCATTCCCTTATAAGAAATTATCATTTTTGCCATGTGTAGGTGCACCTATGGCTTGCCATGTATCAGCAAATCTCTTCCAATCTGGTTTCTATTGGACCACGCCTCACTTAAACCAACCAAGCCACTTAGTATAATCGGTCGCTCGAATCTTCCCTTTAACATTTCTTGTTTTCCTTGTGCCACGCTTGAGCTCATCATCTCACCTAGCATACTTGACTGTTCTGGAGCTCACTCCTTATGAGTTTAGTTTCAGTCCTTATGTTGACCATAGTTGACTCCAAGATTCCCTACTAGAGGTGCAATTGAGTTGGATTCAGACAGATATTGTTAATACCATATCCTAACCCATATTTTTCCCGGATTCAGAGTCGAATACGGTAAGGGTGGATACAAATATGAATTTGGAGCATTTGGAGTTTTAGATATGGTACCATTGGAATGGATACATGACGGTTTCAGATCAGAAATAGATAATAGAGGCGGACAGTATATGCATACATAAAGGAATATACACTAAACTATACCACCATCACTTCAAGCCGTCAACTAGCAATAAATTCATCTAGATTATTTAAGTGCGATAGCGACACAAGACAAGTTCAACATAATCGATAAGTTCATACATAAGTTCAAAAACCAATAAATTCAAACATAAGTTCAAAAATTGATAAATTCGTATGCATGTTCAACATAAGTGGGGAGGATTGGTGGCGACTGGCTAGAGTGGTTGAGCTCTGGAGTTAGGTTAGAACTTGAGTAAAATCTAGACCGATTGGTGTCAATGATGGTTGATGGGCTAAACCGATTGGGGTACTAACTTGTTTGTTGGATATCTGGTTTGATAGTATCTGGTTTACCATTTATCGATGCTATTCGGTCGGATTTTAGCTCTCCTGTTTTTGCTACCGTATCCGACAACAACTATCCGGTACTAATCGGATTTGGTACGGGATACTAAATTACCTTCTCGTATTCAGTATCAACCGGATTTGGTACTATATCGGTCGGGATTAACCCGTACCATTTGCACCCCTATTCCCTGCACATACAAAGACCAAGAAACTATTTTCGGGCACAAGTTCTTTATAACCTAGCCCATGTTAGCTTAAACATACTTCATGCAACATGAATGTACTGATCTAAAGCAATTCAACTTGATCCATGATCAAATTCCTAAAATTCAAAACTCTTAGTTGAAATTTAGAACTAGCCAGCCTGACTACCACATGTGGCCGATCTGACCGCTATGTATGGCTAGTCTGATTGCCACCTACTAATCGGTCTAACCGATTGCACCGATCAGACCACCAAACAAGGCCGATCTGATTGCCTGAGCTTGAAACCAGCAGATTGAAAAATCAAAATTTGAATTTCAATTCACGACACATGGCAATGATTCATTACAAAAAATATTTGTGAACCTTATCACAGGATCCATCACTTTTATTTTTATCGCATGGTCTCTGTTTTTACCTATGCTGCGTTGTCAATCAGACTAGCTATACAAAACCGCGTTGAAATCCTTAACCATGTCTACTTACACGAATAGTACAACATAAAAGTTTATGGACGGTGGATCTCACCCGATCGCAGACATTCATTGGTGATCTAGCGCTCGAGATTTGAGTCTCGGTTGATGCTTTGCTAGTCACAATTGACTTAAGGTTCACTTGTGCGTCAGATCTGAAATGAACTATCCAGATAAAACTCCAAATAGGACACAGCTGTCCTATGTTACGACTTGGTAGGTTGTATATGTTAGGAAACTTGGACTCTATCCAAGAGTCCTGATCTAATTGGGCACCCCACCGTAGACTATAAATAGAGAGCCATACCCCCCTCATTATGTACGCATGAAAGAAAAGCAATAAAGAAAGACCGGGAGTTCTCTCTACCTCTCTGTGTGTTCAATCTATTATTCTGTGATTCTGTGATTGATTCGTTCTTGTTCTAAGCAGAGGAATCGCTCGGACTGGTCTCCAGCGTCGGTTTCTCAACACGTTATCAGCACGACTTCGCTCCGGTGAACGAGGTAATCATCGAAGCACAGATTGAATTTTCTAGATCGCTTTTGAATCTGTATTTTCTTTTCGCGTTCTAGATTGAAATTCTACGGTGCAAATCCACCCCAATCTACCGCGAGCAGACTTGAAGTCGCCGGCACAATGCCGATCGGTAGATTATGAAACGGGGGTAGATGTTGATTGCGCTGTAGAACGATGCAAATCCGCCCTAAATCTACCGCGAGCAGATCTGAAATCGCCGGCACAATGTCGATCGGTAGATTGTGAAACGGGGTAGATGTTGATTGCATCGTAGATTGAAAACGAAATTTCTGCATTAATTTGTTGGATCCTGTATGATCGTTATATGGAGACTATGCATCTGTTCTTCCTGTTATGCATGGCATCACACAGAAAAAGAAAAAAAAAGGGAGGCACTGCGCCTGAATGCGCATCAAGGCATCGCCGCGCCTGCATGCGTGTGCACCGCCGGCCTAATACCGGCTTGCCACCAGTCGTCGAATGGCACCCGAAGCGCCGACGCTTGGCCTTCTGGCCGGCAGTCCCGAAGACCGCGATGCCCACAGCCACCCGAGGAAGACCGGCTAGCACGCCGCCTCTGGCTGCCGCCAGTAGCCGCGCGCCACCGGTTGCCCCTCCGCAGCTGCGTCTGCATACGGCCGCCGCCGCTTGGGGACCCGACCGCCGCATGCATGTGGCCCGGCTTGCCGCCGTCCGCCCGAAGCCGACCGGCTGCTCCGGCCTCCGCTTACCCCGCACGCGCGCCACCTCCGGCCGCTGCCCGCAGCTGTGCGCCGCTCTGAGCCAGCCTGACCCGCACTGAAGTCGGCGCCGCACCTCACATTGCCGGTGGCCTCCGCCGCCTCCCGAGCCGCGCGCACGGACGTGCCTTGCCGCTCGAAGCCGGCCCCCGCGCACCGCGCCGCCGCCGACTGGGCCGCCCCGAACGGCGCCGCCGTAGCCGCCTCCACGCGCCGCCTGGCGCCGCCTCGGCTGCCCGCATGCGCCGTGTGCCCGCCGCCGAACCGGCTCTGGCCGCAACCCGTGCTCGCCCCGACCGCACGGGACCGCCGGCCGCCGCCACTGCCTGCTCCGGCCCCGCACCCGAAGCCGAGTCGCCGCCGGCGATGCGGCCCGAAGCCGCGCTTGCTCGCTTTTCCCCACGGGCGTGCGTCTACCGATCCCGCGCCGCCCCCCTTGCGCCGCCGAGACCCGCGCGCAGCCACCACCGCCCCGTACGGCGGCATGCCGTCTCCCACGCCCGGGTTGCCGCCGGTGGACGCTACTCCGCCCACCGCCTCCGGCTGCTCGCGTCGGCCCCGGCCCCACCAGCCCCGCGCGCGCCTTGCAGTGCCGCCGCCGCCACTCGCATGTAACAAGGGTAGGGAAACCCTACCCCTGCACCTCCTCTTCATCCGGCCGGGGGGAATGGGCCAGCGGGGAATGGGCCGGGGGGATGGGCCGTCGAGGGGGATGGATGGGCCAAAAGAAATAGGCCGGCTGGGAAAGAAGAAAAAAAAACGGGGAGTGGGCCGGCGCCGGAGTTTTGCGAAACCCCCCCTGAAGTTCGTATAATTACTGAAAGACCCTTAAATTTTGCAGAATAGGCCTCGTGATTCAGAAAATTGCGAATAAGCCCTCAAATTTACGAGTGGGTCTAGAATTTTGCAGAAAACCCCTCTGTAAATCAGAAAATTACGTGAATTTTCCTCTGAACTGGAAATTTGCGTAGAAACCCCCAGAAATTGCAGAATTTGCTGAAATTTCATATTTTAGCATAAAAGGGCCTCGGGAATTCGAATTTTGCATTATTTTTAGCATTTGAAGCTTATTATTTATGCCATTATTATTCTCTGTATTTTCTGTATTTATTTACTGTTTTTGGTTAATTGTAATTGTTTTAATTGCTTTTAATCACTGAAATTAGCAGTAAAATTATAGAAAATGCATAGAAATTTCTGGAACATTGCGAGAAACTTTTGTACCCTTTATTCACTCGCAGTGAATTATTCCATGCATGTCTACCAGCAGTAGACTTATACACATTTAGATGACTAGCATCACGAACTAGAAGTTCGAGGAGCTGGCCCCGCATGGCCAAAACTATCTGACATAGGCATCCGATGTCGAGATTGTACTTAGAGCCAAGAAGCTCCGCGTGACTATTGGGATTGGCGGACTGAATGACGCCCAACCCATGCCTAAAGAGAATAATCAGGCACTTCATTTTCTCAGGCACCAACTCTGCCTCACTCTCCAGAATGAGTACATGGCGGAGAAGAGCGTGCTAGCACTCTGGACCGCACTAAAGAAGCTGGTTTAAGAGGCTAAAGTACACCATTCTTTCTCAAGCAGAGCGAGAGTGGATCAGACTGAGGTTTGTCCATGTTAAGACGGTCAGGGAAAACAATTCTGCCTTGCACAGGATTTGTACCCCAATACAGAAAATTGAGAAAATCCTTCCACCCCAATGCAGTATAATCCGCACGCAATTATCGTCAAGACGGCTATGAGGAATATGCCGAATTGATTGATATAATGCAAGTTGCGGAAGCTCAGGACGAAGTTCTCCGCAAGAACTAAGTCACTCAGCCATCTGAGAGCTCCACTGGCCGTGAAGCCAACGCTGGAAGCAACAAGGTGCGAAAGCCCTTGATAGAGAAAAGGGGAAGGAAGGGTAAGACCGCAGCCCAGAAAGGCAAATCAGACGCTCCACATGAGAATAAGGCTAGCAAGCCAAAACGGGATGGCAAAGGGCAGCATGAAGCCCAATTTGCATCGGTTGAGGGGGAGAGTTCCGAGCAGCTGCCCGCGTTAATGGAGGTTTAGACCATCCAGGCAGTAGCACCCCCTCTCGACCTAGAAGCAGCCAATGCCATAATTTCTCTTGAAGAGAATGTAAACCCGAAAAAAAAAAGAAAAGAAAAAAATAGCAGAAGAAGTCTAGTGCACTGAATGCATTTCGACTTTAATTGTCATTTATTTTGTGTGGTAGAATATGTTAGAATTTGCATGGATGGTACTTAAGAATTGTTATTTTCTCGTGATGGTTGGATGATATTTGAAGAATTCATTCATTTATTCAGTTTATGATGGCATAATATGTTCTGATATTAGAGTATTTTATCTATGTGTTGATTGTCTTCTCATGCATGTTAATAAATACTCTATATTAGAACACGTGTAGCGCCCTATAAAGGAAGTGTGCTTAGCCAGCAGCGGCACAATGCATACCATCTTAAGAGAGACTAAGAAGTTTTAAGTCGATTCATAAGAGCACTGGCAGCCTTACGACAATCGCCGGAAGCGATGCATGAATAATTGGTTCCGGAAGAGCCACATGGGCACAACTTTGGTCATTGAAGAAGCCTCATTGTACCCAGAATCGACTAGAACTCTCTAAAGTTTTGAGAATATCCGCGCAAATTGTCTCCACGTTGAGACTGAAGAAGAGCACGGTAAGGAATACCTGCTCATTATGAAGCGCGAAGAGAATGAAAAGAAAGGTGTATTAGAAAAACTTCCTTCACTTGAAACTGGGCTATATTATACCAACATTAAGGCGCCTGCAGCGTACACTGTCCTGAAGGCAGTATTTAGAAGCTCTGAACTCTTCTGTCTCTGGCATGACAGATTAGGCCACCCAGGTCTTAGGATGATGAGAAATATAATAAATAACTCGCATGGGCACAATATTAATGTAAAGAATTTCCCGAATCATGAAGATTTTGTGTGCCCTGCATGTGCCACCGGGAAACTAATTACTAGACCCTCCACTCTGAAAGTGAAGGATGAAGTCCCTGCATTCCTGGAACGCATCCAGGAAGACATTGCGGTCCCATTAAGCCCATCTCAGGGTCATTTAAGTATTTTATGATGCTCATTGACGCTTCCTCGAAGTTGTCATATGTGGGTTTTATTGTCCACAAGAAACCACGCCTTTGCAAAATTGATCTCGCAGATCATTCGCATCAGAAATGTGTTTCCAGATCATCATATCAAGTCCATCAGAATGGACAACGCCAGAGAATTTACTTCGAAGGCATTTGATGATTATTGCATGGCGATGGGAATTACAGTTGAGCATTCGGTATCGCATGTCCAAACCCAGAATGGTTTGGCAGAGCCTTTATTTAAAAGAATTAAAATTATTGCCCGACCCCACTTGCATAATTGTAATTTGCCAGCTACATGTCGGGGACCCGCAGTCCTTCATGCAGCGAACCTCATCAACCTTAGACCTTCGGCCTACAACATCCATTCAACTATGCAACTAGCGCAAGAGTCAGCACTGAAAATTTCCCAACATTAGGGGGAGGAAATCAACCCCTTGATGAAGAATGTCGGGAAATTATGTGGCAAGCCTGGGGAATCCATGCAGATGACCCACGCACTAGAGAAGTCCAGAAGACATTACATGGCAAGCCACAAGAATTCATGCAGATGACCTGCGCACTAGTGAAGCGAATAGAGAAGTCTAGAAGACAAGAGAAGTCCAGAAGACAACAGAAGTCTAAAAGACAATAGATTTGCAAGCATTAGCAAATCAACTGCCTGATCACTTTAGTGATTTGAAGAGCGTGACTAAGTCGCATGTGCCTGAACGCACTGCACCAGAGAGGGTTGAAATACCAAAGAAAATTGAAGGTATCCCTAATCTCGTCCAGAGGCCTCAGAAAATAAAAAAAAAGAGGACGAGAACTCCGGTTCCTCGAATCCTTAGTAACCGGGGACGCCTGGTGAAGAAGGATAAGAGGGATTTACCACAGCCGATCATTGAAGTCCCCCAGAATGAGAAGGGGAGCCAGTTGAGACCTGGCACGAGTATGACACCTTCAGAAAAGGGCATACCGGATCTGAATATCCCCATCGGCATGGATGTGTGCACACACATCGGAGCCGAAAAACTAAAGGGACTTGCCACCGCAATTGAAAGAAGCGATGCGCAAGGTGAAGCTCCAGAAGAAGCAACTCATGAAGAAATAGCTATAAATTATGTGCACACGGGAGAGTCCCTGAATAGGGCAACAGCTAATATCGATATCTACTTCGCAAAGAAAATTGCCTCCATCATCGATCTTGATCCCGAGCCTGCATCGCTCGCTGAATGTAAGAAAAGATCAGATTGGGAAGATTGGAAGAAGGCAATAGCAACTGAATTGCTATCTCTGAATAAAAGAGAGGTGTTTGGGCCCGTATGCCGCACACCTCCCCACATACACCCCGTTGGGCACAAGTGGGTATTTGTTCGAAAGAGAAATGAAAGAAATGAAGTAGTGAGATACAAAGCAAGGCTGGTAGCCCAAGGTTTCACTCAACGTCTTGGAGTTGATTACGAAGAAACCTACTCCCCAGTCATGAGTGGAATTACCTTTAGATACTTGATCTCAATGGCAGTGAACTTGAATTTGGAAATGAAATTGATGGATGTTGTGACTGCATACCTTTACGGTAACTTGGATTCGGAGATTTACATGAAAGTCCCTGAAGGAATTCCTCTCCCGAACCAAGACAGAGCAAATAGAAATCTGTACAGTGTGAAACTCAGAAAGTCACTGTATGGACTGAAACAATCTGGAAGAATGTGGTATAATCGCTTGAGCGACTTTCTCTGCAAGAAAGGCTACACGAACAATGAAGACTGTCCTTGTGTATTTATACGGCGATCCCAGAATGGATTCTGTATAATCTCTGTGTATGTAGATGATCTGAATATCATCGGGACAGCCGAAGACATAAAAGAAGCAAGCTCCTACTTGGAGTCAGAATTTGAAATGAAAGATTTGGGCAAGACCAAGTTTTGCTTAGGCTTGCAGCTTGAGCATGTCCCTGAAGGAGTCTTGATACATCAGTCGACCTACACCCAGAAGGTGCTTGAAAGGTTTAGCTTCGAGAAGGCATTTCCCTCGAAAGTACCGATGATCGGTAGGTCTTTACAGCAAGAAAAAGATCCTTTCCGACCTAGGGAAGAGGGGGAGGAAGTCCTGGGACCGGAATTCCCATACTTGAGTGCAGTGGGAGCACTCATGTATTTAGCAAACTGCACTAGACCGGACATTGCATTTGCCGTGAACCTGTTAGCAAGGTACAGTGCAGAGCCCACCAAAAAGGCATTGGCAGGGCATAAAGGATATTTTCCGATACCTCCGAGGTAGCAAGGACCTCGGATTATTTTACAGAAAGAATCAAGATCTGAACTTGATTGGCTATGCAGATGTTGGGTATCTGTCAGACCCGCATACCGCTAAGTCACAAACAGGCTATGTATTCCTGTGTGGTGGAACTGCAATTTCATGAAAATCGTCTAAGCAAAGCCTGGTAGCTACTTCGACGAACCACTCAGAAATTATAGCACTGTATGAAGCCGCACGAGAGTGCGCTTGGCTCCGCCGAATGGTTCACCACATCCAGCAGTCATGTGGGATGAACATTGTGCAAACCCCCACAATTATCCATGAAGATAATGCAGCTTGCGTTGCACAAGTGCAGACGGGCTATGTAAGCATTTCAACCCCAAGTTCTTCTATGCTCATGAATTGCAAAGATGGACAAGATTAGAGTACTGCACACTAAGACTTGTTCACTAAGTCACTCCTCGCATCTAGCTTTGAAAGGTGCGTGTGAGGGATTGAAATGATGAGACTTAGAAAAATGCAGAATTCAGGGGGAGAATTCTCTCAAGCCCGTTATTAAATCTTGATCATGAAGATTAAGTACCCAAAAATAAAGTCTTGCTGACCAAATGAATTTGGGTGAATTGTACTCTTTTTCCCTTGACGAGTTTTCCATGAAGTTTCTCGACCAAGGTTTTTAATGAGGCAATTCGTGCATCGCAACATCACATGTATCATGTACTCTTTCTCCAAATTTTTCCCACTGGGTTTTTATGGAGTTTTGACGAGGCATGAGCATGTTGGGTGAGTGCCCAAGGGGGAGTGTTAGGAAACTTGGACTCTATCCAAGAGTCCTGATCTAATTGGGCACCCCACCGTAGACTATAAATAGAGAGCCATACCCCCCTCATTATGTACGCATGAAAGAAAAGCAATAAAGAAAGACCGGGAGTTCTCTCTACCTCTCTGTGTGTTCAATCTATTATTCTGTGATTCTGTGATTGATTCGTTCTTGTTCTAAGCAGAGGAATCGCTCGGACTGGTCTCCAGCGTCGGTTTCTCAACAGTATACTTGTATGCGTTATCTGGGACCGAACGGCGTGGGATGCCGGCATTCGGCAGGTACAAACTGCTGGGGCAATAATAGCAACCGGACACGGGCACACGCAAAAAGCTTGCGCGAGAAACGGTTACATACCAGAATTAGTTGAAGGTTTTTGTCGTGACCAATATTATTATTTTAGAGAGTAAAAATTTAAAATTTATAAATTTATCGATTTCTATACGTAACTTGTAGAAATGAATGGTTTTAAAAAATTTGAGTCATGTGATGATTTGACTTGACTTATATTAGTGTATATGTGTTACATGATACATGTTATAGTTAACGTAGGTCAAGTTGCGAAGAACTTGTGCCCGAAAATGATTTCCTGGTTTTTAGATGTGTAGGATAACTTAGAGTCAACTATGATCAACATCAACTATTAGGGTTACGCTCATAGAGGAGCCAACACCCAGAACGATCAAAGATGCCGGGTGAGATCGATGAGCTCAAGTATGACACAAGGAAGACAAAAAATATTGAAGTTCAAGCGATGGGTTGCTCTATGTGGTTTGGTCAGTTCAAGTGAGGCGTGGTCTAGTGAAACCGAAACGGGAGAGACTTGTTGATGCGTGGCAAACCAGTGGTGCACCTACATATGGCAAGCCAATGATGCACCTACACCTTATAGACCATGTAAAGAAGTGTGATGTTGTGCTTCACTTTATAGAGTTCGAGCAACAGGTTGTAGATAGTTTCATTAAGGCCTTTGATTTTTCTCGTTTTATTTCTTTGCAGGAAAAGTTAAGGGTTATTAGTTCTTTTGACCTATTTCAAGAGGGAGTTTGGCTCTTCAGTATCCAATTGTATCATATTGCATATTTAATTCAAAAACATGCATTGTAATATAATTACATGGAGCTGCGACTATTTTTCTTGTGTGACATGATATCTTGCTTTACATCTTACTATGCCTTGTACTAGTTTGTTAGATTTATCATGTCCTTCTATGTGTAGTTTAGCTTTTACCAAGCCAGCTCTATTAAATATGAGAAACTTGAACTAAATCATGTCTTGTTAGGACTTGTGACTAGTTTTGTTCTAGTGATCCTCTTATGATTCATGTTATGTCAAATACGTTAAGTTGAGACTTGAACCTAAATTAAGATTTAGATTGAGCTATGTTAATTTTTTATTGAAGCATGAGCGAATATTAGCTCTTTGTTCTTGCACTAAGTCAAGAAAATGCAAAATAATCTTTTTTTGTACAGAAAACTGATCTCACCAATTCTTTCTCATGAAACAGCTTGCCATTGCTCTAGGTATGAACTCAGGGGAAGTTTTGAATGACCTAGGCTACTTTTTTAAGTTTATTGCTTAGGATGGTCATAGTAAGAGTTGAGATCTAGTACATGGCTAAAAAGCAAAAATGTAAAAGATGGTTGAAACTTTTGAAATAATTATAGATAGCTCCTAGTTCAAGACTTATTTTACTAAGATAAAACCAAAAATAAATTTCAACAAGTGCTAAACATGTTGATTATAATTAATTTCAAGTGCTTGAATAAAACAATTCAACATTGAACTTATAGCACTATAAATTGACTTAACCGTAGCTTCTTTGTTCCATTTAGCTTATTGACATGGTTTGGCTCATTTTTTAATATCTTTGGCTAAAATATGATCTTAAGCAATTTGACATGCTAAAAATTCATTTAATTTCAGAGTATTGCTCATTTTGCTTTAATTTTGCTATATATGGTTTGCCATGATCGAAAATAACTATTTTACATAATATGACTTGGTGTAATACTTGTAGAGTCACTTTAGATAATTTTTCATAGCTCCTAATGGTAAAAGTAAATAAATAACGGTCATTTTATTTTATTCATACTCCATCTTCTTCCATGCATCTTAATGACTCTACTGTCAAAGGATGAGAAAGATTGATAAAAATGCATATATAGAACATGATTTAGAGTTTTTATGCGAAATCTTGTTAAGTTGGAGCTTTAATACTTTACTATGATTCATTGAGTTTTTGATATCTTCTCACCATGGCTAGAGTCAAATAGAATAATTGTTCTTTTATGTGGATATAGAGTGAGATTTCCCAATTCATTTGGTGGATTTAGAGCTATGTGAAAAACTTGCAATTTTCAGTAGCTTCATTTCATTTCTACCTCATATAGTCATTTTCAGTGTTTGCATTCCTCTTTTGAGATTTATTTGTAAAATTTCCCCTCTAGATTCTAAAACCACTTTCTACTTTTATTTTTGAGAAATTGTCAATGGATTTATCAAAGAAGATATTGAAGGACCACATTAGAAGGTCCAGATTTTGTTGTGATAAATTATTGTTATTTTGGAGGGGTGAAAATTTAGAATTTTCAAATTTACGGATTTTTCTAGACAACTTAAAGAAATTATTGTTAACAGATTTTCCCGTATGTCGTAAGCAGATACTATCTATTAGAGGTAGATAGGTGTTGGTTGCCTATCGATTAACGCGTTAGGATGCAGACTTACTAGTTAACATCCTCTCATTGTGTTGAAATATTCTAGGGTTAGGGTTAGAGAAAAGTTGAGTGTTGTAGTGTACTATCTTGTTCTTCAGATGGAGTTGGTGTAAAACCTTTGTTCTTATGTATCAATATATCAATTTTTTGCTCATCGCACATGGGTTCATCTTGTGTTGATTGATTGTTTCTTGATTTAGTTGATTTTTTGCTCTTTTTTCTACCATTCTTGATGTTACTATGCCAAGGATATGTAAGTGATGGAAAATCAACCCCCATCCATCCAGTTACTTGGTTGTCAAGTTCATGAATAAACTTTATTTTTACTCTTTTTAGACTCTCTAAGTGATTTCTTGATTTAGCTGTTTCTACCTTGATTTCTTTTGTGTTCTTACTTGCTTTTGTGACATGTGGGAATGCATTTAGACCCATTTTGGTCATCATTCACTCACAAGCAAGTCATATTTACCTTTTTTGTCCGGTTTTGGTGCAATATTCATTCAAATGGAAAAGGTTAGAAGTTTTGCAATGATTTTCTTGACTGCTGATTAAAATAGGTTCCTAACATTCTATAGAAGTATACCAAATTTTAAGTGATCTAGAGTTTTGGTTTGAGAGTTAGTTTAATGGAGGTATCTAGGGAACACTCGAGTGTTTTTTGGGATTGGAAGCACTTAGATTTTTTGGGCGTTGGATCTTCATCCAACGTCCTAGATTCGGAGCACTCACATTTTTTTGGAGGGGGTGGGGTATGGGGGGATCCGTTAGATGAGATCCAACGCCCGAAAATCTGAGTGCTCCCAACTCCAAAAAACACTCAAGTGCTCCTTAGCACTTCTCTAGTTTAATTTTAGGTTTTAACCCAGTTTAGTACAGTAAAGCTACACGAAGCAAAAGGTCTCATTTTTCTTAAGTTTTTTTTAAGTTTTTGGGTTGGAATATGTCTTTAGGGTCATGACTTAATCTTGGTTCAAGTCTTTCGGATCCCACTATTCATAGGGCTGAAATTACTGTAGCACCAAGATTTTTCGGATCTCTAGCTTCTTCATCTTAATAGTTCTTATAGTTATTGGAGCGAAAATTAGACGAATACTTAAGAAAAATTTAAAAGCACCATTTAACTTCATCTGTTGTTGTATCTGTCCTACACTTTACCATTATAAAGGGAGAACCCCCTGGTCCCACTTAGAGACGGCGCCCTGCCCCGCCGCGTTGGCCAGCAGTATGATCGCGCGCGGCTGTGCGCGCAAAGCGCCGCTCCTCGGCGGCAGCGTAGGGCCAGATGGCGGACGTAACGAGCACGAGGCAAACGGGCGCGCGGTCTCGCTCGCCGTGGCGTCGCCAGGTTTCTCCATTGAAGGCGTACGCGAGGACCGTGCGTACGTGCAAACAATGGAACGCGATGTTCGTTGCTGCGCAAACATGTCCTGTGCACAGAAAGCTGGATCGCTTCTGTACTCTCTGCCCTCCGTCCAACCATCGAGCACGCATACGTTCGCACAGGAGTAACGCACGAATACCCCCGTTAGCCGGCTTTTGTCCATCTGCTTTACGGCGTGCTTTCTTTAGAACTTTACGGCGTGGCTCTTAAGGCATCACCATGAATGACATGTAAGGTGTACCAGGAGCAGTGGCGGAGTCAGGATTTAGTTACGTCCTGAGCTTTTTTTAGATAAAGGATATGAAATCCGACCTCTATATCCACGTGGGATATATGCAGCCAGTTACGCACTGAGCTTAGTGATAAAATGATTAGACTATCTAAGCTGGACCATAAAAATGTTACCCAGACTGAACTGAATTTACCCGGGCTGTACACTAAATATTTTTCCACACCCCGGGCTGAAGCCTACCCTGCCCGAGGTGTGGATCAGCCCTTGACCAGGAGAGTTGGTATTAGTTTTTGCTAACGATTCTTTATTATGTTTTATAGATTTTGACAGAAAATAAATAATAATGATTGAAAAATAACTTTTAGAAGGAGGTAACGAATGATGCAAAATTAATAGAGATACGTACGCATGACAGGAGCGAGAGTAGTGGGATAGGTGATGCATCCGTGACCAGGAAAGGAGTGAAGTCACTTTAATAAATCAGATGTTCATACTAATTTTTAACTTTTCTAATTAGAAGTTAGGAATAAAAATTAATAGGAACAGGGTCTTATAGTCGTCCCCGACATGGCAACGGCGGTGCCGGGAAACAATCATGATGCAGCGAACGGAAACGCTACTCATAGTTAAGATGGGTGCGTGCGTACAATGTACAAGCTACGTGGGTGCATTCGTTGCGAGTCCAATCACAGCATGCGCAATAATACTGTTGCTAGCTAGTAGTAAAATAGTAAGGCATCTAGCTAACTACATCTTAATTTACACATAAGATCGTACAAGTGCTACCGACGCGCGGGTCCGTCTCGTACGTGCATGCCCCAGGCCCAACGGCGAATAATGATTGTTACATGAGCATGCATGTCGGACCGTAAGCAGGAGGGGTGGTCGACACGATTCTAACACGGGCCGTTCAGGCCCGGGTAGGCCACGGCGGCGCCGGTGGGTGATGGGCGGTGGCCGCTCGCAGCGGCGGCGCGCTCCAGCGACTGCACCTGCGTCTTGAGGAACGTGACGTAGTGGATGGCCTCGTCCAGCATGGACGCGGTGTCCATCTTGGTGCCCCCCGGGACGAGCTGCTGCAGGATGCGGATGCGCTCGCTGATGCGCTCCCGCCGCATCCGCGCCGCGACGCTCTGCGGGTCGGTGGAGATCCGCACGTTGCGGCGCTTCGGCGGCCGCACCGTATCCGGGTCGATGTTCACCGGCTGCAGCGCCGCGATGTGGAAGATCATCTCCCGCATCGCCGCAGACCCCACGGCAGCACCGTCGCAGCCGTTGCCGCCGGCAGGAGGCCGTGTCCTGTACTCCGAGCGGTGGCTGCCGTTGTACGCGGCAGCAGGCAGCTGCTGGGAGTACTGGTCGTTGTAGGCGCCGCCGTTGGTGCCTTCTGACATGTGAGGCACCGAGGAGAAGTGATGAGGGGCATGCATGCATGGCGAAGGGGGAGTCGAAGGCACCCCCATGGCGTGCTCAGGGAGTGCAGTGAGCTGCTCCAGCTGTAGCATTGTGTTCATCAGCTCGAGCTGCGCTTCCGGGCTGGAATTCAGCATGTCAAAGTCCATTCAAGGCTTGCTAGACTCTGGACGACAACTTCTTCTTGAAACTCTTTCAAGTGTAGAAAGAGCAAGAAGGGCGAGGGAGCTGGCAGCAAGCTAGAGAGCAGGTGTAGGAAAAGGCCCGGACTCTAGAGGCTTATGTATGCAAGGGTTGTGTTGTTATCGAGCGGTTAGGGGAGGTGTGCTATTTATAGGGGATGGGAAGGGTGGCTTCTTTGGATTTGATTTGACTAGGCGACGCCGTTTCCTTGCATCATCCATTCGGCTTTTCTATTTTCCTTTCTTTTGGGGGCCCTTCTTGCTCTCTTCTGGCTTAACAAAGTGGCATGTTTAGGTAAGCTTTCCCTTTCTTTTATTTTCAGGAATATGACGTCTGAAGATAATGTCTCAGAAAACAAGGTATCTATCTTGCTACAGTTCAAGAATGCCGACTGCTTAGCTTAGTTATCTCCATGAAGGTTTTTTTTCTTTGTAGAGTTTTAGCGCCTTTAATTTGGGCTAGACAATAGGAAACATCTCTCTATGTAAAATTCTTCTATTATTCTGCAGTAGAAATTTTCTTGAGGTGGCAGCGATGAATACAATTACAAAGCCGACAATAATTGGGCAGTGGTGAGAATTTAGACACCCTAGATAACATCTATATGGATGGGCGGGATCCTATCCCATCTCAGTCCATCCAAAAAAGGCCTTAATTAATTACAAAGTACTTTACCGTTCACACTCTACTATGTAACGCTTTGCCACTCGTACTCGTACCCAATCTACGGTAGTTTTTATTATATGTAACTATGTTACAAATATCTCTAAAACACAAAATGATGTGTACAATTTGTTCATCTTACATGGCATAGCTTTTCTTCAAGGGGACTTCACTAATTTCGGAGTCACTAATTATTGAACTGTTAACTAGATTTTTGCACAATTACTAGATCCTAAGTCATACTACAAGTGATAATCATAAATAGAACAATTTGTAGTAAAAATCATTGTACTTCAAAAAAGGAACTTCTACTGCCTTTAACTACTTCACTGCAACATGCCATTTCTTCTGCTAATTAAGAGGAAACTAATGCACCTGTACAAGCTTTACTACTCCTTATATCCAATCATAATCCAATGATTCCTGATTAATTATCTCACGTCTTAATAATCAAGTAGCTGGTATTTCGTACGACAACCACCATATGGAGTCATAGATTCGATCAGATCCATGTCATTGTAATGCAGGCCACACAATTGGTCTGTCCCTGCACCTAGACAAGCGAAATTATGCGAATTCAGTTTCATCATGCTGACAGATCTCACGCGATTGTTGGAAGTTTCAGTATCGATCTTGGCACGCCTTCCATTGGTTCGTGTCAAACACTTATCGGTGCACAATGTCATGCCACATGGACGCATGCTAGTAGTATATTTCTTTCTAAATGTGTAAGACTATGTGGAGGTTACCTTATGTTGTATGATGAGTATTTAACTTTACTTGTACTTCATTGTTGAGGTTTGAGTTTGATTTTGTGTCTTTTAGTCTCTGATTTTTTGCTGTCAGGTGAGCAGTGGTCTGACCGACCTGTAGAGGCGGTTTGACCGCTTGCTGAGTGGTCTAACCGGCCGTAGGCAACAGTCTGACCAGTGTCCAGTGTGACTGGCTGTGAGAGCGGTTCGACTGAAAATACGGTGTGACTGGCCGTGAGAGCTGTCCGGCTGAAAATATGGTGCAACTAATTTCTAGTTGACGGTAGCTTTATTCTAGAGAGGTGCTCGTTGCGTTGCGTGGAGTTTTTGAGAGCGGTATGACCGGCCACGTAATGGCGGTCCAACTGAAGGTCATTGGTGTAAGGTCTAGGAGGCCGACTAGAGGAGGGGAGGGGGTGAATAGATGCTTTTCAAATTCATCCCTCGGCCAAAACAGAGTTTATATGCGGAAGCGCAAATCAAATCGGTTTTGCACAATTAAGCCTTAAATCTTCTAGATTCACCTAAGTGCACCAACACCTTAAGTCCATATCAACATTTACAATCCTAGAGTGACAAGCAATCAATTCAATTTCTATAAATTTAAATCACAAGTATAAAAATTGAGCTTAATAAAGTAAACCACAATTGACACATAATGTTTTATTGTGGTGTTCGAAAACTTGTCGATTTTTCATAGTCCATGTTAAGGTAAGCTCAAACGAATTGAACCAGTTCCACGAATTAAGCCAATTACCTCAATTCCACTAATGGTAGCTCTTTTCCTTTCTAGGAAGGTGAGTTCCAATCTTTACAACATGCCAGGTCTTCTCATAAGTTTCTTTGAGAAGGTCATCGGACACAACGCCTCCAAGACCATCTAGGAGCTAGCAACCTCCAAAAGTAGCAACTTAAGCCCCCTTGCTTGGCTCTCACTACGTGCAGCAAATGCACAAACTCAATGTGGATATGAAATACACCTCAAGATGCAACACACACTACTACAAAAGAGCATATACTGGACAGCTACATCATAGACGGTTCATACAGAACCGTCTATGCTTAAACTATCACAGATAGTTTATATTAGCAACCGTCTGTGATATTTTCATAGAAGGTTATTAACACGAACCATATGTGATAATTGAGATATCACAGACGGTTCGTGTTAATAACCATCTGTGAAAGTTGCAGACATCACAGACGATTCATATAAAAAACTGTCTCTGATATTGTAGACATCATAGACTGTTCTTATAACAAACCATCTGTGATATTGCGGACATCACAGACGGTTTATATGAATAACCGTCTGTGAATTACTACAGACGGTTATTAATATGAACGATCTGTGATAATGTTGGTATCACAGACCGTTTGCGGTTGAAACCGTCTGAGATAATCCATGCTATTAAATACCGGGCGTGCGTGGTCTCGACACAGATCTGTTTTCATTGCGTTGCATCGGTGGAGCGAGGCAGTCGACTTTAGGGAGTTTGGTGAGAACATGTCGCTTGTGTCTTCTTAGTGATCAGAGATTAGTACTCAATTGCTTCTAATAACTTATATACCTTGTAATTGAAAGAGATGATAGATAGGTTTTTGTTTAGATCTAACTAGCTAGTTAGCTAGGTTTAGAACGAAAGATAATGATACTTTGCTCAATTTCAGAATGGGTAAGTACTCGATTCTAGTTTACTTCAATATATTCTTGCTTAATGTTAGTTGTCATGAATATGTGGCTAGCTAGCTAGCTACATAATGTAGATGTCATGTGTATATCACAGACGGTTCGGAATACCGAACCGTCTGTGATATGAACCATATCACAGATAGTTAATAACAAAAACCGTCTGTGAAAAGATATTTCTTTTAAAAACTAGTTAATGTAAAAATAGAAAAATAACTTTTAGAAACTAAAAAGAAAGGCCATAGTTATGCTCCTAGGTTACATAGTTTGCATATGTAAAGAACACCTCTGTTGTACATTTTAGTTAGGCAAGAGCCCTGTGTCGGTGGCTTGAACTTCAGGCCTTTTTGCTAATGCTAAGTGGATCAGGTTTTACATTCCATGTAGAATTTGGCTAAAATGAAAAGAGAAGCAAGTGAAAACTTGATTGGATGCTACTAGTTTGATCCCGAGGGCGAGCAAAATCGAACTTAAAATTTCTAACTCGCTGTCGCGATCAGGTTCGGCTTACACGTATAAAATCAAAACAGAACTTGAACTTCTCGTTTGGCCTCACTATCCTGACCACGCCCTACGCGTTCATGGGGTCCTGAGACTTGGTTGACTTAGCAATCCACAAGTGCCCCTTTGACGGTAGAGATATCTAGGGTGAATTCTTTTGAACAGTGATTTATAGTTTAAATTTTTGAATATTGACTGTTCGCAAGAGGCAGTACGTAGAAGAAAATAATCTCATGCAATTTTAGCCAGTATAGCTGAACCCAATATACTTTTTACTACAATCCTTCTATTAACATCGTCTAAAAAATACACCGTTTAAAAGCTAGTTACTGCAGCATAGATTATAAGCTATAAGCAATAAGTGAAAAAGAACTTAGCCTAAGTATCACTGAAAGAACTCTCCCCAGGACACTTGTTTCATCTGTATTAATTGGGCACGAGCCATTCACATCAACTGTCTCTTCGAGGCCCTGTTAGTTTGGGTTGTGATTGATGACTTTTAGCTGTACTTTTTGAGACGGTAATAAACGACAAAGAAATGATGGAGACGTCTACGTAGACAATGCACACGATTTTAGATTTGAAAAACTATGTGAAGAATCTGTTTCATAAAACTATCCCACTTATTTTAATTTTTAAAGAAACTAAAAGCAAAAGCCAAGAAGAAGAAGAACATGACCTTACCCCATCCGTTTGCAGGCAACTGAATGGAAGCAAATCAAGCAAACGGACACTAGTAAATCTGAGACATTGATTTCCTTGCATGGAGCTGTGCGGCTGTGCCCGTGCCATGTACACATGCTATCGGATATGCGTGCACCACATGAGCCTAACCGGATGTGTCAAATCCCAAGTGCTGTCACATAGCCACACTGATGGAGTGTCTTACCATGGCCTGTTCCGCGAAGTGTCCATCCTATTTCCGCGTGATGCCAAGAGAAGATTTTGTGTTGTGACTTGTTCTGAATCTTTTCCATCGATGCTTCAAAAAAACAATTGGTCTGTTAAAGATTAATTCTACAGACGCGAAGTCTATAGCGCTACTAGCAGATAGCGCGATAGCGCTTGAGCGCACCGATTCGAGTCGAAGCGTTGGCTTGGCGACCAGATCGTTGCGCATTGTGTCGGTAGGGGGACCAAAAAACGGACGACCAAAACGGAGAGCGATAGTCACATGACAGGAGGTTAAACACTTTGGCTGGGCCCACTTGCATGGACATAGGGTAAAAACGTACGTAGGTGCGCTAGAACTGCAATTGCGTCTGGAGTCGGACGTGAAATCTTTCCTTGATGCTGTTTAAACTTTTCGAGAACAGCGCCATTTGCTCTTCTCTGCACAGAGGAGAGCGCATCCTGCGTCCCGTTCTCTTCTCATGCTCAATCGAATGGCAGTAACTTCTAGAGTTTTGATTCTTCTCAAGTATAATGCGTATTTTTGAGGTCTGTATTATCTGTAGGATTTTTTTATAGTATTTTCGCTGGTAGTAATGTGCTAGCTAGCAACAGATACAGCTAACAGTGAAGCACTAATGCAAGTGGAAGTTGCGTAAGGAAGTAATTCTCAAGGTAATCTGTATTGATGATCAAGGAGGTGCTTGATGATATAAGCCCATAACATATTTTTGACATTTGCTTGAAGGTGGAAGCAGCAGTAAAATCAAAGAAGCGTATCAAAACTGCAAAGGACCAGGGCACTATTCAGAAGATGCCAGATCAATATATACAATAAGAACCAATCATGTTACCAACGCAAAACTTCAAACAAGTTGCAAAAGGAGAAATTGATGAGCAAACACCATGACAACTTGTGCAGAAAGATGGTGGTAATGTTGTGAAACCATTAATATTAATGGTAGCAGTAGCACACCTAAAACACAGCCTCAGGGCGTCCGCAATGGTAATAGCTAGTACTAGCTATATAGTCAGCTGACGTGGAGGTGAGAGACAAAAGCAAAGACTATTTTATACTGTTGGACCCACATGCTCCTCTCTCATGTTCTTGGACTACGTGAAATAGATCAGCTATTTGCTCGTCGCTAGTGACTACTCTCTCTCCTACTTTTTCCTTGCCACATCAGATCTAGCTAACTAAATAGCCAGCTGTTGGAGACGCCCTCATAGTGTCAGAATTATGAGACCCATAAAATTCATGTTGCCTTCTTTCATTGATAGTGCCAACGAGAAGGCAATTACATGCACAAAAGCCATAAATGACCTCTATGTTCAGGTCTGTCGCTATAGGAGACTTTCAAGGTCATCAAAAAAGAAGTATGTTGCATTTCATAACTCATCGCTATGTTATTACATATATACAACAATTGTTACCTCAGATTTCTAGTAACTTATCTTCATATACAACATTTTGTTACCTCTGATTTCTAGTAACTTACCATTCCCATGGAAATGTATATTCAATGTTCAAATGCATGAGCAACAAAATCAGCCTTCTGTGTCCACTGTGAGCTTTATTTTTGACATTCATTC
The DNA here is from genome assembly GCA_017311315.1 of Dendrocalamus latiflorus. NCBI lineage: Eukaryota > Viridiplantae > Streptophyta > Magnoliopsida > Poales > Poaceae > Dendrocalamus > Dendrocalamus latiflorus. The sequence continues at coordinate 35,377,989 of CM029653.1, read as the reverse complement.
ATGATGTACTTTTTTCGTAGCTTATTTTGCAAGCTATCTTTTTTTCTGATTGCCACATATAAACAACCACAGATGTAGTTCTAACATGCCCTAGATTAAATAAACTATTTTATGTACTTTTTGTGCTACTTATACTCCCACAGTGTGAAAATAATCGATTATGATGATTTCTGGGTTCTATTGTGAGATCTTGCCGATTCTGTCAAGCCAGGGGTAGATTATCCAACTCAACTGCTGAAATCGGCATCTACATGGTTCGGAAAGAAAATAATATGATAAAGGAAAAAAATATTCTTCATTGTCGGTGAGTTTTCCTAGATAGGCAATTGCTTTTATTTACATTTTTCTGTCTTTCCTTCTGTGTATGTTTTTTGCATGTTGTTTGTTGACCGTGTAATTGATACATTTTTTCCCTCCACATGTTGCATGCAAAACCAAAAAGGAACTACCTAATAAGAGGTGAACTCGAGAGGAGAGAAGTAAAGAACAAATTCAGGAGGGATGAAAATGACTATTATCATTTAAACCACAAAGAAATGGTTAGTTTATTACAGTTGTCATCTTTTTTCCATAATATCTCTTTTTGTCATCAAATATTTTTTATATTTTTGCAAGTAATTTCAATCATCTTCCCCCTTTGAGTTACAATCTGACTTTGTCTTCATCTGTGTTATATTTTTTTTCTATGTCACACAAAAAAACCTAGCTGATGTTCCCAGTGATGTAAACAATTGGCGATCTAGATTCTTAAGCTGCACATTGGTTTGTACTTTCACTTAACCTGGTAGTGGGCAGATTTGAGGTGCTTGATTCATTGAGGAAACAGGGTAACCAAGAGATGATTTAAACATGTGATAAAGTGATTGGAGCTATCAAGTCAGAATGGGCTACAAACTATGCTTCTGCCAAGAAGCAAATCAAGGATTATGAATTGATGTGCATAGAGGTACCATGTCAGAATAATAGGTAAAAGCATCTCGCATCTTTTTTGAGCTGAATAATTGATGTACATAGAGGTACCACTTAGCTTCTATTAGATTACATCGCCTGCTTGATATACATTTTATCTCAAGCTTGCAAGAAATCAATTTTTTGTCAAATTGTCTTGAGGCCATCAGTTTTTGATTCCCAAGTTTACCATCGGTATCATACATTGGTTAAATAAAATTTCATGCCTAAGTTACCATTAGTTGCAGCCTAAATTACCATCCATACTATTAGTAAATTACCACCCGATTTTTCCATTCATAGGTTTAACATCAATATCATCCCTAAGTTACCATTACCTAAATTATCATCCATACTATAAGCAAATTACAATCCTATTTTTTTCTCAAAAAAAACATCACACCTTCACTATCTACAAGATATTTCAAAATTTGCCATCATTTATGGCCTAAGTTATAATCCATACTATTGGCAAATTACTATTGTAACTTTCATGAATTACAACCATGTATTCATTATTTCCAAGAGAATTTGAATTCTCTGTCAGTTTTTTGCACCTATGCACGTGCTCTGTATAGCCCAAAATTTATGCAGCATGGAGGCCATAGGGTAACTAGAACTTAGAGGTCACGGAGGGGAAGAAGTAAAACTAGATCTTGGATAATTTTCACATAGGTGCACGATTTTTAAAATTTCACGTATCTACATGATAACTCTTACACATCCCTACAATTACTTTCATGTACTTGCACAATAACATTTTTTGTGCCATTAAGATAACTTTTGTTACGCAACTAGGCAATATATTTTAAGATATTTACGTGATAACTTTTTTAGCATATCAACAAGCACTTTCATGTATCCGGCTGATAACTTTTCCATACATACATCATAACTACTAATCTCCTACATGTGAACTTTTTTTAGGTATGACTGGCTTCTTTATGCTCAACCTCCTAGAATTACAAGATGGACAGACAATGCTTTCATTCAAACAGGAGGATATGCCTAACATGAAAAAACTATTATTGCACAAATGGATGACTTACAAGTATAACAACATCGATTGGAAGCCCTGGGCATCAAGTGAAATATCGATTGGAAGGCCATCCTGGGCATCAAGTGAAACTAACAAGGGCTACAGGTAATTTGTGTCTTGTTTCCTATAATCTCAAATAAAAAGGACAAGTACATGCTTTCATATTTTAACCATCCATTTTCATAACATAGAGGAGTGGGTTTGGTTTGTCTCACAACGCTAGATTATAACAAAACAAAAGGATTCATAGAAAATGCAAGGCTTTTCCTTTAATCACATTATGCGATAACGATATATCACATCCATGCTAATAATTAAAAAGTGCCAAGTTCATGTAACTGCTTAAAACCAGTACTGTCAGTGCCATTCATAGGTTTTATTTTAGCCATTTTTTCTCTTTTCTCTTGAGAGAAACAACTTCAGATTGCATAGTCATCATGTGTGAAATCACTATGCGGTATGCTTCTTCTGAAACGGATGCTTCCTTAGCAATCTTAATGAAAGCACTGCACAAGGTTGTATATCTTATTGTTTTCCTTGATTCCTCTGGCATCGGCTGTGCTTCCTAAGGGTTTTGAGCATTAGGGCCAATCAGGATAGCAGATGAATCCCAAGCCCACTTGCGTAGGATGTAGTTATTAGGGATCCTATCCACACACACATAGGTGATAACCTTCAGTATATGGCAATATAGCATGCCGTCTCTTTCAAACTTGTAGCACTCATAGATGTAAACATCATCCTGCACATGTGCTTCAATAGTATACGTTCTCAAGCCATAGTTGTCAACTTGACCACAGTTAGGAACAAGCTCATAAAAGTAACCTCCCACATCCTGAACATTGTACAAAGTAGTTGCCTTAAGCTCTACCTGGAACTAGTAAAACAACTTTCTACTGTATGAAAGTGAGGATTGCTCCTTAATAGGCCATCTAGACCACAAATCAGTTGTAGTTGTTGTTGTTTGCATCTCTTGGTGATTTTCAGCCACCATGATTTTATCCTGTAGCTTCTTATACTACTGGAGAAAATTGAGGATAGAGTTCTGTAGATTGACATACTGCTTCAACATTGCATTGAAACCCTCACTGCGCTATGTGGTTTGTAGGAAATGGTAGAAACAGTACATAAAGTACGCTGGCACCCAGCAAGTTCGCATGCTCCGCAAATGCATTAAATGCTCATTATCACTTACATGGTGCCCCTCTATCATCTGCAACCACTTCTCCTCAAATTTATGTATAGTAAGGCTGTTGTTCAGACAGACATTGAAATCACAACGCAACCAATCATTTCTTGCCATGAGTGTCCCTAATTTTCCTGTGCTTTCCTCATAATATGCCATCTATGATTTCTATGGGTGGTATTGGGAAAAACTTTCTCAATCATCGACTTCATAGCTATGTCTTGGTCTGTAATGATGTTAACTGGCTCTAACCCTCCCATTGCCTCCAAAAATGCTTTAAATAACCACACAAAACTTCCAGTCTTCTCACATCTCATGAAACCACAACCAAACTGTATAGACTGCCCATGGTTATTTATTCCAATAAATGGGGCAAAAGGCATCTTGTATAGGTTGGTCATATAAGTTGTGTCAAACAACAAATAATCATTGTACGACTTGTAGGCCTTCCTGGCAGCACCATCTGTCCAAAAGATGCTATGTACTTTATTATCTTCATCAAGCTAAACTTTATATAAACAAGTCTGGATCATCCTCCTTCATCTTCTAGAAATAGGTACGTGTGCCCTGCATGTCAGTATTTCCATATTCAGCACGTATGGAGGCCGAGTAGTTAGCTATGTCCTTAACTGTGTAATGCACATTATGAGCTGATCCATACAAATCAGTCATAAGCTACATTTGCCAACCTATTGGGACAATGCAACCATGAAGGAGACACACAAATTCCCTTTCCTCCTTCGGTATGTGCCAATGGTAGTGTAAAAACATACTAAGGAATGATTTTCTAATGGGGGGATGGTTGTGATCATGCACAAAGTTAGTAAGTTTTCACACTTGACCTATGCGTTTTACAACCATGCGAGCTGGACAATGAGTCCTATCTATCTTATTTATATTTCACTTCTTAACTACTGGCTTTGGGTTTTGAGAGTCTTCCTTCTCTTTTTTGTTTACACCAACCTTGTAACATAACAAGTGCACCTTGTTAAGCTTTTTATCCCAGGCCGAAGTGCATGAACTACAACTTCTAATAGCAAATCCAAAATCCTTAGAATAAGCCCTGTAATGTGCTTTAGCAGCCTCAAAAGAATCGAACGTCATCATCTTGAATGATTCTTGAGGTGTTGACAAAACCTCAAAAACATCTCCTTCATCTTCAGATCACTAATATTATCCTCATCACTTGAATCACTAAGTGTTGTCCCTGTTGCTGCTACACCCTTAGAAACCTCAAGCTTGTGTGACTAATTACCTCCAAGGCTAGCGCTTGTAGTTGCAGCAGCAGGCTGCGTAATGTCATCTTGAAGTGATACTTATTGACATTAATGGCTAACAGGTCATTGCAAGCTATAGCCACTCCACATGCAAGATAATAATCATCATTTGTTTTAATATTTTCTTATCATTTATGCTGAAATGTGTGGCATTCTCATACAAAACACACAAAAAATTGATGCACACAATGGTATGTAATGTACCTAAAGCAAACTTTTTCAGTAATCAAATTTGTATCTTTCTACTTTTGTCCCAGGAACATGTTGCTGGGATAGTTAGATTCTTTTTTGGTGTAGAAGAAGTGTGGTTTTCTATGCAAAACGTGCATTCTACTGCAACTTGTAGCAAAAAACTTGCACTGTATTTAGCATTAAAGAGGACTAAAAACCTTATTACAATGTGCAATTATTGATAAAAACAAAGGGGAGCTCAGGGTGGTACATCTTTTTTTTAACTCCATTTACTCTGCTGTTTGGTGGTCATGCTTCTGGTTGAAAACTTTGAATATGATTACTTAACATTCACATGGTTAGTAAAAACAAGGTTATGTTGTTGATTCATGTGCAACTATGGTAAAATTAGTGTCAAATTTGTAGAACACAGATGCAGGAAAAGACGGTGAGAAAACTAGCGATTAGATGGTAAAAAATAGTGAAACACACCAGGTAAGAAGAGACAGCAATGGATGCTACATTCCCTTTTGCCCTTTTCCTTGATTTTTTTGCCTATAGATTTGCTTGATCGGTCCGATCCGCACCGGCGTCGAGGGAGGAGACGCCAGTTTTCTTGCGTCGCTGGTAAGAAAGAGTACACAAGACGACAAAACAACTGCCCACGCAAGTTGGGCCGTAAAGTGGGCGAGCGGCCCAGGAAATGGCGAACTGGGTCCATGAGGGGTGGCGGGCGGGCCATAAAATGGGCGAGCAACCCGGTCCCACGGGCCGTGCGAATGGGGGAGGGCGTATAGCGCGATAAGACTATCCCGGCCTAGGGGCACCGAAGTCGCATCCTTCTACAAGTTCACAGCTTCTTTGGTCCTCACAAAAACCCAAATGAACAGTAAAAACAACTCTTGGGCCATAGAAGACATATGGTATAGGCAACACTCACATTTCCCCTCTGTATCTCTCGCTCGCTAGGGATGGTATAGGACTATAGGGGAACCTGTATCCAGAACATAGTAGTGTTCTTATATTTTTCACTTATGCAAGTTTGAAAATCATAAACCTTGAATCCTGCTTTTAAAAATATAAAATTTAAATATTGAACTTCTTGATTTTGAGAAAGATAAAATTTAAATCTTGAATCAATCCGTTATGCAACGGAATTGTTTTTTTAATTTTTGGCGTCCTCTGAGCTAGACCTATGTAGCTGGGCCTATGTACTTTTTCCCTGTGAAGTAGTAATCATCAGTCAAAAACGGCCTGCCTACTAGTTTGGCTGCCGTGACATATGGACTCCTAGGCCCACGCTTGGATTTTCAGAAACGGGCTTAGCGCATAACAGACCTTACCAAATAGGGCGGGCCGACCATACCGGTTTGAGACACGGTACTATCAGACTAGCCCAGACACGACACGACACGACATAAATAGTAAATGGGTCATACCTGATCGGATGTGTTGTCCTTGGGCTGGCACTTTGACACAGCGGGCCGGCACAGCAAGGCATGTACAGTACCGTGCCGAGGTATAGCCCGACCCAACATAGCATGTCATTTACCTTCAACTCTCTTAGGAGGCCAAGTTTGCTCAGAAGAGCACAGTAACTCTATTATGGTAGTACAATAAAATTGCTAGGGGATGACAATAAATTATTTGTATTAGGGTTGCTATACTCTTTTGAGCGCGGACGAGTGACTTGGTAGTAAAACTACTCAGCAGTAAAATTATTTGTGACTAACGGTAAAGTTATTTGCGATTGATAGTAAAATTATTTGTAACTAGTAGTAAACCTACTTACAAATGACACTAAACTTACTGCTAGGGACCCCTCTTAGCCCTTGCCTAGTTGCCCTCTTCTCCTTGGTCCCTGATCCCTATGGCTCTGCCACTGTCGCATTGCCGCATATGGCAGCAGCACCGGTGGTGCCACCGCTAGATACCAGGCCAGCTGCCTCCATCACCTCCTTCCTCACGACCTCGCCCCCACCGGCCTCTTCTCCTCCCTCCTCGGTCGCTGCCGCCTCCTCCTTCCCTATCGTCCACTGCCTCCTCCATCCTTGCCCATGTTGCTTCCTTAGTCCCTACCCACATCGACCGCCACCTCCTCTCTCCAACTCTCCCTCTTATTAGTCTCCCTCCCCACCGATCATCGACTTCAGTCTACTCTCGCACAAGCAACAATGGAGGTGCGGTGGCTACAGGTAGCGCTGGGCCACAGGTGGGGTAGCATTAGGGCATCGTTGGACCAGGCTACTGTGCTCAATGGGCCATCGGTGGCCCGTTGGGCTAAGCTTGTCTAGGCCAACCCGACCCCTTTTCGTGTCGTGTCTGGGTCCAAGAGTAGACACGTGGACCCGTATGGCATTGCATAATAATTTATTCAAGCCTGTCGTATTGGGCCTAATCGGGCCATGCTCTATTTGAGCCTGTGCTGTGTTGGGCAACCTATTTGGCTAGGTCTAATGTAGAAGATGCCAACGAAAGAAAAAAGGAAATAGCGCCTATGCATAAAACCAGCCCTTATATTATCAGCATCTCCCGTGTCCGATGGGGACGCCGTCTTGCACGGGATGCTCCGGGCGGGGTATGCATGGCCGAATAGCGTGGAGGCCTACGACAATGGCAACACCGAGGTGAGATCATGGCCTGCGGGACGATGGGCTAGGCCACGGGGGCGTGGACGGCGACGCGCAAAGGCAAGGGGCCGGGTAGCAGCAACAGCCGGCACCCGGCAGCACAAGCACGAGGGCGGTCGTGCGTGCGGCAGCATCGCATGGACGCGACCGCGGCGGCGACGTGCCGCGGCAGCAAGTGTGTTTGACTTTCCCAGCCCTCGTCTCGCCGCACGGGCGCTGGCCCTGATGTGCCGCGCTATCCTGGAGGCGATGATAAAGAGCTAATGATCTGAGCATGAGATTGCCTTTGATTAAGCCATTAACGCCACCTATACGTGGTACGTTTTCAATTCCAGGCTATATTTAGGGTGGGGTAAAGGCAAGCCGAAAAGAAATCCTTCTGATGGAGCCGAGCTGAGCACGACCAGAGTGAAAAGAAGAGATGGATGGTAGCAAAAGGAGAGAAAGCCATTCCCTGTGTTAGTGTGGTGTACACGTTAGTACATGCACTGATGCATCGCACAGCCACAGCACACTGAGTTCAAGTGAGAACCATGTGCTGGGCAACAGCTTTTGTGCCCCCATGCATGCCATGATGCTGAGGCTGAGATCGATGACTGTTCATAAAGGTTTGAAACTTCAGACCCTTCTCCTGGCTCGTAGTAATTCCCCCCCGCAAGTCCTTGATTGTGCCTGGCATTCACCGGTAGTATATTGCCAGTGTGGCAAACTGCAGGGTGCAGCAGCAGCATAGGAGGCAGGCAGCAGGCAGGGGGTATCAATATCATGCATGATCTATCAGAAGTGCCATTTATTAGGTGTTCATAGATCACCAAATCTCTGAAAGACATTCACTCTTGGTCCATGAAGTGGCAGGAAGAATATAGGGTACAGCTAGTTCCAGTTCTTTTGTCTGTACGTACTAAAAAAAGGTCGCCTTCTTCCTTTAACTTGGTTAACCAAAGGAGTCATACTTTGCATAAAAGATCTGACGCGAAGGCATTTCTGTAGTCAAATGGGCACGTACTGTCAATGTCTATTTTTACTTTTACCGGCACGCATTTTTGACAATGCTCTAGAGCTATCTCTCTCTTTTGAAAAGGTACAATGCTCTAGAGTGAAGCCCTCTTACCCCTGTAACTGTTAAACGCTGATCCGCTGCATCAGCGTCCCGGCTATTTTGCCGGACCGACTACAGTAGTTTCCTTGCATATCCTGTATTTTTTTATAGGATCTTTAGCTAACAACCCTATCTCTAGTTAGTTAGTTGTTTGTTGCTTGCTGTCCAGGTTATATGTACTCACCGAATTCCTTCAATGAGAATTATCCCATGAAGCTTTTCCATGCTTTCATGGTATCTAACTTATCTCCGATCTGAACCCTTGTCTTCCACTACTTCCTTCTTCCTTCCCCGCACCACCATGGGTGATACCACCAAACCCTCTACGCTTGCCGCTAGCTCTACCAATGTCCCCGCCCTCCTCCCCAAACTTGAGTTCTAGCAGTCCAACTACTCTCTCTGGCATAAGTCTGTTGCCCTCAGCAAGTTCTCTCTGAAGAAGCACGTTGGTGATACGGCACGCTACCTCACTGAAAAGGACTAGGATCAGAACCATTGCACCATTCTAACCTGGCTCTACCATCTGGACGAACCTTGAAAATCTCCTTCTTCGTCTATTGCTCCATCGTGCCTCTTCAATAACCCTTCCCCAGCTTCCTCCAGACTCGCTCCCTGCTTCTTCTACATGAGCAGGGTGACTCTGTCCCCACCAGTCCTTTTTAGGGGGTGCAAATGAAACGGATAATTTCCAATTGTCTATCCGTCCAAATAAATTCAGATTTTATGCAGAGCATAAAATCAGATATCTAGTTATTTTGTTGGATTTCAAACTCAGATCCGGAATTTTTGATACAAAAACAAATTTGAGATGGAGGTATCCATTGGATTTGAAGCTATCCAAAAAAATTAGTCAGAGCTATCCGAAAAAATATCTGGTAATAGCAAACAATAGAAAATTCAAAAAATTTCCATCCACTCCCCTACCCAGTAAGCCTATCCGGCTATCACTAACCTCTTGTCTTCCTCATCCTGTCATCCATTCCCATGGCCGCATTGACTCCCTCCCTCGCCGTTGTCCTACCTCACCGCTCACCCTCACCGCGCCTTCCCTCGTCGGCTTGCCGCCCTTCCTCCCTCCCCATCTTCCTTCCTTGCTGCCAAGCCTCCCTCCCCTCAGGCTTCAGCATCGTGGCTCTCCCTCGCCTCACCTCACCTACCTCCGCCAGCGCCCTCCCTCACCACCACCGCCAAATCTCCCTTCCTCTCTGGCTCTGTGCTCCAATGTAGTCAACCTTCCTTGCTGCCACCCTCCCTTGCCTAGCCTACCACCTCCAAGACCTAGTCCCAGCGCTATCAACCTCTGACGATCGCTGCTTGCCTCCCTCACTACCAAGACCTTCCTTGCCGACGCTACCAAGACCTTCCCCACCGTCAAGACCTATGTTAGTTTTACACCACCGTCGACCTTTATTCTATGTGTTCTATATCCCTCTCTACAATCTACTTCTCTAGTCTCTTCTTCTTCTTTTGAACCTCTAGACCTCCCCGTTTGGACTTCACCCCATCTCATTTGTTAGTTTGTTGCTATTTGTAGGGTATTGAAAATTTGAGATATGGCTGTTGCAAGTGCAAGTGCGAGCATTTGTGCAAGCATAGGAGTATCCCTACTGCTGCTGCTACAACAATTGGTACGTGTGATGTACTTACTACTTACTTAACTAGCCCCTATCATTATGTGATGTAGTTAAATTTTCTTACTAATTTACTAATGTATTTACATTTTGGACATGCAGTATGGTTGATCCTTATATGTGCAACATATATAGTTTTTATTTTCAAGCATTATCCGACTAAATATTCGTGATTAGGACTAACCGTATTTGGAGCGATATGAATTCACTCCGCATTCGTGACCGAGACTATCCGCATTCATATTCGTATATGGCATTATCTATGTCTAACTTCGATTCTGAGAAAAAAATATGGAATAGGATATGAGATAAGCGAAATCCGCCTGTATCCGCTCTGATTGCACACCTACTTCTTTCACCACCGCCTGTCACCAATGCCGCAGATTGCAGTCCTCCACATGGCAACTCCACGAACAACTCCACATGCAGCTCGTCTAATAGGGCAACTGCTGTAAGCGTGACAATGGTGGCAACTTGGTGGCAATGGTTGCGGTTGCTTTTTCTTTAATCTGCTATATTCTTTTCTTTACCTGCTAATCACACAAAGCACACAAAAAAACAACAAGGAAATATACTTTTTCGGAGGTTACTATAGCAGACCACTATTTTGTAGCAAAGAAATAAAAATAAGACATTGCTTTCAATGGCAAGAGACTGACACTAATTAAAAAGTCATGGCCAGGCACACACCATGCATTCACCAAGTCACATCAACTCATAAGTTACTGCTGGAACTCACCTTTATATTGATCTACTAGCAAAACTAATTAGCTCCAATCAATATCTCGGCTGCCACCAGGCGTTAGACTCCAGCGTACGTGCGTGTTGCTGTTGGAGCCGGTGATGAAAAATGTTGCTAGATAATTAGACCGAGTTTAGGGCCGCATGTGCATGAGAACGACGCCGTGAATTCTTTCCACGAGCTACGTGCAGGTCGGTGGTAGAGGATGTGACTGGACGCACGCGATGTCGAGCGCAGTGAGCGAGGATGATAGGCGTGACATTGAGAAAGGCGTGGACCGAGAAAACACGTCGCGCGGGAAGAGAGTGTCGCCTCGCGTCTCTAGCACACAAGGCAAGGATGCGTACACGAAACGTGAGAATGAGTCGAAGACGACGCTGCCGAACGATGCAACGCAAAAACCGTTGATGGAATTTTTTTCTTCACGGAATAGATCTAGATTTTATTTCTAAATCATGGTGCCTACAAAGTACCCTTCTAACACTCTTAAATTCTAGCACGAAATTAGTATCTCCAAAAGCCACGGAGTTAGCCTTCAACCCCATCTTTATTTATAGTCTAAGGCTCAAAACCCGTGCTTATCCTAAGCTCACAAGTTCTAATCTAATTCCAACAAATAAGGGACTCGAAACCCTTCCTAACACAGGTTTTTTAAAATTTCAACCTTTCAACTCATCACGTGTCGAAGCCTACAGGACCGCACCTCTCATAGTTTCTCCATGCATCATCCACCTTTGATCTCCACGTGCTCCAGCGTGAGCTCGATCACCTCATGACATCCTCGACTGCCTAGACCTCAGATTTCCCCTTCTAGTCCCAGTCCCCCTCGTCACCGACCATGACCGTCCCTGAAAGCATCTAGGCCCCTAAAAATATTAGTTTTGGTAATTAATGAATTTATGTGAATATGGGACTAATGTGTGCATTAAGTGTTTGAAAGGATAAGTTCAAATGGCAAAGAAAGAGACTCACAAAATTTCTCATGAAGATTCAAGATCTCTAGGGCGACAAGGTAAATAGTTTAGGTATCTATTTTATTTTACCGGTCTTGGAGTTAGGTTGGAAGACCGGATTATAGGATAGACGCCGTACTATTAAGAGGGATCATGGTGATTGCTTGATCATGTTCAAATGTGCCCTTTGGATCGATTTAGGATCATGCATGCACTTAGAAATTAAAATTAAATCAAATCTGTGCATTGTCAGAAAATCCGGTAGTTCCGGTGTGTATTGGGCGGAACTACCGCAGGTCCGGTAGTACCGGGCACCCGAGCGGAACTTTATTTCCAGAGAGCGCCCGGAGTTTAACTTAGCCTCTCGGAAAATGGAAGTACCGCGGTTTTACCTGCGGAACTACCGCATGTGCGGAAGTTCCGGATGCCTGTGCGGAACGTTATTTCCAGAGAGCGCCGAGAATAAGACTTAGACTCGTTGAGATCGGAAGTACCGGGTCTTGGAGCGGAACTTCCGGACGTCCGGAAGTACCGCGATTTCAACGGCGGTAGTACCGCACTCATTGACCAACGGTTACTTCTGACTCTCTGACATAGCCGTTCTGACCGGTCAGCGAGGGTCCGGAAGTACCGCGGTTTTGCCTGTGGTAGTTCCGGATTTCCTGAATTTTCAGGATTGTTTATTGTAACGGCTATTTGAGATTGGTGAGGGTATAAATACACCCCCACCAGAACTTGGACATGTTGTTGAACATCCATTGAATACATTTGAGCCTAGTGCAACCTCTCACACCTCATTCACTCACTTGTGCATTCATTTGAGGTAGTTGACCCAAAATTCAAGTGCATTGCATTCTAGTTGATCCATTGAGCACTTGAGTGAGATCAAGCCGCAGTGGTCTATTCTCTTGGTGCTTGCCGGCACCTAGACGGCTTGGCGGAGTTTCGGTGATCTTCTCAAGAAGATTGTGAGAAGGCCCGGAAGATTGTGAAGGCTTGGAGCTCGCCTACCCGGAGAGGGAAAGGGCATCCAATAGTGATCGAGGTGCTTAGGCTCATTCGTGGAGCCGGTCCGATTCGTTCGGGCTTACCTCAACGTGGACTAGGGGAGACCGGCAAGTCTCCGATCACCACGGTAAAAAGTAATCGTGTCAATTGTGGTTTGCTCTCTTGTGATCATTTTCATTCAAGCAACGCTCTTCATTCATATTACTTGATTGCTTGCTTAGTTAGAGTAGCAATTGTTGTTCTCTACCATTCGTTATTGCTCTTAGTCGATTACTTGTGCTAGTGTTAGTGTTATCTTGCTCTATCAATCCATCAAGTTTAAAATTGCTAATTAGAATTAGACGAAAATTTTAAAACCTCCTATTCACCCCCCTCTAGTCGGCCTCCTCGATCTTACAAGTGGTATCAGAGCTTGGTCTCTCAAATTTAGACTTAACCGTCTAGAGAGAAAAGGATGGCTAGTGAGGGTATAGCAATAGGAAAGGCACCTCTATTTGATGGCTCAAATTATGCTTATTGAAAAATTAGAATGTCTATTTATTTAAAGGCCATAAGTCCTCAAATTTGGAAAGTCGTAAATGAGAGTTACGTTATGGCTCTTGATCCGGATCACCCAACGGATCAAGACGGGCGTAATGCTCATTTAGACGCCCAAGCTATGAATGCTCTATTTGGAGCCTTGAACGCGGATGAGTTCAATAGGGTGAGTAATCTTGAGACGGCTCATGCTATTTGGACTACCCTTTCGGAAATACACGAAGGGACATCCACGGTCAAGGAGGCCAAATTGCATCGGCTTAGGATCAAATATGAGACATTCACAATGTTGCCCCATGAAGACATCAATGAGATGTACTCAAGGCTCAACAACATTGTGAATGATCTTAAGGGCCTTGGAACTAACCTTTCCGATCTTGATATTGTTCGAAAGATGCTTAGGGCCTTGCCGGAGAAATATGAAGTGTTGGTGACTCTCTTCCTCAACTCACCGGAGTTGGCAAGAATGACACCAACGCAATTGTTGGGCAACCTCATCACCAACGAGCTCTATAAGAAAGACAAGGAAGAGCTCTTGGAGCAATCTTCTTCCAAGAATAAGAAGATCACCGCTTTCAAGGCTAAAGCGGTAATGAGTGAAGAATCCGAAGAAGATGATGAGGAGCACTCCGAAGAAGAATTTGCGCTTCTAGTAAGAAGAATGAAGAAGTTCATGGGAAGACGTCCATTTCGGAGTACAAGCCATGAGAAGACCAAGAAATGACATTCTTCCTCCAACAAGAAGTTTAGCAACATTCGTTGCTATGAATGTGATGAGAAGGGGCACATTGCCTCTCAATGTCCAACAAAGAAGGATGACAAGGAGAAGTCATCAAAGAAGAAGAACTACAACGGCAAGAAGAAGCTTTTCAAGAAGCTTCACAAGGATGGCAAGAATGAAGCCCATATTGGTGAGTGGAACTCCGAAGAGGAGTATTCGAACTCCGACTCAAGCGAGGACGAATCTCCCAAGAAGAAAGGGCTTGTGGGCATTGCAATCAAGGAGGCTCCATCACTATTCTCCACTCCTACATGCCTTATGGCTAAAGGAGAAAAGGTAAACTTGCTTAATGATGATGAACCTTCATATGATGACTTGATGAATATGCTAGTTGAATTGAATGAATTTCTTGGAAAAGAAAAATCAAAGTTTAAGGTCTTAAAGAGAGAACACACATCTCTCAAAGACTCTTATGAGGAGCTAAAGGAAGCTCATGATTTGCTTCTCCAAGAAAATCACAAATCTAGTACTAGCATTGGAGTTACTTGCAATATCTTGAATGAAATGTCTAGTATAGAAATTTCAAAGTCTAGCATATCTACTTGTTGTGACGATTTACTTGCCATACCTTGTTCATCAAGTGTAGATTCTAGAAATGCTTTAAATCTTGTTCATGATGATATCATTGCTAATGAAAATAAAAATTTAAAAGAACAAGTGGTAAAATTAAACAAAAGTTTAGAGAGGGCTTACAAGGGAAAGGAAACCCTTGATAAGTTACTAAGCAATCAAAGATGCTCTTTTAACAAAGAGAGACTTGGATATGTCCCCCAAAAGGGTAAGAAGCCAGTATACAAGCCTCCAAGGTTTGTAAAGGAAAATGGTTAGTATTGCACAAAATGCCGGTGTATTGGACATATGCAAAATGATTGTTCTAAGAATAACATGCATTCCATTGGTTTATATGATTCTTGTTATATGCTTAGAAAATCCACAAATGGAAATGTTATTGCTTATTTCATTGGCACCTCGATTTTGGGTGCTAAAAAGAAATCCATTTGGGTACCCAAGACCTTGGTCACTAACCTCCAAGGACCCAAACAAATTTGGGTACCTAAAAGAACTTGATCTTCTTTTGTAGGTGAACTACAAAACCGGTGGAAGGCATTGGGTGTTGGACAGCGGTTGCACCCAACATATGACCGGAGACCGGAAGATGTTCACCACATTTGAGAATGGAAGCAATGACAAAATCACATTTGGAGATAATAGCAAAGGAAGGGTATTAGGATTGGGTAAAATCGCTATCTCAAACGACCTTTCAATTTCTAATGTATCTTTAGTTGAATCATTAAATTTCAACTTGCTATCCGTTGCTCAAATATGTGATCTAGGCTTAACATACTCATTCTCAAAAGAAAATGTTGTAATCTCAAAAGATAATAATAATGAACTAGTCTTCAAAGGATTTAGATTTGGGAATCTCTATTTGGTAGATTTTTCTTCAAATGAGTCTTGTTTGAAAACTTGTTTAATTGCAAAAACTTCTTTGGGTTGGTTGTGGCATAGAACGCTAGGTCATGTGGGAATGATTCAACTTAAAAAGCTTTTTAAGCATGACTTAGTGGTTGGTTTGAAGGATGTAAAGTTTGAGAAAAATCGACTTTGTAGTGCTTGTCAAGCCGGAAAACAAGTCGCTAATTCTCATCCTTCCAAAAGTATCATGTCAACCTCTAGGCCATTAGCGCTCTTACATATGGATTTGTTCGGGCCAACAACCTATAAGAGCATTGGAGGTAATAGCTATTGTTTAGTCATTGTGGATGATTACTCTAGATATACATGGGTCTTCTTCCTAAATGACAAAAGTGAAACCTCCGGGATTTTCAAAAGTTTTTCAAAAAGGGCTCAAAATGAATTTGATTTTAAAATAAAGAAAATTAGGAGTGACAATGGTTCCGAGTTCAAAAATACAAAAGTTGAAGACTTTTGTGATGAACTTGGAATAAAGCACGAGCTTTCCACTACGTACACTCCGGAGCAAAATGGAGTTGTAGAGAGGAAAAATCGAACATTAATTGAAATGGCTAGGACAATGCTTGATGAATATAATACTTCCGACAAGTTTTGGGCGAAAGCTATTAACACCGCATGTCATGCCATAAATCGACTCTATTTACATCGACTCTTGAAAAAGACTTCCTATGAGCTTTTTGTTGGAAGGAGACCGAACATCTCTTACT
The DNA here is from genome assembly GCA_017311315.1 of Dendrocalamus latiflorus. Taxonomy (NCBI): domain Eukaryota; kingdom Viridiplantae; phylum Streptophyta; class Magnoliopsida; order Poales; family Poaceae; genus Dendrocalamus; species Dendrocalamus latiflorus. Next base: position 35,361,804 of record CM029653.1, on the reverse strand, counting down.
TTAGAGTATTTGGTTGCAAATGCTATATTCTAAGAAAAGGTGTTCGGCTCTCAAAATTTCAAAGTCGATGTGATGAAGGCTTCCTTTTAGGGTATTCCTCAAATAGTAAAGCCTATAGGGTCTTTAATAAAAATTCGGGGTTAGTGGAAGAATCATGTGATATTCAATTTGATGAAACTAACGGCTCTCAAGAAGAGCATGAGAACTTGGATGATGTAGGAGATGAAAGTCTTCGCAAGGCAATGGAGAACATGCAAATCGGAGACATCAAGCTAAAAGAGGATCCAACATCACCAAGCTCATCTAGACAAGTGGAACCACCCTCTTCTTCCACAACAAACGATGTTCAAGTTATTGAAGATGAAGAAAAGGATCAACCGCAAAATATTTTCAAGATTCACAATGCAATAGCCAAGGATCATCCAATTGACCAAATATTGGGTGACGTAAGTAAGGGTGTTCAAACTCGCTCTAGAGTAGCTTCATTTTGTGAACACTATTCTTTTGTATCTTCACTTGAACCTAAGCGTGTAGAAGAAGCATTAGATGACCCGGATTGGATAAATGCTATGTATGAAGAGTTGAATAATTTTGCTCAAAACGATGTTTGGACTTTGGTGGAGAGACCCAAGGAGCACAATGTCATTGGCACAAAATGGGTCTTCCGGAACAAACAAGAAGAGAACGGAATTGTGGTAAGAAATAAAGCAAGGTTAGTAGCTCAAGGTTATACTCAAGTCGAGGGCTTAGATTATGATGAGACTTTTGCGCCCGTTGCTAGACTTGAATCAATTAGAATCTTGCTTACTTTTGCATCATGCTTTGACATTAAATTGTTTCAAATGGATGTCAAAAGTGCATTTCTTAATGGTACAATTTCCGAATTAGTATATGTGGAACAACCCCCGGGATTTGAAGATGCTAAATACTCTAATCATGTGTATAGATTGTCAAAGGCGCTATATGGTTTAAAGCAAGCTCCTAGAGCTTGGTATGAGCGCCTTCGTAACTTTCTAGTATCAAAAGGCTTTAAAATTGGTAAAGTAGATACAACTCTATTCATAAAAATTATTGGAGATGATTTCTTTGTATGTCAAATCTATGTTGATGATATTATATTTGGTTCTACTAATCAAGACTTTTGCAAAGAATTTGGTGAGATGATGTCTAGGGAATTCGAGATGTCGATGATTGGTGAGCTAAGCTACTTCCTTGGACTTCAAATCAAACAACTTAAAGATGGGACGTTTATAAGCCAAACAAAGTATGTGAAGGATCTACTCAAAAGATTCGGAGTGGAAGAAGCCAAACCCATCAAAACACCCATGACAACAAACGGGCATCTAGACCTCAACGAAGAAGGTAAGTCGGTAGATTTAAAGCTTTATAGATCCATGATTGGTAGTTTGCTTTATATTACCGCATCTAGGCCCGACATTATGTTTAGTGTATGCATGTGTGCACGTTTTCAAGCTTCTCCAAAAGAGTGCCATTTAGTGGCCGTAAAGAGGATTCTAAGATATTTAAAGCATTCCTCAAGCATAGGGCTTTGGTATCCCAAAGGTGCAAAATTTGAATTAATTGGATATTCGGATTCTGATTATGCGGGATGCAAAGTGGATAGAAAAAGCACCTCGGGTAGTTGCCAATTTCTAGGAAGATCTCTAGTGTGTTGGTCATCCAAGAAACAAAATTCCGTAGCACTTTCAACCGCCGAAGCCGAATATATTTCAGCGGGAAGTTGTTGTGCTCAATTGCTTTGGATGAGGCAAACATTGTTGGATTATGGGATCAATTTTGATAAAATGCCTCTTTTGTGTGATAATGATAGTGCTATCAAAATATCCAATAATCCCGTTCAACACTCAAGAACCAAGCATATAGATATACGCCACCATTTCTTGAGAGATCATGTGAGCAAGGGAGATATTGAAATTAGCCACATCCGAACCGAAAATCAACTAGCGGACATTTTCACCAAACCATTAGATGAAAGCCGCTTTTGCAAATTGAGGAATGAATTAAATGTCATAGACTACTCAAATGTAGCTTGAAATCTCATTTCATCCATTTCTGCTCATTTGTTGTGCTCATATGGATTTTTGTTGGTTTTTCCCCTATTTTGATCAAAAATTCGTTTAAATTCATAAAAATTAGTTTCAAAATATAGTATTAGCTCAATTGATGCATAATGATCCTGAATGACTTTAGTTGCATGCAAAACTAGGGATCATTTGCAAAATTTCCAGTTCTAAAAGTCAAATCTTGAAAAGTTCCAGAAAATCCGGAACTACCGCAGTCCATTGTGCGGTACTTCCGCTCCTGACAGAAAAACCGGAACTACCGCAGTGTAATCCGCGGAACTTCCGGAATTTCTGTGAACACGGTACTACCGGCGTGTTACGCGCGGTACTACCGCTTTCTGCGGGATTCAATGCGGTTTCCAAAACCGCCAACTCCTCCAGCCGTTACTCCTTTACCTTTATCTCTTTTCTCTCTCATCTTCACTCCTCCCAAACCGCAGCCGCCTACTCCTCTCTTCTTCCTCTCCTCCACCCTCTCTCTCCCAAGAACCTATCTCCTCTCCCGATTTTTGAATCTGAGGAGAGTTCTTCGTTTTTGGGTGATTCCTTGCACTCCCAGGGTTCTCCTCCTCCGACTTCACAAGGTAAATCGGATCAAAATCCACCTTTTATCTTGTTCTTAGAACCCTAGGTGGAGTTTAGGTTAAATTTGAAATGTGATGATTTTTGCTGAAATTTTCTTGGGCAAAGTAGTTTGTTTGGGGTATTAGAATGTTTATACATACATGCACTGGATTCAATCCAAGAAATACCCCAAAAAGATTCAATTTTTATCATGCCCTAGAAATGTCCAGAAAAACCGGAACTACCGGTCGAGCGGCCGGAACTACCGGGGTCCCGGAAGTACCGCATGTTTAATGCCGGAACTACCGGATTTCCCGGTTGTTCCGCAGTTTTGCCGCCGGTACTTCCGTTTTTCCTGGAACAGCAGAAATTCATTGCTTTCAATTTCAAACCTACTTTCGCGTATTCTACCTCATACCTTGATTATCCTATTGTGTCATTGAAGATGCCGAGGATGAAGAATGTCTCCCACAAGTCTTATGGGGGCACGGCTGGTCAATCCTCCTCCTCGACTCCTGCATCTCAGACGGCGGAGCACAAGGGCAAGGGTCCCGCCTCCGACCCTGAGAGTGACTCAGAGGATTCGCATGAGAGCGGATCTGAGGTCTCGCATGAGAGCGAGGATTATGCAGTCTCAGATGAGGAGATGCCTGAGGTAACTGCAGACGAAGAGGTGGACCTCGCCAAGATCACAAATGAGGATTATGCTATTCTTCGTCGCCGCAGTCAGTATGTACGCCCTCGAGACTCAATGAACCCCCAATTTCATTCCAAGTTTCAAGAGAAGGTGTACCAGGAGATGTATGGTCCGGCTCGCAAATTTGATGCACATAAGTATGTGGACTGGGATCACTTGTCGCAGATCGACAAGTTCAGTGGTGCTTATCAGCTCTTTCAGCGAGCCGATATCCATCAACTTGTTGCATTTAAATGCAACTATATGGACAACATGATCAGGCAGTTCTATGCTACCCTGTACATCTTCCCAACTTTGAGCATCTGAGTTGGATGACAGGGACCCAGTTCATTGAGTGCACCAGGCACGAGTTTGAGTTAGCATCTGGGACGGAAACCAGTGCCTATGAGAAGGTGTTCAGCAAGCGAGCTCTTCCTATTGCTGCATATTCAGAGTACTATGACCAAGCTGCTGAACGGTCACTGGGGACGACAATTGGCTTACTCCCTATTCCCAGCCTTGTCAACAGGATCATCAACCACACCATTCTTCCCAAGAGTGGGAATTATGATGCTATTCGTGGCCATGCGTGGAATGTAATTGATTACATTATGCGCGGCCAAAAGTTTGATGTGGTGGATCTTATCATCAGGGGGATCGACGCCAATAAGAATGACAAACAGAAAAGGATCAACTTTGCACCATTTATCATGGCTGTGATCATTCGGAAGACTGGATACCGAGGAGCACTCTGCACTCCGCACAAGCCATACAAGCCGCGTGCAGAGCCTCCTGTTCCTGCTCCTGCTTGTACCCGTGCTCAGTCTCAGTCTCAGCCTCAGCCTCAGCATCAGGCAGCTGCTGATCCTCCTCCCCAGGGTGAGGGCGATGTGTCGCTTTCCCAGATTTACTCCGCCATACTCAGGCTTGAGGAGCGCCAGGATGTCTTGATCTCCACTGTGTCTTCCCTTGGTGATCGCGTATCAACCTTGGAGAGTGTAGTTCATCCGCCTTCTCCAGTTCGCTATGGTCGTCGCACTCGTCGCCGTGGTCCTTCTTCTCCCAGTGCAGCTCAGGACTAGCTCCTCTTTTAGGTACTTCGATGCCAAAGGGGGAGAAATTGTAGCAAGGAGAAGTTTTAAGTCTTATCTATCCGTTGGGCTTTGTAATAAAGTATGGTGAAATGAACCATGTAATGCTTACTCTGTGGATGTTTAGTATTTTAATTTCTGATGCATTGTAATGAACTATGTCATGTCCTTAATGCAATGCTTGTTTACTTGTCTATTGTGTATCTTTGAATTTTGGTGAATGTGCTGTAATGCTACGATGTAATCATGCCTAATAAATTCCTGCAAAATTTGATGCACATGTTTAGGGGGAGCTATTTCTTATTAGTTTCTAAAATGCAAAAATTCCCCATGTTCTAAAACTGCTAAAATTTCAAAGACCTTGTGATATACATCTTGCAAACTAGGAGTATATCCAAATCTTAAATTCTTCTCATAAATTGCTCTTGTTGTCATCAATTACCAAAAAGGGGGAGATTGAAAGCATCTAGGCCCCTAAAAATATTAGTTTTGGTAATTAATGAATTTATGTGAATATGGGACTAATGTGTGCATTAAGTGTTTGAAAGGATAAGTTCAAATGGCAAAGAAAGAGGCTCACAAAATTTCCCATGAAGATTCAAGATCTCTAGGGCGACAAGGTAAATAGTTTAGGTATCTATTTTATTTTACCGGTCTTGGAGTTAGGTTGGAAGACCGGATTATAGAATAGACGCCGTACTATTAAGAGGGATCATGGTGATTGCTTGATCATGTTCAAATGTGCCCTTTGGATCGATTTAGGATCATGCATGCACTTAGAAATCTGTGCATTGTCAGAAAATCCGGTAGTTCCGGTGTGTATTGGGCGGAACTACCGCAGGTCCGGTAGTACCGGGCACCCGAGCGGAACTTTATTTCCAGAGAGCACCCGGAGTTTAACTTAGCCTCTCGGAAAACGGAAGTACCGCGGTTTTACCTGCGGAACTACCGCATGTGCGGAAGTTCCGGATGCCTGTGCGGAACGTTATTTCCAGAGAGCGCCGAGAATAAGACTTAGACTCGTTGAGATCGGAAGTACCGGGTCTTGGAGCGGAACTTCCGGACGTCCGGAAGTACCGCGATTTCAACGGCGGTAGTACCGCACTCATTGACCAACGGTTACTTCTGACTCTCTGACATAGCCGTTCTGACCGGTCAGCGAGGGTCCGGAAGTACCGCGGTTTTGCCTGCGGTAGTTCCGGATTTCCTGAATTTTCAGGATTGTTTATTGTAACGGCTATTTGAGGTTGGTGAGGGTATAAATACACCCTCACCAGAACTTGGACATGTTGTTGAACATCCATTGAATACATTTGAGCCTAGTGCAACCTCTCACACCTCATTCACTCACTTGTGCATTCATTTGAGGTAGTTGACCCAAAATTCAAGTGCATTGCATTCTAGTTGATCCATTGAGCACTTGAGTGAGATCAAGCCGCAGTGGTCTATTCTCTTGGTGCTTGCCGGCACCTAGACGGCTTGGCGGAGTTTCGGTGATCTTCTCAAGAAGATTGTGAGAAGGCCCGGAAGATTGTGAAGGCTTGGAGCTCGCCTACCCGGAGAGGGAAAGGGCATCCAATAGTGATCGAGGTGCTTAGGCTCATTCGTGGAGCCGGTCCGATTCGTTCGGGCTTACCTCAACGTGGACTAGGGGAGACCGGCAAGTCTCCGATCACCACGGTAAAAAGTAATCGTGTCAATTGTGGTTTGCTCTCTTGTGATCATTTTCATTCAAGCAACGCTCTTCATTCATATTACTTGATTGCTTGCTTAGTTAGAGTAGCAATTGTTGTTCTCTACCATTCGTTATTGCTCTTAGTCGATTACTTGTGCTAGTGTTAGTGTTATCTTGCTCTATCAATCCATCAAGTTTAAAATTGCTAATTAGAATTAGACGAAAATTTTAAAACCTCCTATTCACCCCCCTCTAGTCGGCCTTCTCGATCTTACAGTCTCCACGCCCAACCTGCATATGTAAAGACCAAAAAATATTTTTCGGACACAAGTTCTCTTCAACTTGACTAATATCAATCCACACACACGCAACACACCACAAGTACTATCATACCCAACGTTGTCAATTATTCATTATCTACATTGTCAATTATTCATCACAAAAAATCCTAGACCTAGTCACATGGTCTAACACTTTATCACTTAATCAATCGAAATAACACACATAGATCCGTCGACAAGGCCTTTTTCTGTTTATGCTGTTATGGAACTACTGTTCATATTGGTTTTGCCAATATGAATGCCTCAGCTTCTATAAGCCACTTCTATCAGCTACTAATATTCATTAGCCACTACTTTTTGTTTCTACATATTGTAATATACTTTATATTTTGTTATATCACAGTTCCGTAAGTTACATGACAATCCGAATATTGTAGTGTCTTTCGTTGTACCGTCTTTTTATATAATACACTACTATTTATCAGTCACTACTATACATCAGCCGTAGCCAAAAACCAATATGAACAGGCCCATAACTATTGCCTCAAGTTTTGTGTTAGGTAATCAACCACATTTACCTTGAATTACCTTTTTTTGGCTGGAAATTACACGCATGCTTCAAAAGAATGGTAGCCGTACATTTAGCACCACATTCAAAGTGAGGGGAAAAAAGAAACTTTGTTGGACATTGAAAGAAGAGAACAATGGGGAGACTCAGAGAAGTAACCTTTGAAGAAGATATGGCTTGCGTGCAGAGAGTAGACATCTGACACTTAGCCATGGCCGCCTCCCTTGCATAGAGGCAGACGCATATGCATCTACATGCATCACTGGATGAAAAACTTTTGAGTAACTGTAGCTTTTGGTTGGATTCCTCCCGCGTATTTACCTTTGCTCGATTCCAATATGGCCCCGTATCACACTGTGCCGCCGAGCAGACTTTTCGTTGTCCTGCAACGCACAGCCTGCACTGCGCACACAACATCAGCACTGGATCTTAGCGTTTTGTTCATACCTGTCTACGCCTCTATCTCCTTGTACGGCGTTAGATCACAGGACTCTTGGCCCTCTGCAGGAGCCTCTCGCACTCTTTGTTTCATCACTTCATCACTCAGTTTTGGGTGAACTTTTCGTCTCAAAACCTTTCTATCTAGCTGGTCGACGCAAATCGATGAGACGATGATCACTGCACGCTTTAATTTCTTTCTTCTAAGCTGTAAAAGATCCATGAGATGAAACTAAGCCTCGTTAATTAATTGTTGCATACTTGCCATTTGTATCTGGAATGCCAAGCATGCATATGAACAAAAGAACGACGCATGTGTCATAAAGTCTTGAGAAACAAAAGGCACCCTCTTTCTGTCTCATGAGTTTATTTTGGAACAGAAGGAATTAATTGAATCCCGTTGCACTGTGAATTAACAGTCTCAGAATTGCAGTACACATGATGCATTCCTCGCCACTTGCGTTCGGCATCTTCAGCATGAACAGCGAATCGCAGAGGAACGCAAAGTTCAAGGTATCAGTCCGTGTGGTTTTAGCTTTTAGCTTATGATTTTTAAATTCTATCTGTTCATTAGAGGTAGTACGTAGAAAAAAATAGTCATATATAATTTTGGTTAGTATAGTTAAATTTAGTATAGTGTTTACTATAATTTATCTATAAATATCATCTTAAGAATATCTTATTTAAAAATTAGTTACTATAGCAACAAAAATCTAAGCCTAGCCTAAGTCTAACGGAAAGCAGCCATGATCAGGCGTTAATACGTGGTGTCAGCGCAGTGCTTCGTCAGTATATGCACGCTGTAGCCAAGGTCCCGGCCGGTCGGTCGGGCTGTAAAGCTGGACGAAATGAAGGTGTAATGTGGGGGGGGGGGGGGGGGGAGTAGTAGAATTTGCGGTGGCAACCTCTGCACGTATGATTCATTGTTTCATAGTTTCATAGTGTTTTGCTCAGATCACAGAATTCAGAGAGAGAGAGAGAGAGAGAGGAGGCGGGTGACGAGGAAGGAAGGGTTCACGCGCAATTGATCAAGCTTCTAATCTCTCCCTCCCGAATACCCAGGCATGCACAGACGAACAGAAGCACACATACAATATTCCCTCCCCTACACTGTACTACCTTCCCCTCCACGCACATTTCCCTAGGCAAGCACATGTCAACCCCTGCCGAAACTAACGATAAAAACCACGCACTCCATCGCAGCAAAAATGACAGCCCATCCGTGTTTAAACTCCTCCCTGTCTGCGTGTGGCTGGTGTTGTTTTGCTATATGTTGTCATTGCTCCTGCCTGCGTCTCTGTAGACCAGCTCGACAAGCTAGCGGTTGGTCAAGATTCAAGGCCCGTGAACAAACGATGGAGTGGGAGAGCGACGTCGCGGCCGGCCAGAAGGCGTTGGTGCCCGCGCCGTTCCTGACCAAGACGTACCAGCTGGTGGACGACCCGGCGACGGACCACGTCGTGTCGTGGGGGGACGACCGTGCCTCCTCGTTCGTCGTGTGGCGGCCGCCCGAGTTCGCGCGCGACGTCCTGCCAAGCTACTTCAAGCACAACAACTTCTCCTCCTTCATTCGGCAGCTCAACACCTACGTACGTATCCGTGCTTGTGCTTGTGTTGCATGTCGTGTGAGCGCCATTGCACATGCTTGTCATGTCGGTATTTTAACTTGTGCTGAAAGAATGCAGTGCCATGTATCGCAGGGGTTTAGAAAGGTCGTCCCGGAGAGGTGGGAGTTCGCCAACGAGTTCTTCAGGAAAGGCGAGAAGCAGCTGCTGTGCGAAATCCACCGGCGGAAGTCGGCGGCGTCAGCGGGGCCACCGTTCCTGCCGCCTTTCTTTGGCCCGCACCGCTTCCCTCTCTTCCGTCCTGACGACGGCATGGTACTGCACGGCTTGGGCGCTTTGGCCCCGCAGCGGCATTGGCTTGAGGTGGCGGCGGGGCCGCTCGCTACGTCGCGACTGCTCGCACTGGGTCCGCCGACAGCACGGGCGGAGGGCGGCCGTGCGGCGGCCACAGCGGAGGCGCTGATGGAGGAGAACGAGCGGCTGCGGCGTGGCAACGCGGCGCTGGTGCAGGAGCTGGCGCACATGCGCAAGCTCTACAGCGACATCATCTACTTCGTGCAGAATCATGTGCGCACGGTGGCGCCCAGCCCGGCCGCCGTGTACGCCCTGCACGGCCTCGGCATGAGCAGAAAGCAGGGGCCCGCGGCCGAGGCGCGTAACGCCTCCGGCCGGAGCGCCACGTCCAGCAGCTCGCTTACGGTGGCTGAAGACCAGCTCTCGCTGGCGCTGCTGCCACAGACGGAGAAGATCGGAACTGAGGCGGCCGGCAGCAGCAGCAGCGCCAAGGGACCGGCCAAGCTGTTCGGCGTGAACCTGAGCACCGAGCAGACGTGCGGCGCGAGCCGCAAGAGACCATTGCAAGAGAAGCCGCCCACTTCGCCAGAATGGAAGCGGAGCATGGTGCGCGAATGCCACGACCTGAGATTAAGCGTTGTGCCGCCGCCGCAGCCGTGCGCGGTGTCGTCACCGGCTAGTATTTAGCTTAGTTTAGCTAGTTCGTGTGTGTGTGCTGTGTTGTTTCCACGCACGCTCGTGGCCATTTTGTTTTTGTTTTGCTAATCTGATGCGAATGAATAAACGGTTAGGCTTTAGTTGCAGTTTTGGCCCATAAATCTACCAAGATAAGCTATCCACCCCCACCCCCCCTCCAACACACACACAGAGGTGTAGTAACGATTGAACCATGTTTCCTCGTTTAGCTGACGCCTTTAGTGCACTAGTACTAGTAGATTTTGCGGGCAACGAACACTGATCTTTTTGGACGAGAAAAACGTAAATAAAGAAGTCGATCTTTTCACCCCAAAAACTTGTCTTTAAACGAAGGCCATTTTAGCTTTGTTCCATTGCGTGAGGTAAGCTGCATGCCTAAAACTATTCACGCAAGCTGACACCACGAGCTAGGGCACTGTGATCGTATAGTATGATTCCCTACAAGCCGTAACAGCAACAGCAGCACAAGTACTACTAGCCTCGGAGCTCCTGTGCGCGAGAACAGTGGCGTCAACTCGTTGGGCTTGAAGGCCTCGGTTGTTTTGACATCACGTTTCTGATTTCTGATTTCTAGTTTATTATTTCTTAATTTTGTTTTTTTTAGATTTTTAGTTTTTTTTCGTATTCGTTTGCATTATCTGTGATGAGTTAATCTGTTTTTTGTTTTTAATATTTTGAAATTTAATTACGTCAAAAAATACTCTTAGTTACACTAAAAAAATTAAATCCAATATAATATAAAATAAACTATAAATTATGAACACCCTTGATTGTGGTGGTGTCATGAACTCACGACCATGGCCTCATGGAGACGTACGATGTGCCTGGTGGTTTTGGCGTTGGAACGAAGTGCGCCCTGTGCAAGGAATCACGCAGTAGGCCCCAGCGCCGGGCCCGCGCGCGTGCTCCCCTGCGCCGCGTGGTCACACTCGCCTCGCAGCCCAACTCCACCGGGCGACGCGGCCCGTCCGCCCGTCCGCGCGGTGCGCTTCGCCGCGCCCGGCCGCGAGAAAGTGACCATCTTTGAGACAGTTTGCGGCTTTGCGCACAGAAGAGGCCCATCAGGGGGGGAGGCTGGGTTGCCTAATACTGTCAAGGAAGCTCTCGAATATTTTTAGGGTTAGAAATATTTAGATTTTTTAAACACTGAATCTCTATCCAACCTCTTAGATTTGGAGTATTTGAATTTTTTTAGAGGGATGACATAGAGATCCATTAGATGGAGATCCAACATCCCAGATTTGTTTTTTTTTTGGAGAGAAGGGTATAAACGATCCGTTGGATATAGATCCAACGCTCTAAAATTTAAGTGCTTCTAATTTTAAAAAACACTAAGTACTTTTTAGTACTTTCCAATATAATAAGGAATAAAGGAGACTGCAAGTGCGTAGTGAATTCTCTCGTTCCATTCTGATCTGCAGAACGGCGCGTTGTCTAGAGGGTAAGATATTGGGAATTTGGGAGCAGATATCGCACAAATCAAACTACGACCATACGCTTATGTACCTGTGCAACGAGTAATGAGCGATCTAACATCTTCTCTACACCAATGGACTTTCGTATTTTCGAAAGTTGTCCTTGTCCTTGCAATTATTCTGTGCTTTCGCATTCTAATCTTGACGTCCAAGGGAAGTCAGGGGCGGAACTAGAACAAAAATAACCGGGGTTCACCACTTCATCATATATATAACAATATATATAATTTTCAATCAATATTATGCCTAATAGTAATATGTCCGATAATTTTTAGCATCAATACTTCAATATGATCGATAGCAGTATATGATAATAAAGAAGTAACGATCGAAATACTTACCAAAATAAATAAACCTGATAATAATATTGGTTAGTTGCAGCAAACTGAATTAACTAAGTACGAAATCACATACAAAAAGTTGTTCAGCATTAGTAAAATACATCATCCGATCTCATTGGCCTATAAAAAAGAAAAAGTTTTTAAGTAAAAAAAAGAATGATCAAATATAAGTAAAAACATTACTTTTTAGTATTTGTGTTCTTTCAAATTCATAAAGCGATGAACCACAATATCATTGGTAATTTTCTATAATTCTTATTTTTTCCACATAACGAATAAGTCTATCATTTATGGAATAATCATCAAATAATTGAAAAGGTCAATTAGATATTTGTATGTTCAACAATTCAAGATGGCAACAAGGGCCAAGCGGCACTGTAGCCAGATGGCATACGAGGGCCACCGGTGGCATCAATTTCTCACGTTTTCTTGTGAATATTTGCTGCCTCATTGAGTGTGGCTGTAGCGGGCGTGATGCACATCTTCTGCATGACTTTATGAGATGAACAGGTGTAGAGGGTTGTGCGAAGTGACATGCTTCAGGATTGATCAAATAGACACCATGACCTATTGCGATCCTCTCTCTTGGGCTGGGTGTTGCAGTGACCTCGTGTGTTGCGGGACAGTGAAGACTCCTTATGGACTACTGCTAGCTACTAAAAATTTAGGTTGCTAGTATTCCTTTTGTTTGGCTTCAAAAAAATACCGGGTGCACTAAGTTTAGATTAGGGGGTTCACGTATGGAATAGAGATATTAATACCTGTAGAAAAAATTTTGGACCCGGTAAATTTTGGGCCTAACCACATAGCTCCGCAGGGAAGCAAATTCTGAGGCCCTCCCCATGGCAGTTTTTTAACCCTACAGGCCCCACTTCGATGTCTGCCACAAGTACCATGACGCACATCCTGCAGGACTCTTTGGAGAACTAGCGGAGAGCCTGATCAACGGTGATTGGGGGGTCTCAGGGTGAGGCCCTCCCCCATAGAAAAGCCTTTTGGACACTTCCCTCTTCTTCCCTAGACACACATCGTAGAGATCTCTTGACTGATGGACCGTTGGTAAGTGGTACTGTCATTCTTCAACTCAAATGGCATCACCATATAATAGAAGTTCCCTCCCTTTCAGGGTTCGGAAAGAGGTGTCAATGGCATCATGCTCATCCATCTTGATTTAATTATAACTTGATGATACATCCATAAAGAACGAGATGCCATAACCTGTAGTAGAATCAATAACCATCTCAGTGACGGGTATAGAAAAATCGTCTTTTGGATAAGCATGGTTTAGGTCACAAAAATCGACGCAAACCTGTACCTATCCGTTCTTTTTCATAACAGGGACAATATTGGCTAACCAACGAGGTTATTGCACCTCCTTGATAAATCCCGTGGTGATGAGCCTGTCTACCTCAGCAATAATTGTTGGAACACAACATTAAGATCTTACTCATACATTTATTTATGGACGCACACTACGCAAGAGAGCGCAAATACAAGAATACAGAGAAAACTTTTTCCGGTGCGACACCTCTTGTGCCATTTTCTTCTTTCTTTCTCTTATTCGTCTCAACCAAAAGACTCAGCAATACATGAACTTAAATATGCACACCATACGTACCGAGATGCACGCTCATGCACATGTCTTCATCCATGCAACTAATTAACAACCTTGATCTATCCAGGCTTCATCCACGCAACTAACTAGCTGAACCCAACCACTACTTACCTCATGCATGCAAGCTAACTACAAAAGACTCAGCTAAAACGTGCAGGACTCTTAACTAGAAAACGTGCACACATGCACGTGCATGCAAATTCTCTCTAAACTTAAAACATGTCAAGATTATATCTAACCATAATGTCATCTTGCAATTCTGGGCGAAAGCGTTGTGGATGCTGCTTTACTGGCCTCAATTGATGACCAATAGCAAATTTGTGTGCCGCGACGCGTGGATCAAGCCTAGGCATCTCTTTGTAAGACCACGCGAAGCAATCTTAAAATTCCATAAGGAATTCTCGGTAACTTTCTCGTTCTTCAAGCGTGAGGGCACTGCTGACGAAGGTAGGGCATGGATCCTCGAATTTTGGACCCTTTTGGACCCTTGGACAACAAAAATTCCGCTTTTGGCCCCCCGACAAAAAAATTTCCAAAACTGGACCCCTCTCGAGCGCGGAATCGCCAGAGGCCGCCACGCGTCCGGGTCGTGCGGAACCAGACCGCACGACCCAGGTGGCCGCCGCGCCGAGTGCGCGTCCGCCGCGCCGCCGCGCCGAGCGCGCGTCTGCCCGCCCTAGCGCGCGACCGACTGGGTGAGCGCGCGGTCGGGCGTTGCGTCGCGCGGTCGGCGAAGCAGTCGCGCGCTCGGCGCGGCGGTCGCGCGCTCGGGCGGGCGGACGCGCGCTCGGCGCGGCGGCCACCTGGGTCGTGCGGTCTGGTTCCGCGCGACCCGGACGCGTGGCGGCCTCTGGCGATTCCGCGCTCGAGAGGGGTCCAGTTTTGGAAATTTTTTTGTCGGGGGGCCAAAAGCGGAATTTTTGTTGTCCAAGGGTCCAAAAAGGTCCAAAATTCTGGATCCTCCTCCGTCCCAAGGCTGATTTCAACGAGATCACCGGTGGTTAGTTGACCACCATCTTCAAGTTGTTGAGGAGCAGGAGTAGCATCGAGTACTTCTCCTTGTTTGACGGTCATGGCCTTACGCACCTGCGATAAGGTATTGTCCGTCTTTCATCCCACGACGCGCGTTTGCCACTGCACAAAAAGAACAGGGTTGATGGGCAGTTTGATAGAAGTAGTTACCATCTTCTACGTCAGAGGACGATTTCTCCTCCTCACGTCGATCGTCATTGACATATGTCATATGACACTCGACCTGTTGTAAATCATCACATCTTTCATCCTTGCTTTTAGAGGATTCAGAATGGACAAAATCCAATCCATATTTTGTTTGGACCTTGCGCTTCTTTTTAGTAAGTTCTTCTGCTTAATCCCACCACATAGCCTGTAATTACATTGAAGTTTAATTCCTGATTTTTCTAGAAGGCGAACCATTCTTGGCGGCTATTGCTACATCGTTATCAAGGAAAGGGATAGGCAATTTATGACGAAGTCGCAAGCTTGTACCTGCGAAACCTTAACTCATTTTCATTATTATATTTAGTCCATTCAAATAAGAAGAGAGAAAATATTAAATCAATTTAATACATTAGAGGGGTTGATTTCAAAAAAATGGAATCAGACTCTACTTAGAGCATCTTTAGTGTATTGAACCGATATCAATTCAAAGTCATGCCACGTAAGCATTATAGAAACTAAGTTTTTTTCTCTAATGTATTGAACTGATTCCTACTAATAACTAGGACCCACATTACACTAAAAAACCATAAAATAATAATATCATCTCTCACCGCACTCTCTCCTATTTAGTTGTTTAATGCTCATATGAATTGTTTAATACTTTGAATCGACTCCTAAGTAGAGTCCGATTCTATGCATTTTTTTTGTTGGAATCGACCTCTCCAATGTATTGAATCGATTCAATGCCTTCTCTTTCCTCATTTGAACAGGCTAAAACACAACATTAGAGATGGTCTTAGGAGTCGATTCAAAGCATTAAACAATTCATATAAGTATTAAATAACTACATAAGAGAGATTACAATTGAGAGAAGATAGAATTATTTTATGATTTTTAATGTAACGTGGGTCCTAGTTATTAGTAGGAATCGGTTCAATATAATCTTATACTTACGTGGCATGACTTTGAATCGATATCGATTTAATACACTAAAAATGGCCTTACACTCCAACTGTCTATAAATTTAGGTCATTTTTTTTATTTTTTACGGTATCCAATGCAAAACTTTGACTATAATTTATTATTATAATATACTAGAAAAATAATATATATATATATTATGAAAGAATTTTGTAAGATAAATCTAATGTTGTTATTTTTAAGTAGTCAATCTATATACTTTAACATATATTAATGGTCAAAGATAAAAATTTTAACCGCACGGAACCCACAATCTACATTTGTGGATAGAGAAAGTGTAACATCCCAATTTTCAGAGTTTATTTGAAACTTTCAAAAGAAAATTCACCATGTGAATTTTTCTGGAATTAACAAAAGCTTAAAATAAATTTTTAGTATTAACATTAATTTTCTAAATTAAACATTACATTTGTGGGAAGTATCTTATTTGGGTTTCTTGTGCTCCAAGGAATTTTCTGAAATTTTCTTTGTTATTTTCAGATTTATTTGTGAATTTTTAGAGCTCAAATGAATTTATTTGAATTTCTAAAAATAGAAAAATCCCCAAAAACCCTAAAAGGCCAAATGGGTCAAAAGTCTATTCCCTTCAGCCCGCTTCATCCGTTGGCCTGGCCGGCCTCGCATCGTGCATCCGCCTGTCGCTCTCTCCGCTGGATACTACTACAAAAGAGGCTATACTGGACGCTACATTACAGACGGTTTATACGGAACCGTCTGTGATTAAACTTTCACAGACGGTTTATACTCGCAACCGTCTGTGATATTTTCACAGACGGTTATTAACACGAACCATCTGTGATAATTGAAACATCACAGACGGTTTGTATTAAGAACCGTCTATGAACTTTCACAGACGGTTCTTAATACGAACCGTCTGTGATAATCTGGACAACACAGACGGTTCGTGTTAATAACCGTCTTTAAAAATCACATGTCACCAATAATTGGCGAATACCCAGGATTTCTATCTCGACCGTCCGTTCTCTCCACATCGAATGGCAGGCAGCAGTTTCACCCACTACTCAGCCCTTATTAATAACCCCATCGACCTTTCCAGTGGTACTAGTCACGCGTGAGTTCATCCACTAGCTAGCTTCCCCTCCGCTGTGAGCTAGCGCCTCCGTCACGGCACAGCGGGCGGCTGGACAACACACTCTTGCCGTAAATGTCGTAAGTGTGTCTTGTTCAGTCGCACCGTTGTGCCATGAAGGGTTCGTTAGCTTGTTATTCTGTAATAGATCGATCTGAATGTGTTGTTGTGCTTCCTTCATGCATCTCCCCTCCGCTATGAGCTAGCGCCTCCATCGCGGCACGGCGGGTGGTTGGACAACACACTCTTGCTGTAAGTGTCGTAAGTACTGTGTCTTGTTCAACCGCACCGTCGTGCCATGAAGGGCTCGTTAGCTTGTTATCCTGTAATAGATCTGAATGTGTTGTTATGCTTGTGTCTGTATTTCTTGTTCCTCCACAACGCCGACTACTACCAACACACTCTTGCCGTAAGTGTGTCTTGTTCAGCTGCACCGTCTGTAGACGGCAAATCACAGACGGTTTTGTGAAACCGTCTGTAATGTAAACTATTACAGACGGTTTTAATTTGAAGGCCGTCTGTGGTATTTGTGGCGGGAAAAAGGAGTATCACAGACGGTTCTTATTGCTGAACCGTCTGTGATACTGGAATATCACAGACGGTTTTTTATTAAAAACCATCTGCGATAATCTGGGATTATCACAGACGGTTTTTTATTAAAAACCGTCTGTGTTGTGTCGACTATCACAGCCGGTTGTTGTTAAGAACCGTCTGGGAATGTTCACAGACGGTTTTTCACAAGAACCGGCTGTGATGTCCCTTTGTCTGTCATATTCTAGATCAGAGGTTAATATATAAGTACACATTGCTTCTAATAACTTAACTACAGAACTACTGAGACAAGAGATCACAAATTAAAGGCAAATTTATTAATTTCAATTAGAGGCAAATTTATTACAAAAGTCGCACAGGTAAAGAGTTTCCCAGATTGTATTCTTTTGGGCTTCGTAAGCTTCTTCTTCAACTTGGGGACTTGGAGGATCAGCCGCTAAATTCTCGAACGCCGTTAAGATTGCCCTTGTCCTCAGCACTTCCTCCTGCAGCCTGGGCAAATGATCAGCAGCCTCCATAATGTCGTAGAGGATAGCATGAAAAGATTCCTCAGAATCTGCCGTTTCTGCTTGATCGGCAAGGCTATCCATCAGTCTCTGCAATGCGTGTAGAGCTTCTTCCGCATTGCGCACATTGTGGAGAAGAACCAGGGTGAGGGCTGTTTCCCTTTCTTGAGCAGCAGCGAGACGCTTCCGTCGACGGCGGAGGATCAGGTCAAGCTGACGGATGCAAGAAAGTCGGGGAAGGAGAGCAGGGCGGGTGCGGAGAAGCTGCTCCAGATGCAAATTGCTGGCCGCCTGTGTAAGGTTTCGGCCGAACAATTCGTGATGAACAGATGAGAGGAAGGAGATGATCACAAGAACAGTAGTAGAAGCCATGTTGTATTGTATATTGTATTGTACGTACGTAGAAGCTAGAGACCTGGATTAGGAGCGCATATTTAACCTTTAGCACAAACGGTTCGTATACCCAAACATGAATGATATAGACGCTTCGTATAACGATCGAGAGACATTTATTAGACGATCGAAACACGAAGCGTTCTGGCATCGAAACACGCGCAAAGCGTTCTGGTATGAAGCTTATCACAGACGGTTTTTAATAAAAAACCGTCTGTCATAACTGGTTATCACAGATGGTTTTTAATTAAAACCGTCTGTGATAATGACTAAGGCATTTATTGCGCTGCTCAGACCGCATCTGTCTTCATTTCGATCCAGATCTAGCCACTGCTGCGCACTTTTTCACTCGGGAGGAAGCTAGGCGATTTCAGGCCAGTTAATTTGGTGGGAAGAGGCAGAGATTGAGCTTTGAATTAAGATTCAGACTTTCCTGGTTGCTGTAGATATGGTTAGTAATGAAATTTATTTTTTTAATTGCATTACAATTTAGGTACTGTAAGTAATCCATGAGTGGTTATTGAAGATGGTTAATTTGCAAAATTGTTGGTTATATAATAGCTATTGTGTTTGTAATATGAATTGAGCTAGGAAATTAAGTCTCAATATAATAAATGTGGCAGGTATATATGTAGTTATAATTAGTTATTCTAGATTTTAATACTAAGTTGTTATATATGTAGTAACGTAGGACTGAAGCTGGATGTATGCCGCGAGCCGTGTGAGTGAAGAGTACATTAATGACGTTTCTGCTTTTATAAGAGCCACCGAGGAGGATATGTTGAATAAGGGGGTGGAATATATGTGCTGTCCATGCACTGACTGCGAGAATTTGAAGATGTTTAAGAACCGAGGGCAAATTGAAGCGCACTTGATTCGGAGGGGTTTCAAAAAGGATTATACGTGTTGGACCAGTCATGGCGAAGTGAATGATCATATGCCGCCGGATGACATCGCCGGTGAAGTGAATGATATGCCCCCGGATGACATCGCAGGTGAAGTGAATGACATGCCGCCGGCTGATGTCGATTGTGGCTCGGATTCGGATAGGTTGCACGATGATAATCTGGATCAGATGCTTCGCGATGTAGAAGAGAACTATGATGAGAGAGAGTATGTTAAATTCCGTGGCTTGATGGAGGACTCAGAGAAACCATTGTACACGGGCTGCAAGTACACGAGGTTGTCGGGCGTGCTTGAACTGTTGAAATTGAAGGCAAGCAACGGTTGGTCCGACAAGAGTTTCACGGCGCTGCTAGGTCTTTTAGCGGACATGCTTCTGGAGGGAAATGAGTTGCCTAAAACCACGTATAAAGCCAAGAAGGTTCTTTGTCCGTTGGGAATGGAAGTAGAAAGAGTACATGCATGCCCGAACGACTGTATCCTCTACCGTAAAGAGTATGCAAACATGCATGTATGTCCGGTGTGCAACACATCCCGATACAAACGTAACAATCAATCAGATGATGGCGAGGGAACAGAGGCGAAGAAAGGACCTCCTGCTAAGGTGGCATGGTATTTTCCTATAATTCCCCGTTTGAAAAGGTTTTATGCAAATCCAAAGGAGGCAAAACTGCTGCGTTGGCACACTCGGAGGAGCGCAAGAAGGATGGAATGCTAAGACACCTTGCTGATTCGGCGTAGTGGAGAAACATCGATAGGAGTTTTGCAGAGTTCGGTGCAGAACCAAGGAATATAAGGTTTGGACTGAGTACAGATGGAATGAATCCATTCAGTAGCATGAGCAACCGACATAGCACATGGCCTGTGACTCTCTGCATCTATAACCTTCCTCCTTGGTTGTGTATGAAGCGAAAGTACATTTTGCTGTCGATACTTATCCAAGGGCCAAAACAACCTGGGAATGATATCGATGTGTTCCTAGCACCGTTGGTGGAAGATCTAAAAGTACTGTGGAACGAAGGGGTACAGGTATGGGATGCATACAAACGCGAGAACTTCACTCTGCGCTCCTTATTGTTCTGCACCATAAATGATTATCCTGCCCTTGGTAACCTATCGGGCCATAGTATAAAAGGTGCCAAAGCTTGTACTCACTGTTTAGATGGTACCGAGAGTGTGTGGCTGAGACACTCACGCAAAACCGTCTACATGCGTCACCGCCGGTTCCTTCGGAGGGCTCACCCATACCGCAAGATGAAGAAACAATTTGACGGAGAGAAGGAAGATGGTTCAGCTCCAAGGCATTTAAGGGGACACGAGGTTTATGATATGGTTAAGGATTTAGATGTTGTCCTCGGAAAGGGACGTAAATTGAGGGCTCATGAGAAGAACACCTGGAAGAAGAGATCAATATTTTGGGACTTACCTTATTGGGAGTACCTAGATGTTCGGCATTGCATCGACGTCATGCACGTAGAAAAGAATGTGTGCGACAGCTTGATTGGTCTCTTACTAAACATCTGTGATAAAACAAAGGACGGCGTCAACGCACGGCTTGACTTGGCTGATATGGACATCAGGCCTGAGTTAGCACCGACATGCACTGATAATGCACGAACGTACCTTCCCCCTGCGTGTTACACTCTGTCCAAGGCTGAGAAAACAGAACTATGCCAGTGCTTGCATGGTGTCAAAGTTCCGTCTGGTTACTCCGGCAACGTGAAGAAACTTGTTTCGATGCAAGATTTGAAGTTAAATGGCATGAAGTCTCATGATTGTCATGTGCTGATGACACAGATGCTCCCTATTGCAATTAGAAATATTTTGCCGATCAAAGTCCGAGAGACAATCATGAGGCTATGTTATTTCTTTAACACAATTGCTCAGAAGGTCATCGATCCCGAAGGACTAGATGCTCTGCAGGACGAGGTGGTGATGACTCTATGTCACCTTGAAATGTATTTCCCTTCTTCGTTTTTCGATATCATGGTCCATCTCATTGTTCACGTTGTGTGAGAGATAAAAATGTGCGGGCCCGTATTCCTACGTAGCATGTACCCATTTGAGAGGTTCATGGGAATTCTCAAGTCCTACGTACGGAATCGTTCTCGGCCGGAGGGCAGCATCGTCGAAGGTTATGCAAGCGAAGAGGTCATTGAGTTTTGTGTCGATTATATGGCTCAGATTCAACCGATAGGTGTCCCTCAATCTCGTCATGAGGGGAGGCTGAAGGGTCTCGGAACTATCGGAAGGAAAGCAATCACTCCAGATATGGATATGTATACTCAAGCCTATTTCACAGTGTTGCAACACATGACTGAAGTGGCGCCTTATGTGGACCAGCACAAGGGTGTGCTTCGGCAACAGAATCTGGAGCGGCCGGATGTTTGGATCATGAGGCAACACAACCGTCGGTTCAACCAATGGTTGAAGGAGCAAATCGCTAGGAGCTCGCCGAGTGAGACGCTGACATGGTTGGCAAAAGGGCCGACATTTACAGTTGTGACATGGCAAGGATATGACATAAATGGGTACACATTCTATACGCAGTCTCAGGATGTCAAGAGCACTAACCAGAACAGCAGTGTCCGCATAGATGCATTCAGTATCGATGGGTCGAGAAACTCGTACTATGGCTTCATAGAAGAGATTTGGGAGCTCGACTATGTGGTTTTCAAGATCCCCTTATTTCGCTGCCGTTGGGTGCATCTCCCACAGGTGAAGGTTGACAAGTACGGTGTCACGACCGTGGACCTCCAACGTGTCGGGTACAAAGACGAACCATTCGTACTCGCCAATCAAGTTATTCAAGTTTTCTATGTAACCGACCCGGCAAATAAGAAACGCCATGTAGTTCTTCATGGAAAAAGGAGAATTGTCGGAGTGGAGAATGTAGTGGACGAGGAGGAATACAATCAATTTGACGAGTTACCTCCTTTTGGAAATGGCATAAGGGTCGACGATGAACAACGTGACGAAACTAGTTACGTACGCATTGATCATGATGAAGGGCTAATTTTTAAAGGAAATAAGCAAGTACAATAAGAATGTATATGTGAAAATGTGTGACAATTATGAGATGTATATGTGAAAATGTGTGAGTAGTCAATTTTCAGATGTATATGTGAAAATATGTGATGTAGTCAATTTTGAGATGTATATGTGAAAATATGTGATGTAGTCAATTTTGAGATGTATATGTGAAAATGTATATGTGTGATGTATTTGAGAATGGCAAAATGTATTGGCATTTATGTATATGTGTGATGTATTTGAGAATGACAAAATGTATCAAGAAATACACTGTGTGAATGCAGCTGGTTGGTGTTGTATATGAATGCAGCTGTTTGGTAGTTGATATGAATGCAGCTGTGTAGTTATTGGTGTTGTCTTAATTGCAACAGCCGGCAAAGGCTTATCACAGACGGTTCTAAATTTAGAACCGTCTGTGATAACATATCACAGACGGTTCTAAGTTTAGAACCGTCTGTGATAATCTCCCTACATATACCCTCTCGCTAGGGTTTTCCGTGTGCGCTGCAGTTATTCGATTAGATCTAAATCCCGAGCCCGTCGTCGCCGCCGCCTCCCCGAGCCCTCGCCGGCTGCCTCCCCCAGCCCTCGCCGGCCGTCTCCCTGGACGAAGACGTCGCCGCAGCCTCCTCCTCCTCCGTCACCGCCTCCCCGAGCCCGTCGCCTCCTCCTCCTCCGTCGCCGCCGCCTCCTCCTGCGTCGCCGCCTCCTCCTCCTTCGTCGCCTCCCCGAGCCCGTCGCCTCCTCCTCCTCCGTCGCCGTCGCCTCCTCCTCCTCCGTCGTCGTCGCCGCCTCCTCCTCCTCCGTCGCCGCCGCCTCCTCCTCCTCCGTCCCTAAGGTCACCAAAACCCTAAGGTCATCAAATCCCTCCCCGAGCTTCATGCTTACTGTTAGTGTTTAGGGTTGATGCTTGATGCTTCATACTGTTATGGTTAGTTGCTTAGTACATATTTAGGGTTGATGCTTCATGCTTACTGTTAGTGTTTAGGGTTGATGCTTGATGCTTGGTACATATTACATTGGTACATTGTTTACTGCAGTTGCTTAGTTTACATTGGTACATATTACATT
Organism: Dendrocalamus latiflorus; assembly: GCA_017311315.1. Classification (NCBI taxonomy): domain Eukaryota; kingdom Viridiplantae; phylum Streptophyta; class Magnoliopsida; order Poales; family Poaceae; genus Dendrocalamus; species Dendrocalamus latiflorus. Next base: position 35,338,733 of record CM029653.1, on the reverse strand, counting down.
GCTTGTTGTGTTACTATATAGTATATAGTACATAGTATATAGTATATAGTACATAGTATATAGTATAGGCACATAACCCCTCTCTGTCCACATCACCCCTCCCTTCTCCCCCTTCCCTCTACTCCTCTCCTCTCTTCCTAACATTGAGCATCATGTATCACTTTTCTTGCTTCCTCATCTTATCATGTGCAACCCTACAATTTGAGAGCACAAATTAACCAATCAAGGAAGAGTATAGGATCAAAGGGCATGAAGCAAGTAACACATTCTAGTGTATCCGGATAAAGAAATCTTGCGATTATTGCAAAACATACATTGACCATTTGGGTGGAAAGAAATACATTGTGTTGTCAGGCTCATGACTGCCAATTTGAAGCATAGCATAACATCCGAGGCACATCCAAGGCCTGCAGCTGTGTCTTGAAGAATGCCAAGAGCTGATCTTCAGATGTGGCATTCCTCAAACTATAAATTATGAATCTTATTCTCATAACCCATCTGAATACCAGCTCTTGGCATTCCTCAAGACACGGCAGCAGGCCTCGGATGTGCCTCGGATGCTATGCTATGCTTCGAATTGGCAGTCATGCGCCTGACGAAACAGTTGATCTTTCCACCCAAATGCTCCATGTATCTAGACAAAAAACAGCAAATGAAGCAAGTGACATACTATAGTGTTCCCGTTCAATGAACCGGATACACTAGTTTGTGTCATTTGCTTCATAGACCTTTGTTTAGGGACTTTGCTATTTGGTTTATAGTTTTAGCAACTAAAGTAGGTGCTAGGATAGGCACTTTGTTTAGAGACCTTGTAGTAATAGTATTACAAAATTCAAGGAAATTTTAGTACAGAAGTTCAAAAAAAAAAGAAATTCCCAGATTCTTCGGTGAGCAGCCGACATAGCCGACTTCTTCGGTGAGCGACTATCCATCTGCTTCTTCCCACTTCTCTTCATCTCTGGTCTCTGGATCACGTACGCCAGTAGCGATGATTCAGTTAGATGATTACTTTCTCATCTTATCTTAATAGACCCACAAAATGAGCAACATGTCACCCGCGCATTCTTCAACATCATCGCCGGAGGCGTCCGCTCCAACATCAAGACGCCAAGGAAGAGGGCTATCAAAGAAGCCTGAGGGTCGACAGATCATCACAGCGGTGAATGCATCTGGGGTCGCTATCCTTCCTCAAAAAGCAGTAAACGCATTTCGAACCATGGTCGGAGTAGTTGCATGAGAACGAATTGAGATCACATACAATTCGTGGAAGAACGTGCCTGACACTCGGAAACGTGAGGTGTGGACCGAAATTTTGGCATCGTTCGAGTTCCCAGAAGAACACCTGGACGCTGTGCAACAACAAACCTACAAAGCGGCGTGCAAAGCATGGAAGAACTTCAAGAGCACGCTTGTCAAGAAATACGTGGAGACAGACGAAACGCCTGTTCATAAATACCCATTCCTAGAACCACAATGGGAAGAGTTCAAGGCGATGAAAATGACCGAAGATTTCAAAAGTACAAGTGTGGCGCACAAGGCCCTCCAGGCAAAAAATACACCCTCACAGACTTGGCACAGCTGGGTATGCGGGTAAAATCTCGCAGTGGATGAAGGAGGATGAGCTGGCAGCTGCACAGGACATCGCCCCGCCGTTTTACAATATCCCGGATGACCGCGCTCGAAATTGGATTAGAGCAAGGTCATCTACAACGACATCAGGGGACGTCACCTTTCGAAACCCTTCAGACCAGCAAGTGACCGAGCGCCTGGTAAGATATCGATCGAACTACGTAGCTTGTAATTACTCCACAACTTCGTACGAATTGAAATGACATGTCGTGCTCTTGCAGGAAGAGCTGAGTTTTCAATCTACCCTGGGATCATTCCAGGGAACAAGGGAGAATGATATGCTCTCCGTGGCCCTGGGAAACAAGGAGCACCCGGGCCGTACGAGAGGCCTTGGGCTTTACGTTCCTTGGAAACATGGTTTCCAAGATGACTCCGACATGTATCGGCGCAGGAAGAGAAACAAAGCCGAGCGTGACGCACAGCTACGAGAAGAGATCAAGGAATCTCTTAGAGAGGAGCTATTAGCTCAGATGGCTGATGTAATCAGAGATGAGGTGCGGAAACAGACAGAAAGTCAGCAGGCCGCCACCGCCGCTCCTGTGCTAGCTAGCCCGCACAACCATCCGAGTAGCTGCGCGTCCAATCCGACGCAAACCCAGTCCAAATTTCCTGTGGACGACATCCTGGTAATAATTATTACCTCTCGAATGCTTGCTCCATTGGTAGGCCTATTCGAGTAGCTAATTTTGTATCGTTATGTAGGAGCCTACGACGTGCAGGCTCCAAGTGAGATATGGCTCCATTCCCTTGTACGCTGCTTGGGGCCAGGCATATTCGTCTGGTATCGGGGCCATGGTGCACGGTCAAGCTTTAGCGCTAGGCTTCGCAAAGTTAATGTGGATGGTGTATGCCAATTTTGAGGTGGTCCCGCTACCGAAGCCCCCCAACGACGAGATCGTGAATCTAGGACAGGCCATTGGAACATTCATCCAGTGGCCCAAAACCGACATCTCCCTGGAGGCTTCTTTAACTCAAAACCGTCTGTGATTATCAGCTATCACAGACGGTTTTTAACTCCCAACCGTATGTGATTATCAGCTATCACAGACGGTTTTTAACTCAAAACCGTCTGTGATGACCTTCGATTATCACTGACCCATAAATACAGACGGTTCACAAAACCGTCTGTGATGACGATTTCGAACCGTCTGTGATGACCTTTTCTGTAGTAGTGATGGTCGCCGCGTGTCGACCATCGACCGCATCTTCCCACCTACATAGTAATCCCGGTCATCCTCTCTTTGCCTCGTCGGCTGATAGGTGGGGCCCACTTGTCAGCTTCGTCGTCTCTAACCAGGACTCCCTCGACGTTCGTGTTCGACCCACGTGCGTCCTCAGCCGTCTCCACCGTGGACACTGTGCTCGTGCCCAAGCCGTTGAATACAAATACGGACTAAACAAATGCCGGATTGGATTCGATTATTTTTTGGATTCCAATAATTATTCGTTGCCTCTCCTATTTAAAACATGGCACCAAATTATTTTAATATTTTAAATTGATATATTTCATGTAAATCGGTTATAAACATATCAAATTTGGCTAAAAAGAGCATGCAAAAACTTTATTAGAGGATGTGCCAAAATAAAAAATATTAAATGCCAAATTATTGTCCACCAAAACGATGAGCTTTTCGAGATTATCGAAATACATATATAATATGCTCAATGGTCAAATATAAAAGATACGTATTAACTAGCTGCTGCTATTATGTCTGTCGAATCCAGATATTATCTAGATATTTGACTCCAAATCCGTTTCACACCACATCGGAGTCGTATCCGACATCCATGACTGTGCTAGATAAATATCCGTATTTGAATTTGATTTTCTATTTAAATTCAGATATTTAGTATTTGAATTCAAAAAAATCTAATCTAGCTTTATTTTCAACCTTTACTAACTTATAGCATGTACTGTAGTCGATGAAGAACGATTGGACGTTTCTAGCACTGTTGCTGCCGTTAATTCCAAAAATAGCCGCGCTGAAAACACAATTCCAAAAGTAGCCCCCAAACGACCGCACGACTAACGGGAACGCGACACGTGGCATGTGGTTCGGCCGGGGAGCACACCACACCGGAGTGGTGCGGTCCCCGACCGCACCACTCGCCCGCCGTCATGTCAAGCCAAATGGTGCGGTGCCGCATTGTTGGAAATAATCTTGTTTTAGAAGTCGTATCGGAGTCGGGTTTGTAATCGAAGTTGAGTTGAAGTAGGAATTAGAAGTCGGAGTCGGAATAGGTTTTGTATTCCTAATCGGAATCCGAGTAGGAGTCGTAGAGTTGGGTATAAAAGAAGGGGTAGACATGTAACCAAAGATGTACCAAGCAATTGAGAAAATACAAAAAGAGGGAAAGACACAAAGCTTTGTGTTGTCGTGTGTTTGTGCAATACGTGGTCGGAAGGACTCACGATCACCGCAAGCGTGATCGGGAGGAGTCACGACCACGGAAAAGTTTCCAGCAGGCGTGATCGACGGGTGCTACGATCACGGCAAGGAACAGTGTTGTTCCGACTACGTTGAGAAGGCTACGACCACGGTGAAGGTGGTCGTAAGGAGCAGCGTCTACGCAGAGAAGGTTTGTATGTGATCGGAAGCAACTCCGATCACGTTCGAAGGAAGTGAACGTAGTCGAAAGGGTGTTTCGACTACGGTGAACGGTGATTGCCAGCATCACTGCGTGTTCGTAAAGATTTACGATCACGGTATTCTTCGAGAGCGGCTGGAGGAAGACAGCGCTCGATAAGAAGGAGTGGTCGTAATTGCTACAGTGTTTTTACGACTACGGAGGAAAATCGATCGATAGAGTTTGAAGCGATCAGGACTGGTCGTATTCAATTTCTATCTGGTCGTAAACGACTCTAACAAGTCGTAAAGGGTCCTGGTAGGTTGCAACAATTTCCAACATTTGGTATCAGAGCAAGGTGGCAATGGAGGACAAGTCAGCTGAGAAGAAAGCTGCGGGAGGAGAAGGCTCCGGCGAAAAGAAAACACCGGCACCACTACGAGCACCGATGAGAGGAGGTACGGTACCAATCCAATTCCCCATGCTGACCGACGCGAACTACGGCCTGTGGGCCGTGAAGATGAAGATCGTCATGCGCGCTCTGGGAGTATGGACGGCTATTGAAGGAGATGCACCGGTCGAAGAGACTCAGGACCAGGGCGCTCTGGCTGTCATATCTCAGGCTATCCCCGACGAGGTCTTAATGACTGTTGCAGAGAAGGAAACTGCAAAAGAAGCGTGGGAAGCTATCAAGGAGATGCGCATTGGAGAAGAACGTGTCAAGAAGGCAAGAGCACAAGTGTTGAAGAGGCAATTCGATCGCTTAGTCATGGGAGAGACTGAAGGCGTCGGTGAGTTCTCGCAAAAACTCACGAGTTTGGACGGCGAAATTCGAGCTCTGGGAGTTTATTTGCCAGATTCAACAGTCATTGAAAGGTTGTTCAGTGCAGTCCCTGACAGTTTTCTCCAAATCATAAGCACAATCGAGCAATTTGGAGACATGACGAAGATGTCGCTGACTGAGGCAGTCGGTCGTTTACGAATCTTCGAAGAAAGTCAGAAGAGACGGCATCAGGACAAGGAAGGAGGTAATCAGCTGCTGCTATCTCGTGCTCAGTGGGAAGCACTGAACGAGAATAAGAGCCATGAAAGTCACAACGACGATGTGAAGAGAGGTGGAGGACGCAACGACGGGAGCAGTCGTGGGCGTAACTCTGAAACCGGCAAATCGAGTATACAATGCCACAAGTGCAAGAAATTCGGTCACTACGCTGCTGAATGTCGAAGCCACATACAATGCCACAACTGCAAAAAGTATGGGCATTTTTCAGCGAATTGCAGAAACAAGAAGAGAGAGGATGAAGTCAATCTGGTTCAGATGGAACCGACTCTGCTGCTGTCGCAATGTACTGTAGCTGAACCGACAATGGTGATGCTACATGAAGGGAGAGTATTTCCTAGTTTGATGGAGAAGGGAGAGAAGACTCAAGACCAGTCAACAGATTGGTATCTCGACAACGGAGCAAGCAACCACATGACGGGCACACACTCGTTGTTTCATGAACTAGACGAGAGAGTGCTCGGTAAAGTAAAGTTTGGAGACGGCTCAACAGTTCAAATCAAAGGAAAAGGAACAATCCTGTTAAAGTGCAAGGATGGAAGTCAAAGACCGTTGTCAGATGTATATTATATACCAAGTCTTTGCAGCAACGTGATAAGCTTGGGCCAACTGACTGAAGAAGGGTGCCGAGTTGAATTAAAAGGAGTTTATCTGAGGGTTTTTGACAGCAGAGAGCAGTTGTTGATGAGAGCACAAAAATCAGCAAATCGGTTGTACAAAATACCGCTGAAAATTTGGAGACCAGATGGCATGAAGAATGATCTAAAGGAACCAGAGCCTGAAAGACTTCATCTCCTGGTGGTCGAAAAACAGCAGGAAGTCGTAACGAGAAAGTTGGCAGAAGGTTTTGGCTGTAGTCGAGAAGAAATTCGACCACGGCAAAAGACGATCGAACGTGGTCGGGAGTCACCACGACCACGACAAAAGATGATCGAGCACGGTCGGCAAGTGTTACGACCACGGCAAATGAAGACTGGACGTGGTCGAGAAATCGTTCGACCACAGCAAACAGGTCCCAGGATCGACCCGGATGGTCGAAGCAGCCAAAAGCCTGAAGTTTGGATGCCGAGTAGGCGGGAGAAAGCACGACGTGAAGAACGGTGGTTGAAAGCAAGACCACGCAATAGTGAAACAAGCAGCTGGTGGAGAAAAACATCCAAGGAAGAAACAGGAGAAGATCAACATGATGGAAGCTACTAAAACAAGATTAGGGAGAGAATGTTGGAAATAATCTTGTTTTAGAAGTCGTATCGGAGTCGGGTTTGTAATCGAAGTTGAGTTGAAGTAGGAATTAGAAGTCGGAGTCGGAATAGGTTTTGTATTCCTAATCGGAATCCGAGTAGGAGTCGTAGAGTTGGGTATAAAAGAAGGGGTAGACATGTAACCAAAGATGTACCAAGCAATTGAGAAAATACAAAAAGAGGGAAAGACACAAAGCTTTGTGTTGTCGTGTGTTTGTGCAATACGTGGTCGGAAGGACTCACGATCACCGCAAGCGTGATCGGGAGGAGTCATGACCACGGAAAAGTTTCCAGCAGGCGTGATCGACGGGTGCTACGATCACGGCAAGGAACAGTGTTGTTCCGACTACGTTGAGAAGGCTACGACCACGGTGAAGGTGGTCGTAAGGAGCAGCGACTACGCAGAGAAGGTTTGTATGTGATCGGAAGCAACTCCGATCACGTTCGAAGGAAGTGAACGTAGTCGAAAGGGTGTTTCGACTACGGTGAACGGTGATCGCCAGCATCACTGCGTGTTCGTAAAGATTTACGATCACGGTATTCTTCGAGAGCGGCTGGAGGAAGACAGCGCTCGATAAGAAGGAGTGGTCGTAATTGCTACAGTGTTTTTACGACTACGGAGGAAAATCGATCGATAGAGTTTGACGCGATCAGGACTGGTCGTATTCAATTTCTATCTGGTCGTAAACGACTCTAACAAGTCGTAAAGGGTCCTGGTAGGTTGCAACAATTTCCAACACGCACCGCACCACTTGCCTAATGGTGCGGCACCACACCGCACCACTCGGGTGGGCCCCCCTCCTCACATGCTCGAGATCGGTCGCTCGCTGCCGTCCCGTCACAGCGCCGAAAGCCGCCCGTGGTGGCCTCTGCCTGAATGCGAGATTCTTTCCCGTGCTGCATTTGTTGATTTCGTGTCAAGACATGAGAACCGGCCCCTACATTCTTTCTTGCATGTGGCCGTTGTATGTTGTGCACTAAAAGGAGGACCTGCGTTTGGAAGCTCCAGCAACGCTTGCATTTGCGCTCCAGCCAAAGAAGCAGCAAGAGAGGGAGCAAGAGAGGGAGGAAGAGAGGCAGCAAGTGAAGGAAAGAAGAACGCATTTTTGCAGTAATTTTTGAAGGGATTTGAAGTTCTCGTAATTGTGAAAGTTGTAGATTGTCTCATGAGCTTCAAGAAAAGGTAAATATCATCTCCATGCGTTTAAGATGCTATTATAGTGATTAGCCTGTAATTAGCGTAAACGATCTCTATATGTCTATATTTTATGTAATTATCGTGTTGTATTCTATATTTTATGTGAAAAAATGAAGTAATGTTGTTGTAATGTAAAATATTTGAAGTTATTTGTGGTCGTAGTATATTGCAAATTTTTTTGATAAAATGTTTGTAGTTGTAGAGTACTGTAATTTATATTTTATGTGAATAGTTTTTGTACTGATGTTGTAACCAGTAATCTTGCTGTTTGTTAAGTGGATTATAACAACATTTAAATGATGTCATTGTACTGTTTGTATTAACATGTACTCATTCTTGTAACCAAAATCACTGAATAATACTAGATCTTGCTGTGCATGTTCGTGAAAAAAATCTATGTTAAAGTGTAACGCTGCATATATGAAACATGGCACATTGTTGGGTAGTACTAGAAATGTAGAGGAAGTAGTACTAGAAATGTAGAGGATGTAACAGATTGGCAAAAAATGTAGTTATTTGATCGATGTAAGAAATCGTAAGTAAGAAATGATGAAAAATGAGTTGGTCGATTAGTGATTTAATTAGTAAAATAACAATACAAAATAGGACGGAAATTACAAAAAATGTAATTTGACTTGCAGTAAAATTTGAATTTAATGTGTTAGCGTGCTCTGCAAATAAAGTAAAAAATACAATGACAAGTTAAAAATAAAATAGACTATATGAAGTTGAAAAAATTGTAACATATGTAGCACAGAAGTAAGACTTGTAGAATAGAAATTGGAAAAAGTACATTACATTAGTAATTTGATTTATATAGAAATTTGTTAGCGCACTCCATAAATGGTACGCTTGTATGTGGTACGCAGTAGGTTATGTATGATGGTACAGTTGTTGCCTGTTATATTTACTAAGAGGGTTCAGTTTGGGCTTATGTTAGGTACGCCATGGGTGACATCCAAGACTTGTTCGTGTTCTATGGAAGTGGTCTCGTACGGGACGGGCCGTACGGGGCAGACCTGAATAATTGTGACCGGACTATGATCCGGGCACGCAATATGAACACCATGAGCCTGTTGGAGCTACGGAGATGCGTGCATTCCGCATTCGATCGGGACACCGCAAGGAACAAATTACGGATCGAGGCAGTGTATGCCACAGTTGGAGGTGCTACAGGGGAGACAGTGTGGCAACTTATAAAGGTGACGAGCGACGCTTCATGGGCGAACTACATGGAGGTCGTGTGCAACCCAGACGCATTGTTATATGCCAGGCCAATGGTGTATGTTCAATTCGTGGAGAGGACAGAATCATCTGCCATGGGTGGCTCTGCTGGTGCCGGCGGAGATGCAGATCCTGCATGACTCTCCGGCGGTCATGAAGATGCTGGTGAAGGAGAAGGAGGCAATGAGTCAATGGGAGATGGGGACCTGCGGAGGCGCGCGGAGAATTTTCAGCCGAATGAAGGTGTGGAGAGGTGGTGGGCCACGTGGGTTGACTGTCACGAGTACCTTGAGAACCAGGTGCAGGAAAGCGAGGAGGAGGAGGATGTGGAATCAACCAGTTCAGGAGAGGAGGAAGAAGGGGAACCTACAGCGGGAGGTGTGTTAGGTGGTATTGTAACCACGGAGGGTGCGTACGTGCCGTCCAGATTGGACGACATCGCAGCCGAATCCCTAGTTTTGCCACGGGCGGAGGAGGTAGAGTGGGGATTCAATGAAGGCACCCTGTATGTAGGGAGGAGCTTCCGTAACAAGAGTGCTGCACAGCAAGCTATTGCCACATACGCCGTCAACATCAGCCGGACATATCGGGTGCACAGGTCCAACCCTGACACCTACATTGTGAAGTGTGTCGACGGCTCCTGCACTGGCAAGGTCCATGCGCAGCGGTTCAGAGGCGCTGCCACGGACTTCCGGATAACGGTGCTGAATGATCACACTTGTGAGCTTGCGGCGCCACTATAGAGGCACCGCAACATGACGTCGTCATATGTTGCGGAGCTGATAAGGCATCTTGTGGCTGCAAATGTATCCATTTCTCCCAAGGTTCTCATGGCGGAGGTAGCGAACACGGTGGGCTTTGCTATGAGCTACAAGAAGGTGTGGCGGGGGAAACAGAAGGTCCTGCGGAGTATGTTTGGGACGTATGAGGAGGCATATGATCTGGTGCCGAGAATGTTGAGTCAGATTGCAGCAGCAAACCCAGGCACGTACATTAACAAGTACGAGCGGGTTCATGAGACGGAAGGGCCGAATTGTTTTGTGCTTGACAGAGTCTTCTGGGCCTTCCATCAGGCAATAGAAGGCTTCAAGTGGTGCCGTCCAGTGCTAACGATGGACGTCACATTCCTATCTGGAAAGTACAAGGGTACAATCCTGACCGCGGTTGCAACAGACGCAAATGACCAGTTACTCCCAGTGGCATTTGCAATTGTAGAGAATGAGAATACAGATAGCTGGCTGTGGTTCCTTGTCAATGTGAAGCAGGCCGTAGTACAAGGTCGGTCCGATGTGTGTGTTATCTCAGACCGCAATGCAGGCTTGTTGTCTGCCATACGAACGATGAAGAACGGGACACAACCTCCGTTCCAGTGGAATGACATGAAGAACCGGTGGTGCATGAGGCATCTTGCGGCAAACTTCCACAGAAGGTTCCATAGCAAGGAACTAATGAAGATGTTTAAAAAGCTTTGTATGCAGAACCAGAAGAGGAAGTTCGATGCCTTGTGGAGGCACCTTGATGAGGAGACCAGTAAGCATGTGAGGCGTCTTGAGCAGGCTGAAGCGGGGGCCGTGGAGGGAGGCTCCACGAGACTTGGGGAGTTCACACAATGGGTGCAGTCCAATGCACCTGACCTGGAGATGTGGTCTCTACTGCATGACACCGGCGGAGCAAGGTACGGAATCATGACGACAAACATGTCCGAGGTGTACAATGGTGTTCTAAAGGGCGTGCGATCCCTACCTATCACTGCAATCGTTGAAGAGACCTAGAACCGTTCAATTGGATACTTCGTCAATAGAGCCATGATGGCGAAGCAGCATATGGACGAAGGCAAAGAATTCTCCGAGGTAGCGCGGGCCTACATAGACAAGAAGATGGAGAAGGCTCGTTCGCATATTGCTCAGACCATGGATGGCTTACGGAGGAAGTTTGAGGTCCGCCTCAGACAGAAGTACATGATGGGGCATGCTAGAGGGGATCGTAAGCAGGTGTGCACGATTGATGACAGAGCATCTTGCACATGCAACAAGCCGCAACTTCTACACAGGCCATGCTCCCACGTGTACGCGGCATGCGCGTTATGGAACCATGCGCCCACGCATTACATCTCAAATTACTACGACATGAAGCACCTGTTTGAAACCTGGAGCACGGAGTTCCATTCGTATGGGGTGGACATGCATTATAGGGACCTCTGGCCAGGGCATATCAAGTGGGTGCCGAACGATGCACTGAAGCACGTCGGTCGTGGGCGAAGACAGAGCCGTCGCATTCGTAATGACATGGACGATAGCCAGCGTGGAAATCGGGTTCGGCGCCCGAAGTGCAGACTATGCAAGACAGTTGGCCATTCATTTAGGCAGTGCCCAAACAGGCCGGCATCAAGTAACGCTCCGTAGTATGTAGCACATGGTTTGTCATTGTGCACTGCTGGTTCCGTGTTTTGTAACTATAGCGGGCCTTTGTTGTGATGTGAGCACAAGATCGTGCATCCTGTAACCTATGCTGAATGTATCTTACCAAATTATTTCCATGTACAATTTGTTTGAGTCATTTCTTGCAAATTATGTTATGTTGTGAATATTCAATATTTCGATATCATTTGTTATCGTTCGCTGCAAATTACGTTTGTTCATGTTATGTTGTCAATTATTTCACGATTTATTGTCATTACCTGCAAATTATGTATGTTGCATATTCTCATGACACTGCGTACTGACTTGTTTTCATTCATCGGCAGGAGATGGCGTACGAGTTGCTTGAGGCCCGTTGGGATGACCACCACCGATGCACAGCGTGGGCATCAATGCCCGACGGCCCTCCGTGTTTCGTCCTTAGGGGCCCCCGAGAGCACTGGCCTCTAGACGAGCAGTACACCCCCCTTCTACGAGACACCGGTCTTTTGCCCATTGCTCGCATGCTGGATGTTCCGTATACGCTACAGTTCAATGCGCCGTTGCTGTCCGCACTCGTGGATCGTTGGAGACCGGAGACTCACACCTTCCATTTTGCGTGGGGCGAGATGACTGTTACACTGCAGGACGTGTCCATGCTGACAGGTCTACCCATCTGTGGTGCAGCAGTAGTGCCACCCCCCAAGGCGACGAATTGGAAGGACACCCTGGGTGCCCGATTCGGTCTCCCGATCCCAGACAACATGTCTGGTGTCCCACACTCGTGGCTACGAGAGTTCATGACCTGCCCTGTGGACGCTCCTGAGGGGGTCGTGCGGACGCACCTCATGGCATACATCCTTTTTTTGTTCGGGTGGGTCTTGTTTCCTACGACCACTGGAGTCTCCGTGCATCCGACGTACATACACCTTGCGGAGTCCTTGGCGGATGCCTTGCCCGGCGAGGTGCCGCAGTACAGCTAGGGATCTGCAGTCCTTAGTGCCACGTACCAAGGATTGTGTGATGCCTGTCAGCGTACTAAGGCCAGCGAGCCGGTCTTGGCAGCGTGCTATGTGCTCCTACAGTACTGGTCTTGGGAGCACTTCACGGTTGGGAGGCCTAAGATCGAGAGGGAGGTGCACCCTTACGACCTCGTCACGGAGTTCTACGGTCAGGCTGGTGGCGATGACCCCATAGATGGGCCCACTATGGGGACTCGTTGGACACATGGTCAGCTTCGGTGGGCTAGGCAGAGACCGAGGCGTGTGTACTCAGATTTCCATAACGAGTTCGAGCGGCTTCATGAGAACGATATAGTCTGGTTCCCATGGGATGCAGGGTTCATTCAGCTCATTGCCCCCTACGGGTTGTCATCTCAGTGCCACCAAGACCACACGTACTGGTTGACGACCTGTCACCTCGTCTTCTCGCACTATGTCGAGCCATACAACCCGCAGAGAGTGATGAGGCAGTTCCACCTCCACCAGCACGTGCCACCCCTCCCAGGACGCGCACTACCACCGAAGGCCCACCGGTAAGCCATTGCACGGTAACTGTACGCAAGGTAGTAATGTGTTGATAATGCTAATTGTACAATATGTTGACTAACTTGCAGGCAATCAAGAAGAGGGCACCACCGTGACGACTGGATAGCCACACAGCGGCCGTGGACAGACCTCTGGCATGACTCAGCGAGCACGGAGGTTGTCAACGAGACTAGGCCACACGACATCGCCACATACGGTGCGTACCTAGAGTGGTACATTCCACGCACCCGCAGCAAGATTACTGGGCCTGCACCACCCCGTCCTTCAGAGGTCGCGCACGAGGATGCCATACTTGCCGGCCCAGACCGTCATCGAGCAGCACGTCAGGACGAGGCGGTACGTGCACCTGCAGTACGTTTGTACTCATTGTTTCTTTACGTACAGTGCGTTTTAAGTCATTTCTTGTTTATGTACAGTGCGAGCATATGCATCGTGCTGAGCACGAGGCTTTTCAGATGCTGCAGCGTGGGGAGGGCGGCAACCGGGTTCTTGCTTCGGCGCGTACCATCATCAGTGAGCTCAGGACTGCGATCAAGGCCATGAGCTGTAGTCGGCACAAGGATTAATGAATTTTTGTAATTGTGCTGTTGTAATGTCGCATGGTTTCCTGTGTTTCGCATGGCTTATGCAAATAATTTCAAGTACAATTAAGGCTTCATTGCATTACATTGAGATACACGAGAAGACACGATAGCAACAAAGATGTTCTTGAAGTGCTTGATGGTTTGATGTTCAAAGATGGTTTCCTGTATAACAAATGTTGCTCTTATTTCTTTGATTTACTAGGGCATACAGAGAGATGACAACATGGGACAACCCACATAATAAGAAGGCATCAGGCAATGACAACACGAAACAACACATACATTGCACGTACATGAAATGTAGCAAGTAGTACAACCACCAACACACCAACGAACACAACAACTAAAATACAACACAACCGTACACCTCGTTGCCTATATGCCAAACGAGCCTCGTGCCACCCAACTACACGATAACAATAAGTATGCACGCATGTTGTAACTAACAGCATCCATTACACATACATACATTACCTCTCCAGCGGGAGAAGACACGATAACAACAAACACAAGAAAAACAAGAAAGAAAATAGCTTGACGACAACATAGCATAAAACATTGCCAACATACACGAGGAGAACCTCCAGCACTACAACTTGAGGATAACAATAAACACAAGAAACAAAATAGCGCACAACATTAAATTTATCTTCCACTCTAGTCTGTCGAAACGATGCCGCATCCCAACGGGGTCGCAACCCCCCACGACAACTCTCTCACGGCGAACAATGTCTGTCCTATTTCCCATTTCATCCTCCCACACCCAGAATCGGCAACCGCCAGCAGCTTCCTGCGATTCCATGACAAGACGATTTTTAAACATACCACCACGATTTGAATGAACCCGAAACAATCTGACTCACTGAGTGATGGGGGCACTTGTAGTAGTGTCGCCCAGGATTCGCGACCGTCTGTGATGTCCTACGTCTAACCGCCGTGTTGCAATTTGGGCACATCACCGTGGGTGCCCATGAAGACGTGCTGAGCTGACTCATTGTCTAGTCTGGGGGAGTGAGCACGAAAGAAAACTACAAAGATTGCGAACAACTAACTCAGGAGGTGACTGATAACATGGCAAGGGAGTATGTGAGGGATGGCTCCGTTTTATAGGCTGTGTGATAACATGGCAAGGGACTAGGTGAGGAATGGCTCCCTTTTATAGCCTGTGGGGGGCAGCCTCACGCACAAAGACCACAGAATAAGAAGGCATCAGGCAATGTCAGCACGAACTAGCACATACATTGGACGTACACAAAATATTGAAAGAGAACACAAGTCTGGACCCCACACCATGCTCAGTGCGGAGACAAAACATGCCAGCTTTGCGCAGTGACCTCAGAAAAAGGGGCAGCTTTGCTCAGTGACATGACAAAAGAGGGCAGCTTTGCTGGGTTACATGACAAAACGGGTCAGCTTTGCCCAGTGACATGACAAAACGGGCCAGCTTTGCCCAGTGACTTGACAAAACGGGCCAGCTTTCCGCAGTGACATGACAAAAGAGGCCAGCTTTCCGCAGTGGCATGACAAAAGAGTCCAGCTTTGCCCAGTGGGATGACAAAACGGGGCATCTTTGCTCAGTATTGCATTTTTTTGTGGCTTGTGATAACAACTCCACGAAGATAACAACCAATCCATCACATGCTTAACAACGTTGCACATTACATCGTTACGGAAAGAGGCCACAGAACATGAAGGTCCCAGAAAATGAAGGCGTCACGCACTTACAACACGAAACAACACATACATTGCACATACATAATTTATGGAAAGTAGTACACCCAACATTTTAATTCAACGCATACATGAACTAAAAAACGACACAACCATAACCCTCGTTACCTACATGCCAAACGAGCCTCGTGGCACCCACATGGAGAATTGCTGAGGGGGCCGCCTCGGACGTGGCTGCCGTCGTGGTAGTGGCATGCACATGTGGGATCATAAGATCTTCCTATATTCACGACCTCCTCGTTGCCCCTCTCGCGTTGCATCTGTTCGCGGAGGTCATTGTTCTCCTCAGTGAGACTCTCCATTCGGTACTCCAAGTCCCATATTCGAACCCATAATGTATCCACATAACGATCAACATACCGTTCATGAGGAGGGTCGATCCAGCGGGAGAAGTCGCATTTTGCCATCTGCAAAAAAAAGGACGGTAAACAACGCGGGTCCATAAGCAATAAAAAATGTAATATTACTAAATTGTACCCCGGAGCGTGAGCATCAGAAGAAACGTCGCCTGCCATTGTTAGGGGAATCCAAGATCTGGACGACCGCGTACTCATTGTGTCTGCATTTCGGCCACGCTGGTTGAGCACGCCGACTTGGTATCAATCGGTACTATGGACCGAACATATCCCTCCTTTCTAAGGGAATGTCGTCCTTCGGTGACCCAAATCCCACTGGCCCCTCGGCTTCCGACATGGTTTGTTCAAGCACGAAAGACAGGGTACTTCTTTGTTCGACTGAACAATGTGCTAGGACCCCAACCGTGCTACTTATACCAAACGAGACAACTTGCTGCAATCACCTCAAACGAATAAACGGACAGTTCTGCGCACAGACGTGACATAACGGGGCATCTTTGCCCTGAGAGATGACAGAACAGGTCTGCTTTCGCAGTGAAATGAGAAAAGAGGCCAGCTTTGCTCAGTGACATGACAACACAGTGCAGCTTTTCGCAGTGACATGACAAAACGGGGCAGCTTTGCTCAAAGAGATGACAGAGGATAGCTTTGCGCAGAGACGGGACAAAAGAGGGATGTTTTTTGCACATACATGACAAAAGCATCAGCTTTGCTCAATGAGAGGTCAGCTTTGCTCAGTGAGATGACAAAACATGCCGGCTTTGCTCAGTGAGATGACAAAAGATGCCAGCTTTGCGCAGTGACATGATAAAACGGGGCAGCTTTGCTCAGTGAGATGATAAAAGATGCCAGCTTTGGGCAGTGACATGACAAAACGGGGCAGCTTTGCTCAGTGGGATGCCAAAATATGCCAGCTTTGGGCAGTGACATTACTAAAGAGAGCAGCTGTGCTCAGTCAAATGACAAAAAGAGGTCAGCTTTGCTCAGTGAGATGACAAAACAGGTCAGCTTTGCTCAGAGACAAGACAAAACGGGGCAGCTTTGCTCAGTGAGATGACAAAAGATTCCAGCTTTGCGCAGTGACATGATAAAACGGGGCAGCTTTGCTCAGAGACATGACAAAACGGGGCAGCTTTGCTCAGTGAGATGACAAAACATGCCAGCTTTGCGCAGTGACATTACTAAAGAGGGCAGCTGTGCTCAGTGACATGACAACAAGAGGTCAGCTTTGCTCAGTGAGATGACATAACAGGGCAGTTTTGCTCAGAGACATGACAAAACGGGGCCTTTTTTCAGTGATATCGCAGCACTCCCATCTTTACTCACTGCTACGACCACGCGGACCAGCTTTACACGTACGAGTAGAGACAAAACGGCCCCTATAAATTGGTATGCATTCCATTTCCCGCAAACATTGCACATCCAAACCCCATACTACATCGCGCTTCCCTCACCCAACCGGGATGGACAAAGGCAAGAAGAAGCAATGGGACAAGATGGTGAAGGATTGGGAGGAGACCCGTGACATAGCACGGTCAGCTGTGGCCCGCGATGCCGCCCGCGATGAGAAAATAAGGGCTATACAGGCCTCGGTAGAACAAGCCTATCGTGCTACGATGAAAGGTCCCCCCAAAGAGCTCCCGCGTAGCAACAACCCCATCCCGGACGTCCCCACCGAGCGTTCGCCACAACTACCACCTGAGGGGGAGACACCTCCCCTTTGTTGGTGCGGGGACGTGTGCAAGTTTTTCAAGTCTAAGGACCGCATCAGCCTAGGTATGCGTTACTGGGGTTGCGCAAACTACTCCAGTGACTACCCCAACCGCCGTTTTGACACCGTAACCTATCGGCGCCGGTAACGACCACATGCACCATTTTCCCCTACCTTTTCTCCTTCACAGCACGCACTAACAATATCTCCCATGTATTTACAGTCTCCGGAGCCCCTGTGTGGCTACCGCAAATGGATCGATCATGAGATCCACCCTGAGGACCAATGGACCCTCGACTTCGAGGAGTGGAATGTCACAAAGGAGAAGGAGTTGCTGGAGGAGGAGCGCCGCAAGCACGAGCACACCCTGCGTATACAGCGCGAGACGCAAGCTCATCTTGAAGCGTGCACGCGTAGGGATCGGGAGGCTCACGAGAGGGAGCGCGAGAGAAAGAGGGAAATTGCAGCTAAGGCAAAAGAGGCTGCGGAGGAGTTCAACGCCGAGCGGGCAAGGAAGGGAAAGTGGCCCCGGTCCACACAGTAGGTCGTACGAGCAGTTGGGTGGGTTAGTCGCATATCATGCTATATGTTATGCATGTAATAAAAATCTACGCGGCATGTTACTCCCAACTGTATTATGAAGTTTAATATCTCGTATTTTCGCATTCCATGATTCACGCAGCACCTCATTTAACAATATTAACATAGCGGTCCTCACCGTACACGAATTCTCACTAACCTTCAAAATATCACTTACCACTTTATGTATCGACCGTTCTACGGTCAATCTTTCCTAAAAAAAATTTACCAAAATTTTTTATGCATCTACAACTTACAATGAACATAATCTTTTATTACAACTTTATCTGATTTTTACCCAGTTTATAACTACAAAATTGCCAAAACTGAAAACAATCACGGAGATTGCAAACCCTAACAACAGACCAAACCCTAAAATTCACTTACCACTTTATGTATCGACCGTTCTACGGTCAATCGTTCCTAAAAAAAATTTACCAAAATTTTTTATGCATCTACAACTTACATTGAACATATACTTCTATTGCAACTTTATCTGATTTTTACGCAGTTTATAACTACAAAATTGACAAAACATACAAACATCACGCGGATTGCAAACCCTTAAAACATACCAAACATCACTACCAGCAAACTCCACTCCACATTACATACATATTTTTTCAAACACCATTAACAACGTACCAAAATATTTCAATAATAAAAATCTACACAAAAATAATACATACATGTATTATCCGCTATAAATAACGAATTTTTCAAATAAACTTCATGTTTTTTTCATCTCCTATTCTATATTATAAATTTGCTCCACACTCTTACAAAATATATTACATGTATATGCATAATATTTATAATTACAAACATTTTATCTAACTATCTAATCAAAACATAAAAAACAAATTTACAATTTATTTTCCGCGCTGATCGGCAACCCAACCCTAGAACTGTAGCGGAGCACTGTAGCACCAAGTGGTGCGGTCGGGGACCGCACCACCCGGCGCCCGTGCACCGCACGACCAAATGGTGCGGTCCGGGACCGCACCACTCCGGTGTGGTGCGCTCCCCGGCCGCACCACATGCCACGTGTCGCCTTCCCGTTAGTCGTGCGGTCGTTTGGGGGCTATTTTTGGAATTGTGTTTTCAGCGCGGCTATTTTTGGAATTAACGGTACCAACAGTGCTAGAAACGTCCAAATTTCATTCCTAGGCGACGGCAGGAGTTCTCCACGTGTTCTTTGGCCTCACTTCTCTCTCACGGGCCCTCTGCGCGTGCCTCTTGGCTCTTTGTGCGTGCGTGCCTTTTATAGCCAGGAGCAGCTAACCAGCTACGGTGTTCTGTTGAAGCAGGCGTGAAAACGTGTTCGACTTGGCCACGACTCTTCTGAACAGCTGGGCGTGTTTTGGTTTTGCTGGCAACGAAACCTACTGCCATGCGGACCAACGGTGTAGGCTGATTTGCATATGCACGTATTCCGATTGACTTCTTCCACCGAACCAGCAAGGCCACAGCTGTTCGGGAGAGCGGCTGACGTAGCAATCAAATCTACGTTTGCTTTGTATTGTTGATCTCACATTTTGTGAAATCTGGACACATGTGGACCTCTAAACACCCGAAATTCCATTTTTGGCCTATAAACCAAAAAAATTCCGTTTCTGGACCCCTCCCGACCGCGCGTTTCGCGAGATGGCGCCACGTGTCCCGGTCGTGCGGTGTGGTACCGCACGACCTGCCTGTCCTCAGCGCCGGCCGCGCGACCGCCCGCTCCACCGCGCGACCGCGCGACCGCCCGCCCGCCCGCGCGACCGCGCCGCCCGACCGCGCGTCCGCCCGCCCGCCCGCGCGACCGCGCCGCCCGCCCGCACGTCCGGCCACCCGACCGCGCGTCCGGGACACGTGGCACCAGCTCGCGAACGCGCGGTCGGGAGGGGTCCAAAAACGGAATTTTTTTGATTTGGGGTCAAAAGTGGAATTTCAGGTGTTTTAGGGGTCTAAATGTGTCCAGATTTCACATTTTGTAGAGACCGTATCTTTTAAACCGGACGTCGGATTTGCAATCGGTTTGCACCTTCGTGTTTCATACGATGAACAGATGAACTCAATCAAAAGAGTCCAATATTGCATGTGTTTCATGTAAAAAAATATTTGGTGTCGACGGGCCGTACGTCAGTCTTGCTTCAGGAAATTTTATATGCCGCAGGCTGCTCTTGCGTCGCCTATCAATAATTATTAACTGACATGTGGACCACTGCCTTTTTACTTTATTATTTTGTATTCTTTTTATTTAATGATTTTTTGCGAAAAAAATTCATCAAACACTTATCTGATCACAGTACCATCAGCTCAGTCACATGCGAACTATTGTAAAATTGATAAGCCAATGTTGAAACACGAGGGCTATTTATTCAACCGTCATTTTTATGATCGAACGAACCCTCATACTAAGGAATGATCAAATAAGTCCAGCTGATTTGTGCTCAAAGAAAACGTGCACATTAATTGCATCAATCTATGCACTTAGGGCATCTCCAATGGTATGAGTCACCTAGCTATATGCATGTACACATCAGCATATATCCTATGTGGAGGAAAGAGAGTATGCAAAAAAAATCGAGCCAGCTCTTCCTTAAGCACTAGTCTATAACGCCAAACGAGGCAGCCTCTATAAATTCTGTGTGTGCATGTAAGCATCAAATAACTATCCTTAGAGCAAGTCCAATAATAGAGCCAAGTGTTTGGCTATAAGTCAAGTTATAAGAGCCAAGTTATACAATAATTTGTCTATAAAAGATTTTTTATTATTATGTGGTACCATGTCTCACATTCTCTTTCCTATTCCTCCTCACATATATTTATTATCTAGGCCCACTACTGCATAGGCTCCCGTGCCCAGCTTGTTGCTTGCATGAGAGTCAAGCTCTCATCTCTCTCCTCTCTTCTCTTCTCCACATCAGCAAAAATGCTGACTAGCTTGGCTATAAGACCATTATTTCTTTAGAATGCTAGCTTTAGTGTGTACTATATAAATGATATAGAAGTCTTATAGTTAGTTGCTAGCTATAACCATTGGAGATGCCCTTACGATAGCTTGACATCAATCTTCTATGGGAAGGTTGGTGGCAATAATGATTGGATTTCTTTCTTTTTTGTCTGCTTGTTTCGGTTTCAACTTCTGGTTTCTAGTTTATTTTTTACTATTTATAAATTTTATATTTTTCTAATTTTTTTGGTTTTTTGAGCTTTTTTGTCGGTTCTTTTTTCCCGTATTCGTTTGCATTGTCCATGATGGGCAATCTGTTTTTTTATTTTTAAATTTTTTAAAATTTAGTTAGTCAAATACCATTAGTTACAGTATAATTTTAGTCAGCTACAGTGCAATTTTAGGCATAAGCCAACTTATTTCAGCCCAACCGAGTGGCACCTTTATCCTTCCGATTGTGCTCAAGGGGGTCAACCAACTTGTGGCTTCTTATTCAGCCACACCGATACATTTACTCCTAGCACTGTATTTGTGACATGTTGCTGGCTAACTTCAAAGGCACATACGACTATGTTGGAAAAAAAGATGATTTGCACCGACTTCGTCAGGAACTACATGAAATAATGCACCAGTTTATTAAATGCTATAGTTAGATTAGGAATACAATCCCTACGATTTTTTCTGTTATTTGAGCTTTCAAGCAAGGAGTTCATAATCAAAGGTTCACAGAGGGCACTACCTTAACCCCAAGTTACTCAAGACAAAGAGAAGAAGAAGGGCAAGCCTTCTACCAAGTCTAAAAGTAAGCATGACAAGTGTAAGAAACCATCCACTAATGCCTCTTAAGAAGTTTTGGCTATTGCAAACAAGGAGCCTCGAAAAGCTCATTTCAATTAGAATAAACAAAAGCCTTCAACGACGACACCAAGAAGAAGAGATGGTGCCCTCATCATAAGAATGAATGCCATGACCTCCATAATTGTTGAGCTTTCTAGAGAAACTCGAGAACTACTACTCGGCTTGCCCACTCCATAACATCAACGAGATGGGGGAGACAAGTAATAAGAAGCCCTCTAAGGATGACGAGAGATGTTGTATCAAGACCCCGAGCACACGATCGACCACATCTTTGAGGGCTCTTCAACATACGAGTCCAAGCAACAGCTTAAGGCTATCGAACAAGAAATAAACTCTATCGACCCTCCTGTCATTCCTAAATTACCTAAGTGGACAATGGTCCCTATTTGTTTTGGAAAAGACGACCGTCTGATTCCATCTACCCAGCCTGGTCATTTTTCAATTGTGGTCGAGCCCACCATCAATAATTGCTACATTAATCGCATCTTGGTTGATGGTGGAAGTTCTTAACATCTTGTTTACTTGTGCCCTAGATGAAATGCGAGTCCCCAAGACCAAGATAAAGCAAAGCGATGCTCAAGTCAGGGTATTGTTCCTGGTTTGTCAGCCAAAACTGTTGGCCAAGTTTCACTTCCAATTATATTCGGAACTCCGAACAACTTTAGAACTAAGAAAGTCACTTTTGATGAGGTCTACTTTGAAATTGCATACAATGTTATCCTTGGTCGACCCACTCTAGCGAAATTTCTGATAACTACTTACTATGGTTATCAATGTCTCAAAATGCCAGGTCCAAAGAGTGTCATTACAGTCTAATGTGATAAGAAAATGGCACTCACATGTGACAAGAAATCCATCGAGCTTGTGGACAAAATCCCTGCTCGAGATCTCAACAATATGCAACATCCGGCAAAACACTCTGAGCCGAAAGTTGCACTAAAACAAAATGATGATGTCAAGCAGGTTCCACTTTACCCCAAGGAACCCAACAAGATTGTTCGGATTAGGGCTGGACTAGCACCTAAGTAGCAAGACGAGTTCATCTCCTTTCTTCAAGCAAATGCAGATGTATTCTTGTAGCAGGCGTCAGACATGCCTAGTGTCCCTAGGGAGGTGATCGAGCACATGGTAGCTTTATGGCTAATAAGAAACCAATAAAATAGAAGCTATGACTCTTCATTCCAGATTGAAGGGAAGTAATCTGGTCGGAGTTAGATGAACTACTCAAGACAAGTTTTATCAGAGAAGTCGATCACCCCGAGTGGTTAGCTAATCCTGTAATAGTTAGAAAATATAATTGTAAATGGAGAATGTGTGTGTATTTTACTAAGCTTAATAAAGCCTATTCGAAGGATATAATTTTTTCCTTCCTCAAATTGATCAATTGGTTGATTCTACGAGTGGTTGTTCATTGTTAAGTTTTCTAGATGCTTATTTTAGTTATAATCATATTAGTATGTTTCTAGAAGATTAATAAAAGACTACTTTCATCACACTTTATGTTATGTCTGTTATATTAAAATGCCTTTTGGACTAAAGAATGCAAGTGCATCTTTTCAAGACTCATGCAAAAGGCTTTTTTCCTTCAACTAGGCAGTAAGTTAGAAGTCTGCATTGATGACTTAGTGGTAAAAAAGCATAAAGAGTAGAGATCACATCTCTGACCTACGAAAAACTTTTGATAATTTGAGAAAGCTAATCTCAAATTAAATCCAGATCAATGTGTGTTTTGTGTTTTCTTAGGAAAGATGCTTTGATTCCTGATCTCAGCCAAATGCATCAAAGCTTAACCTTGAGGAGAATTTTGCCATCGATCATATGCGTACCCTGACCACAACCAAATAAGTGTAGGACGCACTTACCTACTTCATTGCACACCTAGGTGAAAAATGACTTTATTTTTTCAAACTTCTCTGGAAACGCAAAAGTTCGAGTGGTACTCATGTGGTGCATATCTCAAAAGGAAGGTTGAAACATTCTCAACAAAATACATGGAGTCATCTATGGGGCTCACGTCTCATACAGAACCTTGGTCAGGAAAGCTTTCCGATAGGGTCTTTATTGGCCAACTACCCTCCATGATGCCAAAGAGCTTGCACAAAGTGTGTATAATGCCAATTTCACAGTAGGTAGATACATCGACTGACTTAGGCATTACAAATAATTCCATTATCCTGGCCCTTTGTAACCTAGGATTTATATATCCTAGAACCTTATCCAAAAGCACTAGGTGGTTTTGAATTCCTATTTACGGAAATAGATACGTTCAGAAAATGGAATGAAGCTGAGCCTTACCACAGTAGGAGTCTCTCCTACTGTTTCATTTAAAAAACTACAAAACCTAAGATATTTATGATAAAAATGTGATCACATGATTCGGGGTTCTGAGTCATATTATCACAGACAACGGTGCTCAGTTCACTAGCGCAAAATTCATTTCTTGGAGGGCTAGGTACTAAGATATGCTATGCCTTAGTGCTGTCCAACTGGGCCGGGCCCAACCGTGCCGGCCTGTGGCCCGGCCTGAGCATGGCATGGCCCGGTGGACCGGGCCATGCCTGGGCCAGTGGTGTGGCACACCAAACCAGCATAGCTCGGCCTACCAACAGTCGTAAATGGTCCGTGCCGGCACGGCACGGCACGGCCGGCCCGGCTAAATATAGCATTTTTTGACCATTGGGGGCTAAAAAATTCGAAACAATTAGCAAAAAAAATTCAAAAAAATCTAATTTTTTCTATAAATAGGGGAACATCTGAACTCCATTTTTCATACCTCAAATCTCACTATCATCTCTCTGTTTAACTGTGAAACATCAGGTAGTGTTTGCGCAAATTTGGCAAAATTAGTGAGAAATTCGTGCAAAATTCAGAAAATTCAAAATTCTTTAAAGAATTTTCTGAGAGCTGCAAAAGAGGTAATAGTGCTATCTTATTTTAATTTTTTCCATTATTTGTTGATTCAATAGTAAGTTAATTGTTCTTCACTATTTCAATTTGTAGTTGATTCAATGGAGAACTATGATTTTCAACTCTCTGAATTTGACCCCTCGACGGAGGATATGCAATCCTTTTAAGAAGGATATCCATCCATAGAAGGTCCACATCCACAACAAACTGGAGAGCCAGAAGAAGCGACGGCCCCGATGACACAGGGTCCAATCGATCCATCTTCTGTTGGCTCAACAAGTGCATCCACAACGCATAGCAGCACGGGTGCAAAAAGAACAAGAGCTAGTACATCAGGAGTCTAGAATGATTTCAACAAGAAGTTCAAGATCGACGATGATGGAAATTCGGTGAGGTATGTTGTTTGTAAAATTTGTGATAATGAATTGTCTGCAAAATCATCAGGTGGGACGAGTCACCTGCAACGACATGCTGCAAGCTGCAAAAGAAGGCAAGGAATACAAATGCGCCAATCGTAGCTGCAATATAACCCCAACGGCTCAGTACGTATTTGGGAGTACAACCCAGAGGTAGCCCGAGAACCTCTTTGTAGATTAATTGCTTCTCAAGATTTACCTTAAAATTTTGGTGAGTCTGATGCTTTTCAAAAATATATTAGGACTGCTCATAGCCCTCAATTTAGTGTTGTATCTAGGAAAACCACAACTAGAGATTTAATTAAATATTATAACAATTGTCATGAAAAATTGAAAGAATGTTTCATACATGTACATTATCTATTGCTTTGACATCAGACATATGGAGTGGTAGGGCTAGAGAGGATTATATTAGTGTTGTTGCTCATTATGTTAATGATGACTGGGTAATGGAAAAAAATTATAGGATTTAAATTAATTAATGTTTTGCATACTGCTGAAAATATTGTAGAAAGTATTATTAAAGTTGTAGAAGATTTTGGCCTCACGGATAAGATTTTTTCTATAACTTTAGATAATGCACTGCAAACACTAAGGCTATGAAAATTCTTACTCCTTTGTTTAATACTTATGCACAATCTTTCTTACTGCATAAACGTTGTGCTTGTCATATTATTAATCTTATTGCTAAATCTGGTTTAAAAAAATTAAATGCTTGTATTGATTCTTTTAGGGATGCAATTTCATATATTAATTGTTCTAACCAACAAATGGCCGTATATAAGAGCTTTTGCGTAGCAATGAACGTCCGTCCTAGAAAATTTGGTTTAGATATGCCTGTTTAATGGAACTCTACTTACCTTATGCTTAAATATATATTGCCATATAAGAGCACCTTATCTGTTTTCCTTCACACCCAAGGTCATCAATCTCGTAGCTCCTCCAGTAGAACCCAAGTTAGAGACCCTAAACTTACCGATGACGATTGGGTTGTTGGTGAGAAAATATTTTCCTTTTTAGAACTTTTTCATAAAGCTACACTTTGTCTTTCTGAAGTATACTATCCAACCTCTCCTCTAATTATTCATAACATTCTTGAAATTGCCACTCACCTAAGGGCTTTTGAAAATGATCTTATACTACGGGATGCTGTAGTTGCCATGAAAACTAAGTTTTTAAAATATTGGAGGAAAATTCCTATTTTATATGCATTCGCCTTTATTTTGGATCCTAGGGCCAAACTCCAAGGATTTATAAATGTATTACAACTTTTAAGTGATACTACCAGTTTAGACTATTGTACATACAATAGAGTAGTTAAGGATAAATTATATAAGGTATATGAGAAATATAAAAATAAGTTTGGGTCCGTGCGTTTGGAAAGACCCCCGGTAGCCTCTAGCACCTCTAGGGGGACTATACAATGGGGCAAGATTCTCGTGCAGGTATGGTACACATCAGTCAGGAGGAGGAAAGCGACAAAGCACTGGAAACCTATCAAGCTATCCCAACAGTGATAGCATCAGTTTCGCGCAAGAGTTGAACATCCTCTCATGGTGGCAAACACAAAAAGTAACATATCCAGTGCTATCTATATTAGCGTGGGATGTGTTGACTGTTCCTGTCTCTACAGTCTCCTCAGAGTTAACCTTCAGTCTATCTAGAAGAATAATCGAGGAGCGACGAACAAGTCTCTCGAACGAGATGGTCGAAATCCTTCTGGCCGTCAAAGACTAGGAACAAGCTGAATCAAGACCCAACATAATACATATAATAGAGATTTAAAAGAATCTTTTAAGAATTTATATCTAGATAGCAATGAATAGGATTTTCAATAATTTTCTTCACATGTAGTCACTAATGAGCTTTATAGGTTGTACTCGTTTTGCTTTACCAAGGTTTTCACTACAAGAAATCCTTCTTTTTATGACAAAATACCTTATGACCGTGCTTGTTTTCGTCATATAATGTATCATAATATGACGAAATATTTTGCGTCGTCATAATCTTATGAGCCAGAAACAAATTTATGACGGCATAATTTATTGTGTCACATAAAGCTACCAAATGTCGTCACAAATTGTCTGGCGACAGGATCCGGTTGACGCCTTGGGTTTTATGACGCTTTGAGCTGTCTTTATGTGATGGTTTGTCGGCGTCACTTTATGTTATTTCAAAAAATGACCGACCGCAACGTCAATATACCCCTGCAGGTGGACCCCGTCTCCTTCTGTTGACCAAATTCATTTTCCCCGTCTCCCCGACCCAACAGAAGACGGCGGCGAGCGGTTAGCGGCCTCTGGCGGTGCGGCGGGCGGCGAGCGGTGGGCGGCCTCTGGGCGAGCGTCGGTCGGGGCGGAGCACGGCCGCCGTCGTGCTACCTCTGGGCGGAGCTAGCTCACCCTCTCCCCAGCTGACGCCGCGGCACAGTGGGCGGCGGCTGCGCGAGATCTGCCGCCAGGCCAGCCGGCGAGCGCGGATCACCGGTGACCGCAACTGCATCAGGTTGGTAGGCGGTGGCGCATGGTGGGCAGTGGCGCCGTCAATCCCCTCCCCGTCCCCCTCCATTTGGTCGGCAGTGGCGCCCTCATCCCCCTCCCTGTTCCTTTTTATTGGCATGGCAATTCGTAATCAATCCAATGTGCATCAATCAGGGGTCATCGGCGGGCGGGCTCAGCGCGGCGGCGGGCGTCGTCTCGGCGGTGGCAGCTCCCCATCGCCCTAGGTGTGCCATTTTTGCAGTGCCCCGTCCCTGTTCCTCCTCTGTTGCCATTTCTGCTCACCTTCCCTCTCCAGTTCTCATGTCGCAGGCGTCGTCCTCAACTTCTCTGACTCGGCGGTCAAGCACAGCTAGGGTTGCCCCGCAACCCCGAGCCCTTGCTGTCGTTGCTGTAGAGCCTGCGCCCACTGGTGTCGATCTGCAGGACCCGATCGATGATGTGACCGGGTTGCCATTGATCATGTGCCCGGATTGCAAGGACGTGAGGGTGTTTGCTGCCACTACCACGAAGTCTGAGTATAACGTTGGAAAGAGGTTTTTCAAGTGCCCCCGGAAGACCTATCGAAATGTCAGTGCAGTGGTTCAGTTTCTGTTGCACAAATTTCAGTCATGTTTGAATAGGTCTCCCTGAGAATATGGTAGTGTTTGTAGCATTCAGTGCCTGCACTATTGGTGTTAAATTGCATGTGGTTGTCATTTGGATGCAGGGGAAATGTTCCAGGTATTGGTTCGAGGAAGAATATGTGGTGTACCTTGAAGATCATGGTTTTCTACTTCCAGCAAGCTCGACCGTTGCAGCAGCTTCGACAATAGAAATTCCTGAGCTTGTGGGAAAAATTGATACCTTAGAGCAAAATCTGAACAAGGTGAAGGAAATGGTTGGCAAGAAGAGGGAAGGCATGGGAAGCTGCATTTGTCTTGTGTGTGGATGTGTGAATGTAGCAATGTTCCTGGTGTTGTCCATCTTGTTGGTTGTAGCTGTAGTGTTCAAGAAGTAGGCAATGCTTTTGTCTTTTATGATGAAGTAGTCTGGGACATGTTCAAGAAGTAGGCAATGCTTTTGGCTTTTATCATGAAGTAGTCTGGGACATGTTGTATTGAACCTGTTGTGCTGGTATGAAATATGGGCCTTTGTGCTACTGGACATATGTTGTGTGTATGGAAATGTAACATGTGCATTTCTAATGTATGTTGGAAATAAATATCACTTGTGCTTTGATGTGGAACCTGTGTGGGATATTTTGGCAGGATGTATGTTACTTCAGCATATACATATTATGACGGATTTTGTACTTTTCATGACATTGTCATGTGGTCATAAAAACCCCCAAAATATATTTAGGACAGATTCTGGGCATTCCATGACATTGTCATGTGGTCATAAAAACCTGCAGACAATAGCATAATTCAAATACAACAGAATCACTAATAGAAGTTCATGGTTCACAAATAGCTCTAGAAATGCAAAGGTTAGTCATCATCATTGTCTTCCTCTGATGTGTTGCCTTCATCTGGACTATGGTACTCAAGGAAGGTTTCATCTTCGTATTCAGCATCTATTTCATCACCTTGAGCTGTATGTTGATGTCGACGGATGCTCTCGACAAGGTCTCTACTAACAGGGCTGCCTGGTTCATTCTCTATGTGCATGAAATCCATATCAGGATAAATGTCTCCCACTGTACCATCTATGGTCGAAGTACTCTCCTCTTGGTAAGCCTCCTGACATCTCATCTGTACTTGTTCATGGATTGGTTGGTTTGTGTCGGACTCTTCAACATCAAATATATGTCGGTGGCCAAATTCTTGTACCACTCGCCAACATGGACCTAACTTTGTATCTTCCAAGAAAAATACTTGTGAAGCTTCCGTGGCTAGAATGAAAGGATCATTCTTATACCATCGTCCTTGGATGTTAATGCTCTTGAAGTAACCATCATCTTTCATTTCGTATGTCCTTCCCTCAAGATTGTACCATTCACACCGCAATAAGATAACAGTTCTATCTCCTTTGCTGTTCTTTGCGTAAGTCAACTCAATAATGTCTGTGATTGTCCCATAGAAGTCAATAGTGTCATCATTGTGAGTACCTATAGTTTTGATGGTGGAGTTTTGTGTCTTCCTGTCTACCTCACGAGCCACAGTGTGGTACCGTACCCCGTTGACTATACAGGCTGTGTATGAACGCACACGCCTAATCGGCCGACATGCGAGTGAGTATAGGTCTTCATCAACATCTGTTGAGCCTTCGCATTTCAATCTGGTAATCTGCAGGTTGGAAAGAAAGAGAGTTAGTAAGTTTGAAAATGTATTGAATCATAAATTATGCAGTCATGTTGTTGAAGTTGCACACACATGATTCTCGAACCATGCAGCGAAGTGTGTTGGCATCATTTTTTCAATATCGTTCACCCCTTGTTGTTCTAATTCTTCCCTATACTTTCTGCAATAAAGGAAGAAGTTAATCAGTTTGTTGTGACACTAATACTAAATATAGTTGTCTGAAATGACATGAGAACAAATACTCACTCTTTGTATTCATCAACCTCTTCGCAGTTGTTTAGAACAAACCAAACCATGGAGTCATAGTCTTTATCTTCATAATGAAGTTTGGAAGCACCCAGCAGGTTAATACCATGACCAAAAATACAGTAACCATTGGGGGAGATGTTCTGTTCACCATCTAAGTTTCTTTCAGGCCTAGTGAACCTAGTAATAATGTCACTGAAATATGTTGAGCACTGGGTCATGCACTCATAGGCAGTGTATGCCTCTGCAACAGAGCCTTCAGGTCTTGCTTTATTGCGGATGAAACGCTTAAAGGTGCCCAATCTTCTCTCAATGGGATACATCCATCCATATTGAACCGGTCCCCTAAAGAGTGCCTCATCAGGCAAGTGTACTGCTAGGTGGACCATAACATCAAAGAATGCAGGAGGATAAATTTTCTCCAGCTTGCAAAGGATAAGTACAATATCTTTCTTCATCTGGTGTAGTGCATCAACCTTTAGAGTTTTTGAGCAAAGTTGTCTAAAAAACGTACCCAATTCACAAATTACTTCATATACGTCTTTGCGCACCAAACCACGAAGGGCAGCTGGTAAAATACGCTGCAACAGTATATGACAGTCATGTGTTTTCAGCCCATGCATTGATCCTGCTCCCTCCATATTGACACATCTTGATATATTGGAGGCATAGCCATCTGGAAACTTAACATTGCTCACAAACTGCAAAAACTTCTTCTTTGCTTCTGGTGTTAGAACGTAACAAGCTCTTGGCTTTGAGGAGGAATTACCACTGTCATCTAGCAAATGAAGCTCTTTTTTTATACCTCTGTCTTCCAAATCTAGCCTAGCAGCGATGGTGTCCTTTGTCTTGTTCGGAATATTAAGTAGAGTTGACAAAATGTTTTCACATATATTTTTCTCTATGTGCATAACATCAAGGTTGTACTGTAGCTTCAATTTTGACCAGTATGGCAAATCGTAGAAGCTAACCTTTAGATGCCATACTGGTTCTCCATTACGGCGTCGTTTTCTTGATTTCTGCTTATCTGGATTCTTCCCTGGAACATAGCAAACTTCATCCAACCTTGCCATAATCTCATCTGCACTAAATTTCCTTGGCGGCTCTCTGTTTTCATGCTGGCCATCGAAAGATCTGTTTTTCCTCCACGGATGGTCGCTTGGGAGGAAACGTCTGTGGCCTATGAAACCAATTTTGTTTCTCAGACATTCGGAGCATGGATTCTCATCACAGTGCACACATGCGAAGTAACCATGAGTGGTTCTGCCTGACATGGTGCCTAATGCAGGGTAGTCATTGATTCCCCACAGAATCGCTGCATGCAGACTGAATTCTTTGCCTTCATATGCATCATAAGTAGAGACACCGTTCCAAAGTTTAAGCATGTCTTCTATCAAAGGCTGCATGAACACATGGAAATCTTTGCCTGGTGATTTTTTTCCTGGAATTAGTAAAGCAAGCATGTAATTAGATTGGTCCATACACATCCATGGTGGAAAATTATATGGAACCACTACCACTGGCCAGATGCTATATGAATTGGTCATCTGACCAAATGGGTTAAATCCATCTGTAGCAATGGCTAGCCTCAAACTGCGGGAATCATCTGCAAAAGACTCGAAAGTCTCATCAAATTCTTTCCAAGCTTCCCCATCAGCAGGATGTCTCATTTCATTCTCAATTGGTACCCTCTTTTCCTTGTGCCATCTTGCATACTGTGCCCGTTGCTTTGACATAAAAAGCCTTTGAAGGCGTGGAATTATTGGAAAGTAACGGAGGACCTTGTGAGGAACTTTCTTTCTGCCCTCCTTGTTCACTTTCCATCTTGTGAAGCCACAAACTGGGCAATGATCATCGTGTTCATGGCCGTTCCAAAATAAGGCACAATCATACTTGCACACATCAATACAAACATAACCAAAACCAAGCTTCCGAAGCAGAGCTTTCATTTCCTTATAGGACTTAGGAAGGCCGGGCACATTCTTCAGAGATGACGAAAACAACTCAAGGAAAGCATCGAACCCAGATGTTGTTATCCGATTGTACACTTTGATATGCAACAGTTTAATAATGAAAGTTAGCCTAGTCTCCTCGGTGCAACCTGGATAAAGTTCACGCTTTGCCTCTTCCATGATTTCTTTATATAGGTTGCCACCAAAGCCATGGCTTGCTGCGGCGTGCAAATCTTGAATCAACCCCTGTATTCCCCGTGCACTATCATCTATGACATCTTCAGCTTGTCCTTCCTCATCAAGTGGTGCCTGGTCATTTCCATCCCATGACATATCTCCATCATCATCTTGTCCAACATCATCCTGTCCAACATCATTTTCTTCCTCTCCATGGTGAATCCACCTAGTATAGCACCTCGACATACCATTGAGTTCGATATCCTCGTGCACATCATCTTGGCTTTTCTCTTTCTGGTTAAGGCATTTTCGGCAGGGGCACTTGATCTTCTCATCTACACCAAATGTACTTCGGACATGTTCCATGAATTGTGCAACACCAGACATAAAGGCCGGCGTAAATGGGGCACTGTTATGAACCCAGCTTCTATCCATCTCCACCTGCATAAATTTAGGTGCCAAAAAATTAACAATCGGCATGGAGAAGCAGTTGGTAACCCCAAATTTAGGTGCTAGAATTTTGAAAACTCTGCTCACCTTGAACAGTGGCCGGCGAGGCAGGTGTTGCCAGGTGGGTTGGCCGGCGAGGCTGCAGCTGCCAGCTTGGTGGCGAGGGAGCAGGTGGAGAGGGAGGAGGTGGCGAGGTTGCTGCTGGAGGTGGGGGGAGGCCGGCGAGGGAGCAGGTTGAGAGGGAGGAGGTGGCGAGGGAGCAGGTCGCCGGCGGCCTCGTTGCTCGAGCTGGAGGGGGTCGCCGTGACCCAAGGAGCAGCTAGCGAGGGAGCAGGTGGAGAGGAGCAGGTCGCCGGTGTGGAGAGGAGCAGGTGGGGTGGCTAGCGAGCTGCTGGAGTCGTTGTTTGAGCTGGTCATGTGTTGCATTGATTTTGGTCATGTGTTCATGAGACAAATTTTGAAGAACTCAAAATTTACTTTTTAAAAATATGGCAAATTCACACCACAATTTCAAACTCAAAATGAATTCAGGCAAAAATGGGGCATTGTGCAGACCCATATCTGTATATTTACTCATGAGGCGCGTAAATTCTTTTGGGATGACCCATATCTGTATAGGCATTGTGCAGATGGGGTTATTCGACGTTGTCTTCCTCATGAGGAGGTTCAAAGTGTTATTTTTCACTGTCATTCTGCTCCCTGTGGTGGTCATGCAAGCACTGCAAAGACTCAAGCTAAGGTTCTATTGGGCTACCATGTTTAAGGATATTCATGCTTTCATTCAGTCTTGTGACCCTTGTCAGCGTGCAGGGAACATGTCAAGACGACATGAGATGCCTCAGCATGATATCCTTGAAGTGGAAATCTTTGATGTTTGGGGAATATATTACATAGGACCTTTACCCTCTTCTCAAGGGTACAAGCACATTCTCGTAGCAGTGGATAGTCAGTGGGTCAGACCCTTTCATAAACTATAAGAGAGATAAGTAAAATTTGAGAACAAAGTTTCCATCACTTTCTCGGATGACAAAATGACCTAAATAAGAAATGTAGATATCAATGAGTTGTGCAACTTTGGTATTCATGATTTTTCCATTTGAAATTACTTAGTACCCCAAATTTTGGTTTCAAGTTTACGACTTTGAAAAATCAAAATTTCAACTCTCCAAACAAACTCAATTGAAAAAATGACTAAAATATAGATGATAGATCTCGATGTGTTGAACAACTTTGTTTCTTACCTTTTTTCCATTTGAATTCATTTAGTCCCCCAAATTTGTATTTCAATTAGTAATAAGACTAATTCTCTCAATGACATAGGGCCCCACCGCGCCAGACCAAAATTGGGCACGCATTTCTCCCGCTCTCCCGCGCAGGCTCTCTACCACCGACACATGGGCCCCACACAGCTCCCGCCCATGTAGAGGCATAAAAATCCCCTTCCTGCCTTATCCTCTTGCCTGAGTCGCGCCCACCACTCCCGTTTCCTCCTTCCCCCAAGGCCCTAACCCTAGCGCCGCCCTGCCTCCGCCGCCCCTCCGCCACTCGCGCCCACACAGCTCCCGCCCATGTAGAGGCAAAAAAATCCCCTTCCTGCCTTATCCTCTTGCCTGAGTCGCGCCCACCACTCCCGTTTCCTCCTTCCACCAAGGCCCTAACCCTAGCGCCGCCCTGCCTCCGCCGCCCCTCCGCCACTCGCGCCCACACAGCTCCCGCCCATGTAGAGGCAAAAAAATCCCCTTCCTGCCTTATCCTCTTGCCTGAGTCGCGCCCACCACTCCCGTTTCCTCCTTCCCCCAAGGCCCTAACCCTAGCGCCGCCCTGCCTCCGCCGCCACTCGCGCCCACCACGCCGCCGTCACTCATCTCCACCACGCCGCCCCGAACTCCCTCAGCGCCGCCCTGACGGAGGAGGCCGGAGCCGGATTTGGTGAACCGGCGATAGGGCGCCCGTCCAACACAGGGCGCCGGCTTACCGCTGCGGCTCCGCGCCACGTCGTCTGCCTCACCGGCTACCCGCTGACACTTGGTGAGCCCGCTACGTACCTTCCATCTTGGCTATGTTTGTTTCATGATTTACATGATCTTTTGGTATTCCACTGTTAGCTTAGGAAGTGGGAGATGTCCTTGAAAATAAGGAAAAGGGCAAAGGGAAGACATTAGTTTCTGACAATCCAGGGCCTGTCTGCTTTCCACATTGTGTGCTAAAAGCACCTACTATATGGTTCCTAGTTTTGGTTTGGATGTACTAAAACCATGGCTGTATGTAACATAGCTTGTCCCATCAAAATTTCTTACAAATCATCTTGTATTGGAAACAATTGTACACTAAACTTAGAAATACATTACAACTGAACTGACTAATAAATAGCTATGCAATATAGTTATTCAGTATTCTTGTTCTCTGTCAATCTTGTTCACTATTAGCCTTGTTCCCTAGTAGTTCTTTCTTGTACAATTTTGATGTTATTTTGCCTTCTGTCTACCATTTAACAGAATACTGATTTGTTAGTTTTTTTCAACTCCTTTACAGAAACTGAATCCAGTTTCTGCTCTTTCTGCGTTTGACCGTTTAAGTAATAGAAGAAATGACAAAAACCCAGTACGAGCAGGACAGGAATGACAATGTAAGGACAATTCAGGAACGTTTTAGCTCCCTGGGTATTCCACTATTAGCTCAGGAAGTTAGAGAAGTTCTTTCAAAAAAGGAAAAGGGCAAAGGAAAGACAGTAGTGTCTGACAAAACAGTTTCTGACAATGATTATGATCCATCATCTGACATTGATAACCACTCTGATAGTGATGATGACTACGATGATGACCTCAATAATGAGGTCAATACTGAGGTGAGATGCATTACTTGACCAATTAACTGGTTTCTGGTCTCCCTGTGACAAACATGTACTTCAGTTTAGTCATTTAATCTACTTGACACTTCTTTCTTATTTAATAATATGCATGTCTCTCTTGTCAGGTAGAAGGGATGGTTCCAGGAACTCACCCTCGGCAGAAGAAGCAAAAGGCGGCAACAATGGCACCTGCCAACCAGCAGCCACCGCGCACGCCTATAAGATTCACTAGGCAAAGTGCAGCCATGCCTTCGCCTGGAGGCCGTCCACCACCTAGGCAAAGATTGCCCTTGCCTCCTAAGAACAATTCCAAAGCCAAACCTAAACCTAATGCCATTTCTAGTGCCAGCCAACAGCAAAGCCACCTCAATACAAGCGGCAGCCAGACCACACAAACTACGAACACAGTGCCTACTACTCCAATAATCACCATGACCAGTCCAGCCATATCAGTGCCTGTTCCAATCACCATGTTGTTGCCTGGTGCAAACACTGCGCGTAGTACTCCTAGACCCACTCTTGGCCTGTCTCAACAACCTACTCCCACAAGTAGTGTTAATAAAACTGTTGGTGTGGACACCTCGCCAGGTGGACAGAGCTCTAGGCAAAGCAATGACATCAGTGACTCAGGTGGGCAATCTGAAGCTGCTATTTCAGAGGGTCATACAGATGAAGGAGAACCAGATGGCGACTCAGTTCCAGGTAAACAATACGTGTTCACAAGCACTATTTTCTCCATGCAGTATATAGATTTGTTAATCCTATAATAACACATTTTGATTATTATTTGCCAATGCAGTGCCCCCAAAGAATGTCCGCAAGAAAACCATGGGTCATGGCTTAGAGAAGATTAACAATAGAGGAAAGAAGCTGGCTATCCATGTGGCTGAAGGGAAGAAAAGACCTGAGGTCCCACTACAGGCAGCGAAGCTGGCATCAGAAACTGGTGTCGCCGTTAGAGACAACCTACCTATCTACACCTCTTGGAAGCTTTATGAAAAAGATGCGGGGCCGACAGAAGTTGCAAAAGTGCTTGACAAAGTGGCGGTAAGACAGCTATTTCACTCCAAATAGTTTCTTGCATTACTCTAGTCCCATGTACAAATTGTGTTTTGTGTCTGATAAATCATATGTGTGGCTGCAGTCAAGGTTGGATGTGGATGTTAAGAACGAGGGACCAAGCAAAGCTGCATGCACTGATATCATTAAGAAGGGAGTAAGGCAGAAGAGGTATCACCTAAAAAGGAAGTACTTCGACGAGTCCCTGACAAGAGAACAGATGATGGCCAAAGAACCTCCACCAAAAATGAAGAAAGAGGAATGGATCAAACTTGTAGACTACTGGTGTGACCCGAAGAATCAGGTCCATGCCTGAATTGCCTTCTTTTGTTAATATGCAATGCAACCTGTGCATGTGAATGAAAACTCTATTGCATTTGTGGTGCAGGAAACGAGTTCTAAGAATAAAGTGAACCGTGGCCAAGTGCAGCTTCACCAAAGGACTGGATCTAGGTCCTACGTTGCCCATCGATACAGCCTGGTATGGATACTATGTATTTTGTGTAATTAGATTGAAAGATGGGACATTAGTAGTGTATAGTCATTACCATGTTCCTTTGAACTGTCAAGTCAGCACGTGATCCAATTATTTCTGAGATGACCTCGGATTTTTAAGCTAATTCTGAGTTTGGCCCTCTGATTTCTGAGATGAGCTCCCATGTTGCTATGTCATCAGAGATTTCAATGTGCTATGTCATCAGAGATGCTCATCAACAGTAGTAGGTGTTGTTTAGGCAAAGTTGTTATTATTGATCTGGTGTCCAGGTTTCATAGATGCATGTTCCTGTGTTGTTTTTCTTAAACTCAGTAATTAATTGAGTATGCCAGTGATTGCATTTGTTGTTTGCATAAAAAAATCTGGAGGCAAATACTTGTATGATCTGTAGTGCATACATATTTTGGCATCTTGCTGTTGGCAAATACAAAAAATCCCATGTTTGTCTACCCCTCTCTTTACCTTCATTGATGTCATTGTAAATAATTTTTTTACATGCTGCAGAGGCCTAAGTACAACAACATGGATCCTGATCCTGTTGATTTCTTTGGGGAATGTATGACTAGTCCGCAAAATGGTCGAACTCCTCTTGCAGATGACATATATGTAAGTTA
Organism: Dendrocalamus latiflorus; assembly: GCA_017311315.1. Classification (NCBI taxonomy): domain Eukaryota; kingdom Viridiplantae; phylum Streptophyta; class Magnoliopsida; order Poales; family Poaceae; genus Dendrocalamus; species Dendrocalamus latiflorus. The sequence continues at coordinate 35,301,162 of CM029653.1, read as the reverse complement.
TATAAATATTGCAGACTGATTTACTGTACTCAACTACATGCCTGATTGAACATTGTTGTATGGCCTTGTTATTAATTAGATTCATTCTATGTAGGAACAAATGGTGGCAGAGAAGGAAAGAGAGCCAGAAGAAGGACAAGAACAAAAGTCTCCCACCAAGATTGTTGCTGACAGTCTGAGCCAGATAAGCCGTTCGTCCACCTTCCTACCAAACATTGGTGTCCCTAGAGCATCGAATACTGCTCGGTCCACGACAGTCGCAGAAGCACGCCTGCAAGCTCAGTTTGAGGCAACACTTCAAGCAGAAAGAGAGGAAGCTGCTAGGAACCAGCAAGAGTTGCAAGCACAAATTCAAGCTCAGCAGGCATCACTTGAAGAAAACAAAAATTTGTTGCGCCAGACTCAAGAAGACATGAAGGGGATGCATAACAAGTTTGAAGAGACTAATGCGCTGCTGCGAGCTGTGTTGAAACTTCAGAGAGATTGAGGTAGGTCCAAATGCGCTCTATGTTGGCACAACACCAAACTTTCTCTGTTGGAACTTTGTACACTTTGTTGATAGAACTATGTGGTATGTTTGAACCTGTGTGGTGGAACAGTTTGAACTTGTCTGTTGGAACCTGGACCTCTTTATGATGTTTGAACTTTGAGCTGTGATGAGAATGTTGTGGATGATGGCTTCTGATATATATTTGCATGCTTGTATGTGCCGTCATGAAATAACTGTGTCACATTCGTCATTGAACATGGCTACCACGTTCGTCATGTATTCGCAAGCAAGGTTTGTGACGGTGTACAAGATGTCTCAAACAACCATATAAAACAAGACACAACTGAAATGTCACAAAGTCCTGTATGACGATAAAGGTCGTCACAATAAGTTATATCAGTCAGGTCTCCCAAATCTCAATTTGTGACGGCTCATGTATTAGGTGACGCGTTGACCCACCAATATGTGACAGCAGAAGTCGTCATTAAATGTTGACAATATGTGACAAGGAAAGGAAACCGTCACAAAAGGTTGCCACCTTTTGTGACGGTTGTACATAGTATCGTCACGAGGCACATTATGTGACGGTCATTATATGACGACCGGCGTGACGCCGCTTTTTCGTCATAAGATACTTTTTATGACACCTTCTTTACTTTACATGACATTTTCGCTTTGTCATACAAGCCCAGATTTTTTGTAGTGTTTCTCAAGTTGAGTTTTTACTTGGTAAAGTTTTTAATGAGGCAGTCAACCTGTGTAATTTAACAAGTTAATAAAGCTCATTATGTCATTGAAAATAATTGTTTTGATGATTAATAATGTCTATAATTTTTCTGAATTATTTTTTAATTTTCTACAATTTCTATAATTTTTTGAATTGTTTTCTCTTTTTCCCAGCTTAACAGGCCGACTGGGCCAGCACGGCCTGTTAAGCCGTAACCGTGCCTGTGCCGGCATGACACAATCATGGGCCGTGCCTGGGCTTGGACCGTGGCCCGCGAGCCGGCATGGTAGGCCCGTTTATTAAGCGGGCCTTAACAGGCCATGCCTAAATGAGTTGTGCCGTCGCCAGGCCCATGTCGTGCCAGCCTGGCACGGCCCACTGGACACCACTACTATGCCTTTGTGGCCCATCCTTAGAGTAATGGGGTGCTCAAGAGAGCAAATGATGTAATAATGTAGGGGATGAAAACTCAAGTCTTTGATCTCCTCGTAAAGTGATTGGGGGCTTTTATAAAAGAACTCCACTAAGTACTCTGGGCAATTTGTACTACGGCTAGTCGTGCCATAGGTGAAACATGCATGCAGAACCAGACGCGCAAATTCAACGCAATATGGCGATAGCTTGACGAGGAGACTTCCAAGCATATGAGGAAGTCGCAGAGAGAGGAATTAGCTAAAACTCAAGCTGCTCCTATAGCAACAGGCAAGTTCACCTAATGGATCAACTTGCATGCCCTCAACATGGAGAAATGTTCCCTGCTTTATGACACCAATGATGTAAGGTACGGTATTATGACGATCAACTTGTCTGAGGTGTATAAAAGTGTGACGAAGGGTGTGTGCTCTCTCCTGATCACTACAATTGTGGACGAGAGATGGAACCACGTCGTTGGTTATTTCGTTAACAAAGCTATGATTGCGAAGAAGCACCTAGATGAAAGGAGGCAACTCTCAGAAGTCATGCAAGCGTATGCGGAGTAGAAAATGGAGAAGGCTCGTTCGCACATTGCTCGCACTATGGACATGTAAGGAAGAAGTTCGAGATTCGTTTGAGAAAGAAGTACGACATGGTCCACGCCAGAGGTGATCATGCACATGCATGCACCATCAGTGAAGTCATGACCTGCACGAGCAATAAACTGATGCTCCTTCACAAGCCTTGCTTCCATGTCTACACCATGTGCACTGTGTGGCGGTAGTCCTCCGTGCATTACATTTTAGAGTACTATGACATTCATCATTTGCGCAGAATTTGGAGCACTGAGTTCAACTACTAAGGGGTAGACATGCATTATAGGAACCGTTTATCTGGGAGAAGTGAAGTGGGTGTTGAACGACGCACTGAAGCAGCCCGAGCACGTAAGACGTCAATTCTGCCATATTTGCAACGACATGATGACAGTCAACGTGGCCAACGAGCGAGGTCACGCAAGTGTAAGCTATGCAAGACAATGGGTCACTCCATGGGGAACTACCCGAATAGGCCCATTTCATCGGCCGCCCCATAGATCTAGAAATTTATAGCATCTACACCTATGTACTCGTCATTATTTATGAGGCAGGCATTTTCTACAATGTAACTCACAAACGAATTAATATCCAGCAATGCAAATTATGTGCATTATAAATTAAGTTTAGTCCTAATGTTGCCACATTTTTTCTGTAACTTTTAATGTGAATTTTGTACGGACACTGATACATGCTTTTAATGCACATTTCATATGGACACTCAAACAACTTTTTCTATATTGCAGGGAATCGCACTATGGCAATAGAAGCATGGCGAACAAGGCTGGAAGCTTAAGATGTGGGAGGGGGCAGCGGGCACAGGCTGGGTTTCGAGGCCATGACATTTACCTAAAAAATATGAGCATCTACGATCCTCTACACCCCGATCCCCCAAGCCCCGATCTACCGGTCAAAATCATATACTCGTACACCTCTAGAAATCCCCTCCACGACTACCCACATATCCTCGAGCCTTGGCCGCAATGCAAGCATAACCTTGACGTGGTGGTGTAGGTTTGTGACAACAACATCCACCTAGGACATCGATTCTTTTGTTGCACTGTTCATGGTAAGTGGTTCGTTATCTACATGGAATGCTTGTACTAACATCATTTTGTTTGCAGACAGCGGATTGCAAGTTCACCGAGTGAGTAGATCCATCGTATCCAATACCCGCCCAGCTTTATATTTACAAACTACACATCTGTCTAGAAAAGTTACGAAAGGAGCTCTAGATGAAGAGGACCAACAACGAGGAGCTCTGCAGGCAGAGGATCAAGGAGAGGAACAACGACAAGGTGGTGCACCTTGGCAGCAACTACCACCCGTATTGCTGCTGTACCAACCCAAGCTGCATTTGCGCCTGTAACTACTACAACAACCAGCCACATCTACGTCGTCTGAATGACCGCCACGCTATGTGGGTGATATACGGTTCCACATTTTCGCCCTAGGGCCGTTGTAATTCGCATCTTCATTGTGAAGTGCTATGTCAAGCTACACATGGTCCATTCCTACAATATTTTTCAATAATATATCTGCAGTATTTAAACGATAGAGTTGGAGGTGTTGGTTCATTTGCCTGTCCAAGCTTCATGTTACCTATCTATAAAAAAAAAGTTCTAACAAGACCAGATTTTTTTGTTTGTGGTCCGTGGTCCACACAGACTAAACGGGCAAACGGCCTCCAAGGACTGTGTACTGTAGCTCAAGCAGCAGAGCTACCGAGCCGAGGGAGCTCGACAGCTTCCACTAAGTCCCCCTGACTTGGTAGGAGCTGCTGAGCTATGGTGCTCAGTAGCCCTACTTGTCGCGCTCATCGCCAGTCGTCGCCCCTGCTTGTCGCACCTCACCTTCTCCTTATGAGGTCGCACCACCTGCGTAGGCTGGTCTACTAAGCCTAGGTAGTACGATAAGTGACACATGTCGTCTACCATGTTTAACGAGCTCAAGGATAATATTCCCTCTCTTTTTTCGCAAACGGACTTTCAGAGCTAAATTTAAAAATAATTTGCTACCTATGTAAACAGTTCCCAGCTAGGCAGCTCCAAGCTGAAACTTTCGTTCAATTTGTCGATTGAACTGCTTGAAAGAAGAGGGATACATTCTACCTGCACAACCCTGTCAAACACGTGCAGATTATGTCTATATATACTTCATTTCCGTACTGCGAAAAGAGACGCAACCACAGTTTACTTCTGTTGTGTACGTTAGCACGTATCCGTAGCGGGTTAATATCGATTTGCAAAATTTTTAAAATATAATAAATAAAAAATAAATATTACTTACTTTTTACGTGATTTGATATTAGCACTACTTTTATTTAAATGAAAAGCCTGAGCGCTCCAACTTGACACCCCCACTTCCCCAGTTCCCTTGTCCTCTCCCCGTTCTTCCCATCTTTAGGCCTCAACGACCGAAGCACACACCAAAGACGAAAAAGCACAGCACACCATGCGTCCAAGTCGCCACCCCCACCTCGCCGTCTCGGTCCTCCTCGCTGCCGCCCTCCTGCTCTCGGCTGTCCCGGCGGCCAGAGCCCAGGAAGAAACCGGTAAGCTCGTTCGCTTCCTCGAGCTAATGCATGCATGTTACTATTCCACAATGCACGCATGTCCAATTGTCCATTGATTTGACTCGTATCTTGCAGATAATGAGAAGGAGTTCAGCTACGTGCCCGGTGCGCCGAACGGGCCGGAGCACTGGGGCGATATCAAGGAGGAGTGGGCGGACTGCGGCAGGGGCCAGATGCAGTCGCCCATCGACCTCTCCGACTGGCGCGTCTCGCCGATGAGCCACCTCGGCTACCTTAATCACACCTACCTCCCCGCCGAAGCCACCATCGTCAACCGCGGCCACGATATCATGGTAGGATAGGATCCATCAACCGCTAGTAATTACTCTCTCTATTCCCTCTCTTAGTTAGGATTTACCGGGAGTTAGGAGTATCGATCGATAAGTTAGAGTTCCTAATCAATGACTGATCGATTGATTTAACCGTGTGCAGATTAGGTTCGAGGGCGACGCCGGGAGCCTATCGATCAACGGCACACCGTACTACCTCAAGCAGCTGCACTGGCACTCGCCCACCGAGCACAGCGTTAACGGCCGCAGGTGAGGGTTAACATGCGATTATTTTTCTTGGCCTTGCGCGCGCTTAGCGTTGACATGGACACCTTAAATGCTACCGCTAGATTATAATTACTTATACTAATACTAGATAGATATCCACTAGAGACAAATATAATTTAATTTTATTAAATATTATTTAAATAATGTACTTTCTATGTATTTTAGATATAATGTGTCGAACTTAATTATACGGGAACGGAGGAAGTAATTAGCAACTAGTACTAAACTCTCAAGAGATGAGTGCGCGCAGGTACGACATGGAGTTGCACATGGTCCACGAGAGCGCCGAGAACAAGGCTGCCGTCATCGGCATCCTCTACCGAATTGGCAGACACGACCCTTTCCTGCGCGAGGTTTCTCTCTTTATTCAAGCCAAGCTAAGCGACATAGCATGCAATGCTTGCACCTTGCTTTGCTTCATATAATCCCTTGCAGCTTTTTTTCGAAGGGCCCCTTGCAAGTTGCAACGCTGCTACTTGCTACTCACTTTATAGTTGGTTGATTAACAGCTTGATGCATCATGCACGCGTGGTTCTTCTTGCAGCTGGAACCGTTCCTCAAGAAGATCGCAGACAAGAATGACAGGGAGTTGAAGGTCGGCGTGGTGGATCCCTGTGTCGCGAGGGGCGGCGGCAACGTGTACTACCGCTACATGGGCTCCCTCACCACGCCGGGGTGCAAGGAGGGGGTCATCTGGACGATCGTCAGGATGGTAGGCCTCCCCTTTCATTTCATCTCATCTCAAGAGTCTTTTCGTTTTGGTTTTTGTTTTTGTTTACTTATGGTGATTAGAATCTTGATCAAGACACGACCAAAAAAAAATCTTCGGGGGAGGTGTACCTTGTCGGTTATTTGGGTTGGTGAGGGAATTTTTTTCTGAAGTTTTCAAGTGGTTTTGCAGGTTCGCACCGTGTCGAAGTACCAGCTCAAGCTCCTCAGGGAGGCCGTCCATGACGTAAGTTTTTTCGTCATTTTCTCCCGTTTCTCCACCCTTTTTCAAGAAAGAAAGGAACACATGTCGTTCAACTACGAACGCGACCGACCGCCCCCTAGAGTCTTCAGGCTTGTCTGACTAATAGGAATGTCGAGATAGACTTGCAGACATCTAGAAGGCACATGGAAACTGGGTGTGTTTGGTTCCAGGGACAATAGGGGATGGGACGGGGCGATCCCAGATTTGGACCTATTTGGATTGGAGTCAGCAGGGACAGAGTCCATCCCCTTTGGGGAATATCCCGGGAATATTCCCCTAAATTGAGGATGCCCCTATCCCTAAAAAATGAGGGGATGGGTTTGTCCCTCTTCCTCGCTACCTGCCTCCAATAGTGTGTTTGGTTCCAGGGACAATAGGGGATAGGGACAGTTCCATCCTTAAAAACAGGAATGGATTCATTCCATCCTTACCTGACCTCAAACCAAATACACCATAACATGGTTAAATCCTAAAGCAATATGAAAGCAGCTTTTTGGTTGGTTTCAACTTGGGTTAATTCACTCCGTGTTGCTGTGCAGGACATGAAGAACAACGCGAGACCCCTTCAGGAGGTGAATAACAGAGACATCGGCATTTTCCTGCCTGATCCCTATGAACTAGTAGGGCCTGCTTAGCTGATGTGGAGGGACAGTGCAGAATAAAGTTACACCGAGTATTAGCTTGATACTTCGGTCTGAATAATGTCTGTCTTTTAAGCGATGAAATAAAACACTAGTTCATGTCCATGCTGATGTGGCGTTCGATTTTGATTATTGTTGAGTACATGGAAACAAGTATGAGCATCGGACTAGCACTGTCTCCTTAAAAATAACGAAATGTTGAGGATTGGATAGTTGTTTAGTAAGACTATCCAGCTAGTACTGTCTTCGTAACCAAGAAATAAATGGTTCGCTCCATTAATTCTGTTGCAACCCTACTTAGGGCGTCCGCAATGGTAATAGCTAGTACTAGCTATATAGTCAGCTGAGGTGGAGGTGAGAGACAAAAGCAAAGACTATTTTATACTGTTGGACCCACATGCTCCTCTCTCATGTTCTTGGACTACGTGAAATAGATCAGCTATTTGCTCGTCGCTAGTGACTACTCTCTCTCCTACTTTTTCCTTACCACATCAGATCTAGCTAACTAAATAGCCAGCTGTTGGAGACGCCCTCAGCTCAAGAAAAAGGTTATGTTTGATTATTCCTAATTGCCCTCTGTGACTGTCCCCATATCTTTTGCTGTTAATTTTGCTTTGTGTTTGGTAGTATACTATTGTAACCAAACTTCCACGAGTCAACGACAGGGATGAATAGGACAACCTCACCAGTTGCTGTCCCTGATTTGATAAGTTGATAACGATGTGTGACGAGAACTGTAAGCCGTGTGCCATGGACGATACTGGCTTTTTATTCATGACTTTTAATTTTAATTTATAAATAATAATAGTTTGTAGAAAAATTTATAATAAGAGATTTACATATGATTTTAACCTATATAGATAAAGTCACTGTAGTATGTACTACAATCGATTAGTAGATTATATCTTGAAAAAACACTCTATTTGAAAACTATGTACTATAGAGAAGCCATTTACTGTAAAAAAAATGGCTTTAAAACTCAAAGCGAATAGGGCCTAAATCAACTTCAGTTTCACAAAAAAAAATAACTATTCACACATATGGTACTGTAGCTATGTTTTTTTTTCAATTTTAACTACTGGAAGTTCGATTTTATAAATTCAGCGTCCTTCTCGAACTCGGCAGCCACAGCAAGCTATATGTCTTCTACCGCGCTACCATGGCTAGGTAGGATAGCGCCAGCGCGGGAGGAGGTCAGAGCGCGGTAGAGCTTCGCCGCGCACGGTAACCAGCTAAATCTACATACTATATATTTTAAATAGTTTTATCTATAAATATAGAGCTTATTTCATATTCTAATATACTTCGTTCCCTACATATTCTTAATAAATATCCAACTTTACTTTTATATTTCTTCGTGCATGTACTGTATATAGTACTTAAAGATAATAACTAGGAATAGTCTAGTCATTTTTAATGTCTGATCTATGTGTAAAACAAAATAAGTCCTATATATTTGAATGGAGAGAGTAACATAGATAAGATAGGCATTTCACAGCGTGTTACAGGCTTACAAGGCATTTGAGTTCCCATTTTTTATTTACATCCTGGTCCTGGATTAACTTGGACACACAGTTTGTCCCAATGAGGATTTGGTAGACCCTCATGTGCTAGCGCCCTTCTGCCGAGTTACCATAGTGCGGCAGAAGATATATGTTATCTGCCACGGCTGTCGAGTTCAAAGAGAGGCTAAAATTATCAAAACAGACAGAGTCAAAATAAAAAAATGATCTGGAACACATGCTCCGGAACTTTTTCATAGCAGTTGAAGAATATTGCTTATGAGAACACCAAATGTACATTTTGCAGAAAGCGTGAATTCTTGCAAATTCTTGCGGTTGGTGAGAGATTAAAGATTTAGGTGCTGCTCATTTGGGCTGAAAAAGTGACTTATGGCTGAAATTGCATTGTAGTTGACTGAAATTGTACTGTAGTTGATGATGGCTTATTTGATGTAATTAAATTTAAAAAAGTTTAAAAATAGAAAAAAAATAGATTAGCCCATCACGGATAATACAAATGAATATGTGAAAAAAACAGACAAAAAACTAAAAAAACCAAAAAATTAGAAAAAAAAATTTAAAAATAATAAAAAAATAAACTAGAAGATAAAAGTAAAACCGAAATGAACGGGCTAAGGATGCTTAACCAGTGAGGCTCAATCACCTTACTCGTACGGCGTCAAACCGTAGGCATTCAGAAGTCTTTATGAATTGAAAAAGTAAAGAAGTTCAGTAACTTGTCGCATCATCGAAAAGGCATGTGAAAAAGAATGTAAAAAAGGGGAAGGCAAAGGCAAATCGGCAACCTCTGTCTGCACAAGCGTGCCTTTTCGTTTCCTTCCGTGATACACCACGTTGTGTTCGACCATTCCCATGCTTCGAACGTGCCCGATTGTAGCTTGCTATGTTGGACTGATACAACTGTCCTTTAGAGACAGGAGATGAGAGTGATGGCATCAGGATCGAGGTAGTATCTGTACGGCGAGTCGTAGAGCGTGAATGGCCCTTGAGAAATTTAGACACATCTAGCATTGATATGTGCAAAAATTTCAATTTTGGCCTCCTCAGCGAAAAATTTCCACTTCTGACCCCCTACCCGGCCGCGGGACTGCGCCATCGCGACACCTGGCCGGTCGTGCGGTCTGGTACCACACGACCGCACTGTAGCTAGGTCGTGCGGCACCAGAGCGCACGACCGCACTGTGCACTGGCCCCAGCGCACGACCGAGCGTCCCGCATGACCGACCGCATGACCATTCATCTTGGGCTTCCAATATTAGTGGTGCCATTCTAGCACTCAGATTTGGTTGCCATCATCAAATAGCTAGTAATAGCCTCAAAGAAGTAGTATAAACACATCGTCAGTTACTAGAATTTCTCCAGAGAATTCTGTTTTTGAGGCTCAGTCATGCGGTCATGCGGTCTTGGGCTTCCAGTATTAGTGTAAAGACGCTCGGTCATGCGGTTGTCAGAGAGGCACCGGCTGTGGTCGTGCGGTCTGGTGCCGCACGACCCAGCTACAGTGCGGTCGTGCGGTACCAGACCGCACGACTGGCCAGGTGTCGCGACAGCGCAGTCCCGCGGTCGGGCAGGGGACCAGAAGTGGAATTTTTTCGCTAAGGGAGCTAAAATTGGAATTTTTGCGTTCATCAGTGCTAGATGTGTCCATTCGGCCCTTGAGTTCTTTCCTCACGTGTCCATAACTTAAACCTAGCAAAAACACAAACTTATAAACTACACTAAAATCAAAAGAGAAAGATAACCTAAGACACTAATCTTATCGGTCTAACCACCGGCCAATTTAGTCATAAGCGTCACCGATCATACTGGTCAAGATAGTTTGACTGCTTGGGTTATAGTGGTTTGACTGCTCGCCGAACAGATGCTGAAAACCAGCACAACATATGACTAAGAAAATGACAAACTCTTAAACTAATTATCCAAACAAGATAAAACTTAGTGCAAGTCCACTCTAAGATGTCAGTAACCTATTATAATCATGGATCGTGAAGTTCAAAGTGAGATTCAAATTAAAAGAATACAACTTGAAGACATAAAATACATACAAAGATATCTAGATCGTGATAAAGCATATAAAACCAATCTAGATAGGATAGCATATTTTAAATCATTTAAATTGATTTGAAGATAAGCAAGACTTACAAATTGACAAGTTTATATAAATGCATTCAAATATAAGCTAAGCCATATCAAGAAAGCTAAATAGAACCAAGAAACTAAAATTTAATCAAATTAGAGTGTTACAAGTTAGATAATAACTAATTATGCTCAAGCACATGATTAAAGCAAAAATTGAGATTTTAAAGATCAATTTGATGTCTTATGTTAGCAAAGTAAGTCCTAAACTAGGATTCATCCATAACTGTCTCATAAGTTTTAACTATTTATCATAGTTGTATGTTCCATCCACAACTAAAATAATAAATGAGCTCAACCTGATAAGAAACCTAGATAGCCTTGTAGAGAAGAGGAACACCTAAGAAAGACACACATGAGAATGTGACTCAAAACCCAGATTCTCCCAAGTGTTATGCAATACTGAGTATGAAAATAGAGAATTAACAAAGCCCAAGCATTAAACATGCATCACACCGCTTGGCGGTGACATGTAGTCGAGTAATTGTACCTAGAGCAAGCTACATCATGAGAAGCGATAGCCATCATCGGATGCACATAATGAGGTAGGAGATCCAAAGAGACTGACATAATCCACATGATCTCTACCTCACCTGAAAAGCCTACATCAAATAGATATAAGAAGCATGTGCCTCAGTATTAGGATTAGTGAAATATGATCTAAGTATCCAGTACTGAGACATATGATCGGCAGGAGAAGCTCCAAAGTATGAGTTAACATGATATACAATATGATCAGTCCTAGAGCTACCAAAACCCATATCAAATCCTTGTCATATATCAAAACGATGAAAATCATGTCTAAGGGTAACTCTAAACATAAACTCACTCTACTGGAACCTAAAACCACATCGCTTTCTATCATTACTAAAATAATCAAAGAACACATCTACAAAACGAGATATAGAAATAACTCTAGGGGCACTAGCTAGGTTGGGTTGAACCTGAAGAGTGCTCAAAGCTCTAGTACAATCACGATGAAGTTTCTTGGTCTATCTAAAGCAGAACTCTATGATATGGTCATCTTTCTTACAATAGGTGCAATGGTATTTGGTCTTTTGAGGGGTCGTATATGATGAATTAGAAGTATCTAAGTTGATAGAAGGGGCCTAGGCAATATGGCAGACTTGAACAATATTTTGGGTGAATCAGCAAAGGCAACCTCTATCTTACCACTCTCTACTACTCACACAACCTTAAAATGATGATTCTTGAAATGTTCATAGTGGTTGAATCCTAAAAATATATGGCCTTTTCTCACCTTAGATTGATCCAAAATCATATTTAGGTTCTTTTTTCTACTAGATAATTTCTCGAAGGCTCATAAGGCTCACAGGCTTGGCTCTTAACTGCCATAGCATATCTTTCTTTATGCACAGTCACCTCTAGCTTCAAAGCCTCACAATACATACAAGATGCATTCTTTATTCTACGCAACTACTGGTCCAACTTAACTCTAGAAACTCATGCATGTCATCTAAATATTGACTAATTTCAGCACAACATGCATAAGCTATTGTAATAATAAAATCAACTTTCTTTAATACATGAACAAAAGTTAGAATTTCGTTATCACATTTGTCTTGCAAAGTTTTAGTGAGAGCTTTAATTTCAGTAGTGAGCTTAGAGCAACTATCATATGATTCAGCTCTAGCACAATTAAGCTTATCAGTTAATTTTTTGAGTTTTTCCTCCCTAAACTCATAACGAGTACATGAATATTCAATACTCCATTGGAGCAATTTTTTAGTTTGCATGACAAGTTTCTTTTCTAATTCATCACACATAAAGCATGGCAAAACACTAATTCTAGAAGGATCACCAGCTTCTAAGCAAGTAGAACTAGACTTGTTGTCCATAATTTCAGCTGTAATATTTTCTAGTTGCTTTAGCAAGGATAACCAAGAAGGTCTCAATTTTTCAATTTTAGTATGCAAAGTAAGGCAAGAGCATCAGTTAGCATTATTAGGAATAATAGATCTAAGGCTATCAATTTTAATGTTTAAGATCTCATTTTCAAATTTTAGCTTGCCATTTCTTCTCATGACACGTTTAATGTCCTTAGCTTGCTTCAAGTGATTAGTCACCACTCTATCGTATCGATGCATGAGTGCATCATAAAGGTCTACCTCATCATGCTCGATGTAGAGATCATCATTGTTATACTTACTGTCATGATCATCCTCACGCGCAACCATGAAGCATATGCTAGTGAAGTCTATGACCTTCTTCTTTTCCTTCTTCTGCTCTATCTTGTCCTTATCACTCGAATGATCAATATCGCTAAGATCTTGATCTACAAAGGATGAGATCAACGCCATAGTAGTCCTCTTGAGTGTGGCATCATGCTTTGTGAATCGATGATGTTTTTTGTTGTAGTCCTTCTTGCCATGATTATCACTTTCTCTATTCAAAAGCTTAGAAAACTAGCACAAACATGACCTATCTCACCACACTCAAAATAAATGATTGGATCATCGCTCCTACACTGCCTTGTTTTGTGGGAGGTACAGATGAATCTATTAGTGATGTGTAGGACCGGACAGGCAACAAAGGGGGTGAATGGTGCCTTCAAATTCTCCCCAAGTATTCGCTTAACCCTTTTCTCCGATAGCAACTAAGTTATGAGCACTAGGGTTGAAAACACTCTTGGAAAACCAGAGCAACAGAGAGAACTCTGCAGAAAATAGACCGTGGTCGGAAACTGGCAACCTGGTCAAAAACTTACAACGTGATCGTAAGTTCAACAACGCGGTTGTGAGCTGACAGAGTGGTTGTGAATCTGACTACTAGACGGAAGTAACGTGGTCGAAAATCGACTACCGAACAGAAGTGCCTATAGTCGATAACCACCGAGACCAGAAACAACGTGATCGAAAATGGTTGCAGTCGAAACTGATGTAGTCATAGACAATATGATCGAATGCCAACCAGTGGTCGAACAATCAATGTTGTCGTAACCAATCGGCACCGTGGTCGTAACCAGTGTGGTCGTAAGCTAATGAGTGGTCAAACAACCAACGTGGTTGAAACCAGACTGCAACTCAAAAGATCAATGTGGTTGTAACCAACGTGGTCGTAAACCAATAGGTGGTCGAACAACCAATGAGGTCGAAGGCCAATGAATGGTCTGAACGTGGTCGTGCGATAATATAAAGCGAAGCACCCAAAAGACTGAACAAAGTCGAGAGCAACGCTCTTCAGTCTAGAACTCAACCATGGTCGAAACCAACATGATCGTAAAGTCGATCAAGTTCCAGACAGTGAACAGCGCTGCCGATTGAATCAGTTCAGGAAGGAAACCGAAGAACACGCAGCAATCGAAAGAGTGAACGTGGTCGAAAAGTAAAGCCCCACGGTGACAGACTTGACCGTGATCGTAACTGGAAGTGGTTGTAACATTCTCGAAAGAACAGAGGAAGGCTTGTGAGGTACATGACTGCAAGATCCAGATTCCAAAGAACTTTTGATTAAAAGATCAACTGGCCATGAAACTTTGTACGCTACTAGATTAAGGTCTCAAGAGACTGCTCTAAACTTTAATTGAAAACTTAGCAAGCAAATAGAGATCTTTATGAGATTTCACCAAGAGTGCACGAAACCGAAGCAGAGATGATGAAAAGACAATCAGATCTTGCTCATGGGAATAGAATAGCCAAGATGACTTTGAGTATGATTTCCCAACACACAGCAAGTCAAATCATCAACAAAATAAGCAAGAACATTCTCTCAGATCAAAAAGGAAAAACAGAGGAAAACAAGCGCAATGACCCAAGCCAACTCAACACCAAACAAAGAACAATACACAAAAAGTAAATCAAAAATAGATGTATTGCTCTTGAGGATTGAGTCTACAGCCACTCCATCCAGGAGGACCAAGAGCATAAGTGCTCCACACAAAAGCCCTAATTCTAATTTAGAAAGAACACACACACACACACCAGAGACATCAGGATGGGTATCCCTCCATCCCGTTTTATAGGCTCTTGATATTGGGGATAACCCGTTAACCCCCTACCTACCACTGGGTTTTCTCGTGCATGCTTCTCAAATTAGCTTACATCAACCCGTTAGTGAATCAACACTTGATCCACTTACACTTTCAGCACATATAGGACCTAAACCCTTTAGGCCAACAAAGCAGTTTCACACACCACCTCCTTTCCCAGTATTGAGCAATTTACCAAAACACCTCTCTACAGCCTTCCTTGAAGCTTCACACTTCCTTGTCGTCCCGACTTGCAACCACCTTGCAAGCCTTAGTCATCTTCAGCGTCTTCTTGATCGTTCTGGACCTCAACACCTCTCTGTGCCTAGTCCCGGTCCTTCCACGCCTCACCATGACCTAGCTCCAAAGTCCTACAACCAACACCAACAAACAAAACATCATGCAGCGCCGCACAATACACAAGAATCATCAATTTGCATAATCAGAATGTATCCCAGTGAAAAATCTCAGCATACCAACTATTCCAATACAGCTTACGACTACTCTGATGCACAAGACATGTGGTACTCGTAGCCCATGAGGTCCTACCAGTAGTCTATGACCACTCAGCAAGTCGTTACGACCATTACACAGGTCGCTACGACCATGAAACAGATGCTACAACCATGTAGTAATCGCTATGACCATGGAGAACACAGGCTACGACTACCGCATAGAACACTACGACTGTCACTCACAGCGGCTACGACTTTACCAAACTTGGTCGCTACGACTTATGACTATCGATCACAAGCATGCAAAGCACTACGACTATTGATCATGACCAGGCAAAGCTATGACTATCGATCACGACCAAACAGAGCTACAAGAGCTACAACTATTGATCACGACTAGGCAGAGCTCTTACGACTATCAAGTCACAAGAACTCCTACCGACCACCAAGTCGTAAGAGCTCCTGCCGACCACTAAGTCATAAGAGCTTTTGCCAACCATTAAGTCGTAAGAGCTCCTGCTGACCACCAAGTCATAAAAACTCTTGCCGACCACCAAGTCGTAAAAGCATCTACCGACCACCAAGTCGTACAACCTCTGCCGACCAGCAAGTTGTAAAAGCCTCTACTGACCACCAAGTTATAAAAGCCTCTCCCGACCACTAAGTCGTAAACGCCACTGCCGACCACCAAGTCATAAAAGCCTCCGTCGACCACCAAGTCGTAAAGGCCACTGCCGACCACCGAGTCGTAAAGGCCACTGCCGACCACCAAGTTGTAAAGGCCACCACCAAGTCGTAAGAACTTTAGACCTCACATATAGAGAGCCAACTTCTGCACAACCTTAAAAACCAAACTCAACCTATACACAAATTCTAATCCAAAGGTCAATTACTCATCACAACCATAAGATGACCTCCACATAGTTTCAAATGATGAGTGCTAGATTACCTATAGGAAGGCTCTCAAGTTGCTCATCACTCATGGCTTAAAAAGCGGACAAAGAAAAGCTAGAAGAAACATTCTCACAAGAAGAACCATACTTGGTAGGATCACAAGAGCCATCGTCTACGGAGTCTTGGACTTCTTGACTATGACATCCATCTCATGAGTCTTAAGCCATGAATGCAGTTTATTAATAGTCATAGTTACCATGTCCACCTTGTCACTGATGGATGTGACTTTCATTCCCCAAATACTCGTGTCAAGAGCACTAAGAGAATGAGTCGTATTGTCGGTATTTGAGTAAGTGACTCCCATAGACCTCAGATCATTCAAGATCTTGTGGAATCTACCAAAAAAATTGATAGATTCTCTTGATTCTGTCTCTAGCTTATGGTAGTCTTTCTTGATCCAGGACTCACGTATTTTCTAGATTTTCGATGTGCCCTCATGATAATCTCATATGGTTATCTAAATGTCATGTGCGGATATAAGATAAGTCATACTATTGAAGTTATTTCTCTCTATGCCTTAAGTTAAGAAGTTGTATGCCTTATTATTGCCTCAAGCTTAGCTTATGATGGCATTGAGGAACATGTTATCGATAGATATAACAAAGGGACCTCTTCCTTTATTTCAAATGGTCTTAATCTTAAATGTACGTTGCAGTTGGTTAATTAACAGTTTGATGCACATCCACGCGTGGTTCTTGCAGCTAGAGCCGTTCATCAAGCAGATAGCAGACAAGAAGGACAGGGAGGAAAAGGTCGGCATGGTGGATCCCAGGGGCGCGAGGGGCAGGGCTAGCGTGTACTACCGCTACATGGGCACGCTCACCAGTCACCACGCCGCCGTGGAAGGAGGGGGTCATCGATAGCATACAAGGAGGATAGGGAGGTGAAGGTCGGCGTGGTGGATCCCAGGGGCGCAAGGTGCAGGGCCAGCATGTACTACCGCTACATGGGCACCCTCGTCTGGACGATCGTCAAGAGGGTAGGCCTCCCCTAGTCCCCTGTCATTTCATCTCATCTCAAGAGTCCTTTGATTTTGGTTTTGGTTTTTGTTTTTTTAGGCAAGGAGGGGATCATCTGGACGATCGTCAAGAGGGTTGGGCCACCGTGTCATTTCATCTCATATAACTAATAATCTATGAGAGAGGAAACGTTAGGATGAAATTGGTATTAGGTGGCGATTTGTCATGGTAATCATTGAAGCATGGGTGTTTTTAGGTAAGACATCGTAGAATACCAACCCCCAATGACCCGCGGCTTTCCGGCCCGCGCGCGAGGCCACATCGCCCCCAGCGCTCGGCCGGCCGGCGCGTGGCGAGAGAATTCGCGTACGGCCGGCCGAGCCACTTTCCTCGTGTTTTTCGATAATTATGTAGAGGTCCTTTTCCCTCGCGAATAGGTCCCTGCAAGTTTTTCCTTTAAAATTTTTTTTTGGATGGCGCCCCGCGGGTTTCCAAAAATACGTATAGGTCCTTATTTACTTGCGTACAGGTCCTTACAAGTCCTCGCTTTTTTACAAAAAAAACTCTTTGATTCCTCCGAAATTACGCATTTGTCCTTGGTTTTTTTTATGAAACTCCCTGCGAATTATTGTCTCTTTTACTTCGGTCCGCACGGTAGCTAGCGCAGCGTGCGCCGCGCTTATATGCAGCTAGTATATATACAGAGAGAGAGATTGCGTAGACGCTAGGTGTTTCATGTGGACTATGGTTTAGAGCTAGGATTCTAAAGATATGCAATTTCATAACTTAAAAAACTTCCATCTGTTAGCCAAAAACAAAGATGAAAAGCGTAAGATATTTAGATCACCCATTTGTATCTAGATTGGGTGTATAAATGAGAAAGTAACAGGTATAACTGTATAAGCAAACGGGAATGTGACTGGGTAGCATAGCGAGGTACAAAGTGGATATCAGTGTTCACTGAAAAGGGGAATTTGCAAAACAAAGCAGGCTTGCAATCTTGAGGGACATGTTGAGCATTTTTCAAAGTTGCGAAAGTGCTACAGCGCAAGGGCCATCCGCACACACAGAAATAAAACATATACTTTTGTAAGGAAAACATGGTCGTAAAAATTCACCATCCTAGCCCTACTTCTCTGTATAAGATTCTTTTCAAATGACTCACAGGGCAACGATTTATAATCTCTTTTGTCCTACTGCTTTGAAGCTGCCAATGATAAAAGACAGAGTACCAAATAACTAAGTGGGAAAAAGAATACAACCAATTCAAGATTAATAAATTGACTAATAACATGAGAGCCGTCAGCGATGGCGTAAGTGATTAAACAAGAACCAAACTACAATAATCAATAAAATAAAAAACCAGGGAGGGCTTACTTTATGCTGAAGAGGAGCAATGAGTAATGGTAACCCAACAGCTAGCCAGTGATCTGTACAGATGTAAGCCATCACAAAATCTGTAAACTATGAACCTCAAATCCGAGGCTCTGAATCCCGCCGCTGCATTCCCGTCCTCGCGAGCCTTGCCATAAGCACAATGCCAATGGCTGCAGACCGCATACAACGGAAAGAGATTAAGCTCTTCAAATTGCAAAGAGGGTTACATAGCAATCCTCTGTAGCGTAGAGTGTAGTATGGGCATTAGTTAATAGAGCAGAGTGGAAATCTAAGAAAGATCACCTTATGACACATTTGATTCTTCATTTTCATAACTCGACAGCAGCCAATGAAGGAGGCATCTAAGGAATCCTTCACACATCAGAGTTCCTGTTTTATTTAACCATATAGTATTTCACGAACAGAACTAAAAAAAAGTAAGCTAAATTTGAAGCCGACACATTCTGAATGCACCAACCGGAAAGCTACCTTTTCGCATTAGTCTGCACTGTTAACTATAATATTGACTAGTAATGTCTGGACCTGAAGTTAGTGGTGTAGTTGGTAACTGCATTTAGAATTTTACATTAAGTGGTCGTAATGTTGAGTTTTATTAGTGATAACGGACCAGCAAAATCTTGTAACCGTTTGTTATATTCAGTAGTATATAAAGGGGAGAAAACTAAAAAAACGATGAGAAGTTTACGCGCCGAAAAAGCCTGTGTTGTGCTTGTGTGTGCTTTCTCCAAAGAGTTATTGTGTGAGTTGAGTGGTTGGAGTACTCGATCAGTGTGTGTGATCGACTACTGCCATAGTCGTAACTCATGTACAAGTACTAGTGCAGTCATGTGTTCCGAGCACTCAGTACCAGTCAAAAAAAACCCACTTCGAGTATACTGTAGCAGTTAAAGAAGTACTGTAGTAATCGAATGCGTACTATAGTAGTCGAAGGCGTACTGTAGCTGTCGAAGGAGTGCTGTAGTATTCGAAGAAGCTCCCGACCACGTGAGGGAAGTCATGCACATACTTGAAGAAACTTACGACCATATGAAGCGTACTCGAAGCTCACGACCATGGCAATTGTGTTAGCGTGGTCGTAAGCTTCCGACCATGGCAAGTCATGTTCGACCACAGCAAATCATGTTCGACCACGTGAAAAATCCAATGATTGGTATCAGAGCCTCAAGATTCGGAAACGAGGTGCGAGAGGAAGCTGCCTGGCGATGACTTGTTGGTCAGCGTGATGGTGTGCGCAGCGGCGCGCGACAGGCGAAGGTGCACAGGTGCTGGCGATGAATCGGCTGCAGCACCGTGCCTTCAAGAGGTGAACTGGGCGCGGAAGGAGTACGAGTGCATCAAGGTCTGTGAGGTCTCCGCGATGCAGCTGTATGAGACATCTGGTAACCTTGTCGTCCTACTCCATGTGGGGAGTAGCAGTGACTTAGAGCGACACAGATGGACTGCAAGGCGCGAGCGGCGCTGTCTGCGAATGACGTTCTTCCACCATCAGCAGCGTCATGGTGTAAGGCGTCGTGGACACAGCGATGTCTAAAGCGGTGGGGGCATCATATGTAAGTGCATGTAGTTGAGTCCGTGTACGAGTACAAATGCACGATTGCATTTTAAGTTGTTTTGAACACGTAGGAGGTGTGTTACATACGTGCGCATATTTGTGTGTCATGGTCATGCACGTAGGTGAGTTAGTATAGGATGCATGTGAGGGTGTGAGTTCTTGCAGTTGTGTCCAAGTTCTCATGTGTGTAAACTCTGATGAGAGTCTTCGTTGCCATCAAGATGTGTTACCAACGAAAGACAATTAGAGCTGAGAAAGTGATCGAAGATGTTGGTCAGAGTCATAGTAGTGAGCTAAGTCCAAGAGAGGTTGCATGTGTGGCATCATGGCGCGTAGTGGACGGATTGACGTGAATAGTGAGCTGACGACAGTCGAGTGAAGCCAGCAGTTGTGTGTGCACATGCATGTGTTATTGGATCAGTTATGTGTTAGTAGTTAGTGCATATAGCAGTGAGGACGTGAGCATGTTCACGTTGGTAAGTGCGAGACTAACTCTAGATGTGTTCGAGTTAGTTGAGAAGGTATGCACGTGAGATGAGTTGGTCCTCCTTCATGCATCTAATATAGATAATGCATGGCGTGAGTTAGTCTTCTGCGCATGGCAAGAGGTTGTGGCGCAACAGTCAGTCGGCATGTCAAGATTAGGAGGGAAATTGTTAACTATAATCTTGACTAGTAACGTCCGGGTGTGGAGTTAGTGGTGTAGTTAGTAGTTGCATTTAGAATTTTGCGTTAAGTGGTCGTAATGTTGAGTTTTATTGGCGGTAACAGTCCATTAAAGTATTGTAACCATTTGTTATATTCAGTAGTATATAAAGGGAAGAAAACCAGAAAAGATGCTGAGAAGTTTACACGTCAAAAAAGCCTATGTTATGCTTGTGTGTGTTTTCTCCAAAGAGTTCTCGTATGAGTTAAGTGGTTGGAGTACTTGATCAGTGCGTGCGATCGAGTACTGCCATAGTCGTAACTCAAATACGAGTACTAGTGCAATCATGTGTTCCGAGTACTCAGTACCAGTCAAAAAACCCACTTCGAGTATACTGTAGTAGTCGAAGAAGTACTGTAACAGTCGAAGGCGTACTGTAGTACTCGAAGAAGCTCATGATCACGTAAGGGAAGTCGTGCGTGTACTCGAAGAAACTTGCGACCACATGAAGCGTACTTGAAGCTCATGACCACAGCAATTATGTTAACGTGGTCGTAAGTTTTCGACCACGGTAAGTCGTGTTCGACCACGTAAAAAAATCCAACATGCACCAGAGCCCTAAAGGAGGGAGGCCAATTCACTATCTAGTGGACACTCTCACTATAAAATCATGTCGCGTGATGAACCAGTAGGAATCAGTCCATGTATTTTTGAAATGCAATGGTTACAGACAAAATTATAAGGACAAAGCTACTATAACGAAAAACTGTGCAGCAAAAAAAATATGCCAATTTCAGTATCTTGATCCAACTATTGTGATTGATACCTGGCCCCAGCTATGACTTGAACCTTTACGCCGTCGCCATAGAGATCGCAAAAGAAAAGCATGGATGGTGAACTCTCTTAACCATGACCCTCCCTTGTAGGCATAAACAAATAATTTAAGCGAGTAGAGAACATTAACATCGTTATTCGTTAAGCACACCTACTATTACAAAGGAAAAAGTACCAGGTAACCTTTTTGTGACAGTAGGAACTGTTCACCAGCACCCAAGCTGTTGTATTTGGCTAGATAGTTTTCAGTGGAGATGCCGGCCTCGAACCTATGCAGGTAGAGGTCGACGCCTGCTCTTCTAAGTGAATCAAGCATCGTGAGGCTATTTTGTAATATTGCTGTAGCAAGAAACAAAATTGATGGACCATGTGACAAGGTTCAGGATACTATTGTGATGAATCATTACAAATTTTGTGGAGTGGTAAAATAGTTTTGTAAAGATTGTATTTGATTTGGACTGTCTTTTGGAAGTGTCAGGAAAAATAGAAGTACCGCAGGTATAAGTACGGAAGTACCGCTTAGTGGAACTACCGGTTTGAGTTGTGGTATGTTTTTTCTAGAGAGTCCCAGGTGAGGTTTTCAGCGTGTGGAAGTACCATTTTGGGAGGCGGTAGTTCCGCATTACGGAAGTACCGATGTGTTAGGCGCGGTACTTCTGATCTTCCCAGATTTGGAAAATTGAGTCATGGATTGAGTTGGGATGACCTGAGTCAATGGATTAAGGTTGCATAATGCATATCTTGACTAATGTAGGTCAAGTTGTGAAGAATTTATACCTGAAAACGATTTCTTTATCTTTGGATATGCAGGATCGCTTGGAGTCAACCGTGATCAACGGTAAGGATCGGAACTAGGCTCATGGAGGAGTTGAGACCTAGAATGATCAAGAATGCCGGGTGAGACGGTGAGCTCAAGTATGGTATGAGAAAGGCGGAAATGTTAAAGGCGAGTTAGAACGGTGGGATGGCGCCACGTAGCTTGCACGGGCTAAGTGAGCCGTGGTTTGGTGGAACTGGGACAGGAGAGACTTAGTGATGCGTGATAGGCTAGTGGTGTACCTACACGTGGTAAGCATTGTGATTGCTTGCAGTGGTTGGTGATGACCGGGTCAAAGAAGGGTATTTTGGTAGTTTGACCAAAATACCAGAAACCATCTTGGATTAAAACCGCGGTGCATGGGCAATGTGTTGGAGAGCGATTTAGGTCAAGGTGGAGCTAGGTTGATCAAGGTGGATCAAGACTAAAGATTTAGTGGATACACACTTATGCGTTTTGAAAAGCGTGCATAAGTGAACTTGTGTGAGTAAAACTCATGTGTGTGGAGTTAACGGGTTTTTCCCATTGTAATAGTGCATAGGATCCATTAAAGGATGTAGGTGACTGGTTGTCCACCTATAAAAGGGGTTAGGATGGAGACATATAAGGTTAACCATCCAACTCATCTTATATGCTCTCATCTCTAGGGCTACGGTTTGAGAGTGAGTGCATCATGTGTTCTATGTCCTTCAAGGTGGAGCGGCTGTAAAATGACCTTCTCAAGTAAGAAATACATCAATCATTGCATCTCTCGTGTGTCTCTTATTTTTGATTGATGTGCTTGACTTTTGGTTGGTTTTGATCTCTCCTCTTCCCCTCTTGGAATCTTGGTGTGTCAAGAATGTGTAAGACATGGAGATAATTCTTGGAAATACATCTCCACCTATCTAGGCACTTTGATAGCAAGATTCATAAGAAAACCCGGCTTTGCTTGATTTTGGCCTCTTTGGTCCATCACTTGATCCGAGAGTTTTTGGCTAGGATTCTTCTTTGTTCTAACTTGCTATGATATGTGGGAATACATCTAGAGCCATCTTCGATCCATGAGCAAGTTGTATTCACCATTTAGGGTTTTAGCTCGGTTTTGGTGCAACCTTCCAACAAACTAAAAAAGATCACAACTTTGATCATGATTTTCATGATCGTTTGTTAGAATAGGTTCTTGATATGCTAGAGAAGCTCTCTGCAAAATTTCAATCATTTGAATTTACGGATCAAAAATTCTTATGATTTTTATTTTTGAAACCATGCTTAAAATACTATTCACCCTAATTTTGTTATAGCAGCAGAAGTACCATGATTACTGTAGCGGTAGTGCCGTGATTACTGTAGCGGTAGTACCGCAATTACAATGGTGGTAGTTTTGATTTTACTGATTTTTCTTGGGTTTTTAGTGTCTCGAATTGCTAGTTTTTATGGTGATCTTCCATCCTAATCTTCATAGCCCTGTAACTATTTAAGTAAAGGATTTGTGAATACTTGAGAGAAAATTAAAAGGCACCATTCACCCCCACCCTCTATTGGCATATTTGATCTTTCAATTGGTATTAGAGCCCGGTTAACTCTTTTCAGAGATCTTAACAGATCTTTAGAGCCATGGTAGCAGACAAGTATTCCACTAAGCCGCCTCTTTTTGATGGGGTCGACTATCCCTTTTGGAAGAGCAGAATGGAGTTTTACATTCAGGCTCAAGGTTATGTGATGTTGAAGAAGTTTAAGACTCGGATCATTGTTCTTGTCGATGAGAACATCACAACGATAAATATGTCAGATGTGGAGACAAATGCTAAGGCAAAGAATGTTATCATCCAAGGTCTTAGCTGGAGTGAGTTCGATCGCATCTCTCATCTCACCTCAGCATACGACGTCTCGGTGATCCTCGATGCATACCATGAGAGCACCACCCAGGTCAAGACTGTCTGATAGGATCAGTACAATCGAGAATACAACAAATTCAAGATGCTTGCTAGTGAGTCTCTGGATGAGTGCTTTTGCTGATTTCATAAGATTCCGAGCTGTTGGTCTCACATACTCAGACTCGGATAATGCTCGTCGGATGCTTTTTGTCTTGGACCTCAGGGTTTGGGAGATGAAAGTGACCACCATCAAGGACACGATTGATTTATCAACCTTGACTCTTGATGCGTTGTACTCATGCCTCAAGCCTCACGAGATCAACATCGTCTCTCACAAAACAAAGTCACAATCGATGGCTTTGGTCACCGATCCCACTTCTGCCTCTGGAGCATCGTCTGATGGTGCTTCGCGCTTCTCTTTGGCTATTTTGTATGAGATGAGCGTTGATCAATTTGAGCAGTTTCTAGAGAGTGACCTAGCCTTCTTAGCCAGAAAATTCTCACACACATACAAGAGGGTTAGAGAGAGAAAGAGAGGAGGTCCGGTGATTTGCTTCGAGTGTGATGGCCCCAACCACATTCGAGTAAACTGCCCCAAGCTAGAAAAGGGCAAGAACAGCTATGGCGGTGTGAGCAGGATTGACTACATCAGCAAGAACCGCAATAAGAAATGATCAAGGCAAGGAGAAAAAGTACAACAACTTTGGCAAGGCTAAGAAGCTCTTCCACTGTGTCCTCACTGCCTTCGACAACTTTGACTTCAACGACATGAAGGGCTGGAGTGATGATGATGGTGAGGATGATATGCAGAAGGACACCAAGGAGGGACATGGCTGACAAGAATGGCATCAGCGATGATGATCTTTACAGCGACTCTGATGAGGTATGTCCCTCCTACGACCAGCTCAATGATATTTTTCTCAAGTTAGAAAAGCTTTATGTTAGGTCTAAAACTAGGTGTGATGAGTTAGAGAAGGAGGTAAAAAGCTTGTCACTGGAGCTTACTTCATTTAGATCTGCTCCCTCCTGTGATGATTACGATGTATGTGCTTCCTTGCTTGGCGATATGGAGAAACTAAAAACCTCACATGACAGTGTGATTTCTGAGATGGATTTGTTTAAGGTGGAGAATATTAGTTTGCTAGCTGAGTTAGATCTGCTGCTCCAAGGACTTTGTGCATCTTGAACTGGCAAATTAGGCATTTATTTCTAGCATGTTCACATGGGTTGACCTTTCGCACCCCTGAGTTATGATGTCCTTTGGAGGCCATCCCTAAGCAAGTTGAGCTTGACACTCCCATGTATATCTTCACCTTGAATGCGATGGATCGAGAACCAACTTCACGAGGCACTTCTTTGGGCTAAGTCCTAACCCCTTGCCTCCATGTAACTTCGGCATCTAGGCAGTCGGTGCTGCACTCCATAACTATTCATGACTTTACGTCCTTTTGAGCAACAGTGAACTCCTCAATACAACCCAAAATCGACCAAGCGGAGCAATGGCCCTTCAGCAAACACCAGGGGAACCCAGCTCAGAGGTGCGGGCACAATCTATCACTCAAGGTTTGTGTGACTTCAAGTATTTTAATACATTATCGAAATGTATTGCAGGCTACTAGTGGGATCGTCGACCCGAGGCAGTGCACCAACCCCTTTTGCAAGTCGGTGTGCCGGCCTAGGCGGGCGGTTAGTGACCACCTGGATCAACGAGGGGCTACTATTGAGGAGGGTCCCCACGCTACCTCGAGCCCACAACCACCTCATAGCGGCGGTGCCCATGGGAGCGTCTACCCCGAGCCAAGTCCCCAAACCAACCCTGAGCAAGGTACACAAGGTCGACCCTGGGAGGGTATGAGGCCAACCCCGGGTGAGGTACATGAGACCGATCCTGGAAGGGTCCGAGGCTAACCTTGG
This sequence comes from Dendrocalamus latiflorus, assembly GCA_017311315.1. NCBI lineage: Eukaryota > Viridiplantae > Streptophyta > Magnoliopsida > Poales > Poaceae > Dendrocalamus > Dendrocalamus latiflorus. The sequence goes on along the minus strand of CM029653.1, from coordinate 35,275,160 downwards.
GTCAGGTACGTGAGGTCAACCCTGAAATGGTCCAAGGCCAACCCCGGGCGAGGTACGCGAGGTCGACCCTGGAAGGGTCCGAGGCTAACCCCAGACGAGGTGCGCAATACCAACCTCAGAAGGGTCCGGGGCTGACCCCGGACCGACCTCGGAGTCTCGGACGTGACGAAGCCTATGTGAGGCAAATACCCCTAGGAGTAAACTAGACTCTGAGGGCAATCTTATAACTTTACTTGTCTTCCCCTCTCCCTCTATAAATAGACCCCACATAATGAAGGAGAAGAGGTCATTTTGTAACTCTAGACTTCCATATATAATATACTTGGTGGTTATGTGTTTCTCCTTGGGTCCCTTCGCACCATTGACGGTCTCCACATCCGACCAAGGATGCCTCTAAGTTTATTGTTCGGATTCGTATTGATGACACTTTCTAAGTTGTGGGTGCTTTAGTTGTAGCAAAAAGAATGCAATTTAAAGACCCATTTGGAACGCGGGAACGTTCAATTCCTACGAGAATCGCCCATGTTTAGGGGTGGATATCGAGCTGGCTCGGCTCGATAAAGCTCATTTAAAAGGCGGCTCGGCTCGGCTCGTTAGAGTAACGAGCTAAAAGTAAGGCTTGGCTCGGCTCGTTGCAAAGCTCGGGCTCGACTCGTTAGGCTCGTTGTTGGTTTCTGCCTTCTACTACCTATCAATCGAAACAGCAATACATACTACATCATACTACATCAATACATACTGGAGTGAAACAAAAAAGAAGCTAGAATACAAGATGATAGCAAATACTACATCAATACATACACAGACCAGTTGCTAGCAAATACTACATCAATACATCCACAGTCTGATAGTCACAGTTGCTAGCAAAGTGTAACACATTTTGCTCACTGAAAAGTGTAACATAGACACACTTGCTAGCAAATAACATAAGTCAAACAGCAATACAAGTCCACTTCACAAATCACAGCAATACATTGGGTGTCTAGGGGCGTTCTCAAACAGCAATACAAGCTGGAAGTGGAACACAATACACAATACATAACAGAGAAAATAACAGTAATACAAGTCAGCAGTAGCACGGCAGCAGCACTAGGCGTCGAGGCCACCAGGCCAACATAGCAGAAGTGCAGAAGCAGCATAACACAACACTGCAGTAGCAGACAGCAGACAGCAGCAGCCAGGGGCGGAGCCAGGAATTAGATATGGGGGGCAACATAGACAACAAGTACCAGCTTCCTTCAGTCCTCCTGCACCGAGAAAGCGTATTGGCCGCTTCAGTTAAGCCAAAGTACCAGCTTTTGTCAGCTAATTGCTGTTTTTTGCTACATAAATCGATCGATCGTCGACGTATGACGATCTTGATAACACCGTGTCTGGCTCACCTTCTTCATGCTCTCGTTTTCGGATGACAAATCAGGTCCCTTACTTTTTACATCTGGTTAACAGTCTTGGATGGCAACTGTTTAAATACAAAAAACAGAATTAGGCACACGTACGTACTCTAATACTGGATTGATAGCTTAGGCAAATTTTCCGCAAAGTAAAATCAACGAAATAACAGATCGATCGATGTGCGCTACCTAGAAAGAGTTAACATATGGTCCTTAATTTTTCATCATCATAATAATGATATCGATCAGAGTACTTCAGAAACAGCAAAAGAATTGGGAATCTTGAAGCAAAATGCAGTTCTCCAAGAAATAGGAAAACAAAAGGCTAATACATGACTTCAATCAAAGAGTGCAATCAAACTAATTAAGCTTCTGTTTATGGAACATTAAGTCTAAAAAAATGAATTAGCTAGCTCAAGTTATGCATACATGTAAGTACAGAAACAATTAAAACACTTGGATATAATTGATAACAAAATCCACTCACATAGATGTGATCATGTGAGTACGTATGAAGCTACCCAAATTTATCCACTCAAGCAAGTATGTGCTACGGACTACTCTTTCCACAGAAGAGATGCAGAGTGTAGTTGGGGGGTGCCAGGCCCCCCCCCCCCCCCAGCCCCCCTCTCTCCGCCACTGGCAGCAGCAGAAGTTCACTGCATTGCCATTTGCCAAAATCACTACACCAGCAGACAACAGTCACTGCATTGCCAAAACACTGCAGCAGCAGTTCACTGCATTGCCATTTGCGAAAACACTGCAGTAGCAGTTCACTGCATTGCCATTTTGCCATTTGCCAAAATCACTGAACCAGCAGCAGTAGTTCACTGCATTGGCAAAACACTGCAGCAGTAGAACACAACACTACAGCAGCAGTTCACTGCATTGCCATTTGCCAAAATCACTGCACCAACGGACAGCAGTCACTGCATTGCCAAAATCAATACATTGCCAAAATGTTGGACTACAGACAGTGCACCAGCAGCAGAAGTACCAATGAATATATTCAAAAGGAAAAGACAGACAAATATTAATGAACATAGTATACAGCGGCAAATGAAAAATTTTGGTAGAGAGACTTACAATCTAGTCGTTATTGTCCTAGCTGCTAGCCACCACACCCTCAGGAAATGGTATAGATTCGACATCATCCTCATCATCTTCTTTCTGCAATAGAAAATCGAGTTAGACTCAATAGTAACAAAGATGATAGTTAAATGAGTTAGTGTGGAACAACATACCACAAACATTGGAGGTGTCATGTCATTGTGCGAACCTCGTATCCAGCTAGAAGCATATATTAGTGCCTCAGCTATAGCTGGGCGCAATGCACTACGATAATCATCAAGTACTCTACCGCCAGCACTAAAGGTTGATTCCGAAGATACGGTGCTAACAGGTACAATTAAGAATTTCTTTGCCATGTTGGACACTACTGGGAACCTATGAGCATTCAACCTCCACCAATCTAGCAATTTGAAACTTGTGTCTGCTAAAGGATGATTTGGTTCATCCAGATAGATGGGTAATTCTGATTTAGATGGTTCCGTAGAAGTAGATCGCAGAAATGTCTGAAACTCACTTGAAACTGAGGCCAATAAGCTACTAGTTTCCATGGTTGAAGAGGACTCGGCCCTGCTATTAGCAGCTTTGCTGTGCCGATGCTGCATCTCATATGTGGCATACAGATCAAACAACTCAGCACGGATTTTAATCTCCTCAGTAATGGCTTTGGAGGAGTCAAATATCTGTGTAAAACACCAACTAACAAACCTCATCTTAAACCTAGGATCAAGAATAGTAGCAATAACCATAACATTATTTTTTTTCAACCCAATACTTGTCAAACTTGTCTATCATTGCTGAACCCATACGCTTGACATGTTCATCAGTAGAAATGCTTGCAGCCCTCAATGCAATCTTAACATTCACTATGTAAGGATAGAAAACATTAGATGTTGGGTATAGAGAACCTGAAAATGCAGTAGTTACCTCAGCCAATGCTTTCAATATTGGTTGAATTTTGTTGTATAATGTCCATTCTTCATTCGAAGGCTACCACTTGTAATTAGCATCGGAATCAGCATAGCACATTAATGCATCCTTGTAGGCAATGCAAGCGGACAACATTCTATATGTTGAACTCCACCTTGTTGACACGTCCAACTTTCAACTTCCAAAGTAATGGATTTACAAATTTCTAAGAATTTAAAAGATGGATACTCCCAACTATCACGTGCTATACTGCTATACACAGTCAACAAACAAAATCCAAGATACACTCTCAAATCTCCATTAAACTCTCAAGAACATGGGTTGAGGAGCTACTTTACCGAGGCTGCCGGGGTCGGAGCTGCTTTGCCACTGCAAGGTGGCCGTGGACAGGGGTTGGGGACGCGGTTCACCACTGGGGTCGATGCCGAGGCGGAGCCGGACCCGGACCTGGAGGACCTCCTCTCTCCGCGGTTCTTCGACTCCATGCTGGCCTGCGCATGCCGCTCCATGCGCCAGACGCTGACGAGAGGGCGAGGGGAGGTGCGGCACCGTGGCGGCGGCGCCGGATCTAGGGTTGACACTTAAGGGAAGGCGATGGCCGATGGGAAGGGGGTGGAGGCTAAGGCGAGGAGGAGGGGAGGGGCTGATGCCGGCGGACGGTGACTCGGTGAGGGTGCGGTGCAGCACCGTGGCGGCGGCGGCGGATCTAGGGTTTACACTTGAGGGAAGGCGATGGCCGATGGGAAGGGGTGGGGGCTAAGACGAGAAGGAGGGGAGGGGCCGGCGCCGACAGACAGTGAGGGTGTGGTGCGGCAACGTGGCGGCGGCACCGGATCTAGGGTTGACACTTAGGGAAGGCGATGGCCGATGGGAAGGGGGGTGGAGGCTGAGGCGAGGAGGAGGGGAGGGGCCGGCACCGGCGGACGGCGAGGGTGCGGTGCCGCACCGACGCGGCCTAGGGTTGAGAGGGGATCGGGAGTGCATCGCCTGGTCTGTGACTGTGCCGCTGCGCGTCGGTCGGTGCATCTTGAGCACCGGGTGATGGGCCGTCGAGGCACCGAGCGAGTCGAGTGTCAGATGGGCCGGCCCGAGCCACCCTCCCGAGCGAGCCAAACGAGCCAGACGAGCGGCTCGTGAGCCAGCTCGGGCTCGGCTCGTTAAGAAACTGAGCTCAACCTCTGGCTTGGCTCGGCTCATAAATGCTATGAGCCAAGCCGAGCCGAGCCTGTATCGAGCCAAGCCGCGAGCTATATGTCCACCCCTACCCATGTTCCACGCGAGGGCCTAAGACAGGAAAGGGTGGGCAGGCTTCAGCCCTTTAGGGCCTATTTGGTTCACGTACGAGTAGAGCCTGGCTCGTATCTGAGAGCCAGGCTCTCGTGGGACAGGTTGAGCGCATGCAACGCTGTCGTGTTTGGTTCACGTACGAGTAGAGCCTGGCTGAGAAGAGATGTTGTTTGGTTGCCTTTACGAAGATATGTTGCATGAGATAAAAATAATATAAGATTATGATTATGATTATGAAGATATGTTATATGAGATGTTCGTATCTTATTATATCTTAAACTTCTTCAAAACACGTTAATAATACTTGATATTTACTAATATACACTAATAACATCATCAACTGACTAATCACCTGCATCCCGCGAGCCTGGCTCCCCAGAAACGCCCATCTCCCACGTTTCTCCAGAGCCTGGCTGGAGAGGGAATCTTGCATGAGCAGAGCCAGGCTGAACCCAGCGACCAGGCAACCAAACAAGGAGACCCTGCATCCGGCCAGCCTGGTTCAACCGGATGCAGGCAACCAAACAGGCCCTTAGCTGGGCTTCCCTATTGGGGACTTACATGGGCTGTGTGGTTAAAGCATGGGCTTGTTTCGAATCAAGCCACAACAAATTAAATATGCCGTCTGACAAAGACACACACGGACACGAGGGCCTATCATTCCAACAAAACCCATTTATGCACGGTTCGGATGTTCCCATGCGTGCCGGCCCATGAAACCGCCCGCCCAAACGCAGGACGTGCCTAGGGAAAAACACCGGAAACATGCCACCCGGCACGCGCGGTGCGTCATCGTGACGGGGGAGGCCTCGTGCTTCTGGCTCGCCGTTCCTTCTCCGCGCCCGTTTACCGGAAACGAATCCTCTGCAGTCGCCGTATGTGACTGCAGAGGACCTCGTTTGCCGTTTACCTCCCTCGGTCCCTCCCCCCGGTCCCGGCCATGGCACGCCGCATCCCTATTCCACTGCCTCCTCCTCCACCTCCACTTCCGTACTTGGCCGCGGTGTTCGCTGCGGGAGCTCACATGCTTCACGCGCCCGGACCCATGGCCTCCTGCTCGGCCGCACCGCCGCCGGCGGCGGAGAAGCAGCCACAGCCCTTGCAGGTCCGCACCTTTCTTCCCCCCTTTTCTTGGGTGTGTTCTTTGTAACATATTAGTCGAAGATATCCTGATGTATATCAGTATATGAGTTCTCGCCAGCATTCTTTAATTTTTTTTTAATGATTAAAATTCTTTAATCCTGTCGCTTTTTTCCTGGTTCAAACAATTTTAAGTTTGTGACTCAATCCCATCTATGTTACAGGTTGCTAAGCGTTTAGAGAAGTTCAAAACTACCATAATTTTCACACAGATGAGCAAGCTTGCCATCAACACACGGAGCAATAATCCTTGGGCGGGGCTTTCCAGATTTTGATGCCCCCAACTTCCGTCAAGGAAGCTGCAATCCAAGCTATCAGGGATGCGAAGAATCAGTACGCAAGAGGATGTGGCGTACCACACCTCAATTTCGCCACTGCCAGAGGTTCAAGAAAGACAGTGGGCTAGACATAGATCTTGAGAAGGAAGTAACTGGTACGGTTATAAATTGGTCTATTTAATTATAACATATTTCCTTAATTCCAAAGCATGTATAGTTTAGTACCATATTGCTAAGCAGTATAACTTATATTTGTGAAAATAGATATTGAGGAAATAGTTCTATTTATGAACTAACGGACAGATTAACTAGGTCACGACCTGCAGTCGATATGCTCTGATACCATCCCTGTAGGACCCAGATTTTACAATCCGGAATTTTCTATGATTCCACCGTACTATTCCCTGGATCAGTAGATAGTGCTCACATATACAGAAATGAATATCAAATTACATATCATGCGGAAGCATAAATATAATAGAAGACTTACACATGGGCCGATTAGGCCGACACCAATAAAATGCAGCAGCGGAAACGAAACACACAGGTGGAATCCTCAGGACATGCCCACAGGCAGCCAACTGGAGGTTCGCGATCTAGCTCTTGACATCTTCATCTTCTCTGCCATCGTGTACAACGTGTTGCTGAGGTGAAGTGTTCTGATTCCTGATTCTGGATTTGTTGAGAAAGCGAGTGTGAGCACAAACCACCGTGCTCCGCGAGTCAATACACATGATGCAATTAGATAATATACATGGCTTATCAAGGAAAAGGCCCGAGTTATTTTATTTGCCATAAATTGCTTTCGAAATACAATACGTAGAAATTTCCTGAGACCTAGCAGTTTGAACCAAAACATAAGTTGTGAAAAGAATGCAATAGTAATAGTGATTCAGATTCCATCCACCGTTACATGGCCTTTGCACCATATGCTTAACCTTTCAGCGTCATAACCGCTTAACTTATCACTGGGGCGACACCCAGGACAACACAAATAAGGGCCTTTCTCTGCCCTCCACTTTACCAATTTCACCCATAAAGTTTTTGAAATAGAACTATATCTAGTTAAGTTCCCATGTCAGCCCTTAACCATGGGCACGGCTATTCGAATAGTTTTTGACTCTGCAGAGTTTGCACACTTTATCCACAAGAGATAAATCCACTCGTTGCCCCCACATGATTCCTTAGCCATGCGGTTGAGTAGACTATCACATAACCTTTACAATACATTTTTCCTAGCAAAGTTACGTCCGCTAAGATTTTCACTTCCTTCGGGGTACGACCACCCTTCCAAAAGCCCCCTCTTGCGCCGTCACGTCGGAGGATGTGGCCATCCTCTACCCGCCCATGGTCACACCGGCGCAACTCTTACTAAGTAGATGCAAATTAGTTAGTCATGCATACATTTTGCCAGCTTGTGGTTGTACTATTGTACACTGGGAGATCATCACGAGATTCAGTCCTTAGGGTTATCTGGGCGGTTCTACCACTATCCCCTTTGTGCCTCCACTGCACCACTCACACACACCCTCGAACCATCCGCCCAGATAATTAAGCAACTTAAGGTTTTTGGGAGCATAAAATATCCATAACCAAATATACCAGTTATTTCCACCATGACTGTCCAAACCAATTTCTCATGATTCAAAGTGATGCTTTGGGGCATTTTGGTGCCCCGATTATCTAAGCAGTACTAAGCATGACATATAATTATTGACTTATTTTCGAAAGGTTATCATTATAATTTTTGCTAGGGTGACAAGGCTCAGATATTCAAATGTTCCAAAGGGGGTATAATACTAGCGAGTTGAATAATGGCATATAACTAGAATTTTCAAACAAACATATATTTGCATAAGAAATAACAGCATGCAATTTGATAGTTTAAACAAAAGTAAATTTGCGAAAAATGTAGGTTCAACATGATCAAAGTATTGACTCGCCTGACGCGGTTTACCGTGGTCTTGAGCTCACACAATGCTTTATTTTGAGCTTTTGGTCTCTATCTTCACTTTGAGCTTGATCTCGCTTGATCTGTTGATCTTGACGACTTCGAATTTCTAATTACGCTACGAACAACTGAATCCAAATAAAAGCAAATAACTCAAAAAATCCAAATAGACACGGATAAATCCAATTTAGTTTTATTATGAGTTAATGGGTGATTTGAATGATTTGAGGCAAGGTCTGTGGTGGGGTACGATGACTTGATTTTATTAATAACACCTTTTATTATTTTTGTATTTATCAAGGAAGTTTCATGAGTTAGGTTAGACCTATGATTTAATGTACAAGTTTACCTGGGTATCACTTTGTCGAGCGCTAATATTCAGGGCATTTTGGCTTACCGAATTAATTTTAGAGTCTTGACGTATAGCATTTTATGGGGTAACACCTTATGTAGCCTCAGTTTTCACTAAGCCCATTTTAACTTGAATTAGGATTTAGTGGCACGGGCCATATATCATGCTCATCATTATTATTTACTAAATCTAGTATTAAGATTTAATTAATGGTACCATTATTAGTTTATCTATGCTCTAGTTACTATTAGGCTTATCCTTATTTCTAATTTAGTTATCTGGGCAAAACTTGGCATGTATCATTTTACGCGATCCTAATTACTCGTGTTATTGGTTACACGTTCAATTTAGAGTATTTATATGTCTGTGAGATTATTTTGAATCTTGATGACCTAGAGCTATTATATTTAAAATATGTCACCGAAGTTTGTTTAATGGTGGCATGGTTAATATTGGGCATATATGCTTACATATTACTTAAGAGCCCTCTTTATTAAATATAGGCATTTACCCAAAGCCACCTCTCCTCATTGATGCCTTTAATAAATAATTAGATTTACAATTTAAATATTAAAATCGCACTAATTACCTATCATGACAACTAATCAGCATTTAAATCATACATAAGCTCTTTGATTTAGGATTAGATTTAAAATAGGTGCTAAAGGCATACTAATCACGCATACATGATAATACTAATCCATGATTAGACATTTATTAAACTCATGTATATCCTACTAAATTTTGTACCTTCCTTGGATGTATTTTTAATTAGAATTTTTATTAACTTTAGTTTTTAAGCTAAACTGTACTTTATTCATGCCTTTAATTGGTAATTTAATCCTCATTTAACTATTAAGCTATTTAGTTGTTCATACAGTGAATAATCAGTTATTAAAGGCTGAGTGTCCTATTTTACATCCTCATTAAATTTTCTGCATTCCCTAAATTGTTCCTAAAATTTCTCTTAATTATTTTCTGCATTCCCTAAATTGTTCCTAAAATTTCTTTTAATTCTCCTAGTTAAAATGGGTGGAAGAAAAACCTAAATATAAGGGACTGAAAATGTGTGCCGATCGGGATCGAACCCGGGACCGGAGGACAAGGGGTTAACGCGCAGCCGAGCTAGCCAGTGGACCGATTGGTGTTACTTGACTCTCTAGGGGAAACGTAAATTGATAAAGCGATGGGGCTGAGGACTCTCAGGGAAACTACCGGCCAAAAACAGAGGAGACAGCGGCGCACGGAGGGGATAGCGGCGCCGCCGGCGGGAAGCGGCCGAGGAGACTGCGGTACCAGGCAAAATAGGTTGCCCTGCGGATGGTGAAGCCTTCGGTGGTGGCGTCGCGGGTTGTTGTGGCGTCGGAGGTGGCCGGCGGCATGCGGCGGCGGAAGTTTGAGGGACGAGCTCGGTGGCGGCGAAGTGTGGACCAGGAGAGGCTCGGCTGAGCACGGGGAAAGCTTCGCCGGGCTCCTAGGGTACTCCGGGGTGAAGGAATTGGGCGGCGGTTGCTTGTCGCGGTGGTGGGCTTGGTGGTCAGCTGTGAGGAAGACGGGGTCGCCGGCGAGCCGAGAGGGCATGGGAACTCAATCGCTCGCTGTGGGAGGTCGAGAGGAGTGCGGCGGAGTGGAGAGAGGTCCGCATGGCCTTTATAGGCGGCGAAAAGGAGCGGGCGGGCGGTGGTCTTTTCGGCACCAGGCGGCGGTGCAGGCGGCGGCGACAGGGTGACGTGGGGGCAGAACACGGGCGCGGACGCGAGGGCGGCGGGGCTGGTCAGCACATAAAAAAGCTGGTGCGGCGACAGCGGGATTCGGGGGGGCCGTGTCGGCCGGCTTTGCCGAAGCAGCGAGGAGGAGGGGGCCCCAGGCGCACGGGAGAAGAAAGTGGAGCCGTGCGCGGGCGGAGAGAGAGGAGGAAACGAGAGAAGGGGGGCCCGCACGCAGTGTCGACAGAGAGGAGGGAAATGGGCTGGCGGGGTGGTAAGGGAAGTTGGGTCGGGCCTGACTTCATTTCTCTTTTTTTTTTCTTTTTTTGTTTATTTAGTGTATATATATACATATGTATATATACAAGTATATATATACATATATTTTATTTATTTATTTCTATTTTTTGTATATGTACATATATATTTATTTTATTTTTTATATATTCACATATATATTTTTATTTATTTGCACATTTCCTTTTAGGGTATTACTAATGTTTTGTTTCCTTTTTGAGCTTCTTAAATTTTTGGAATCTCAATCAAATTCCAGAAAAATGCCATAAAAATCCAAACTCAAATAGAATATATTGCAAAACCATTCAAGAAATTCATATTTTAAATTTCAGATTTTTCAGGATGTTACAAATCTACCCCCCCCTTAAATGAATCTCGACGCCGAGATTCCGGTAGAGTAAGAAGAAGCAGGGAAGGTTAAATTTGGCTAGCAATAAGCTTTAGAGTTTAGCTTGTCGTGTTAATCTTGCAAATCCTCTTGCTTTGACTCAACTAGGTCCATTAAAAAATTGTTGTACCTCCAAGGTGGTCATGCATCATATCGATACTTCCAAAAGTAATTATACTTCATAATACCTCTCCGACATTCTTGTCTACTCTTGCTACCCCCCTTAAAATGGATATCACTAGTCATTATTCGTTTCTTCCAGTTCCAGGCATGAGAGGTCCTGTGGTGATTTGGTGACTCACCAGTTGTACGCAAGAATAGGTGACCTCGCTCAGTGGACACCCTCCAGGCGGTGGTTTTCTTTACAGTGATGTTGTTTTCCTTAAGTACAGGAATGTTGTAGAATCTTCATTTCTTCGTAATTGCCCTAGTTTTGGGTTATCCATTATTTCGCTTCTGTGGATCCAATAGGCTTTTCAGCAAAAGGTGAGAGGAAATAGCATGAGGTAAGGATAGAACCGTGGGAATAAGGTGATCTAACCCATGCAAATTTTTAAAAGAGCACTCTCAGGGAACTGGGGTGATACGAAATCACACAAACTTTCAAAAATAAACTTTTCCCATGGCTGCATGAGGGGTGTATGAGAGGACAGTGACAATGAACTCGCTGGGGAAGGCATTCTCCCTGACAGGATGGAGGATCGGCTGGACAATAGCACCGCCACATCTAGTTGATGGGCTTCAAGCTTCAGGATTCATTGTTTACACGTCGAGCGGAACTTTTTTTGCGGCGGTTGATCACACCCAGTTTGGTTTCGACAAGGACGTCGATTTCTACAAGCATTTGATTGCGAAGTAGGAGTTATTGCGATACCGCTTAGTGTATATTATCTGAAACCTGATGAAGGGAATAACTTGGTGCGGTTTGCCTTATTCAAGAATGAATGTAGGGTTGGCAATGGCAACAGAGTGTTACGTTCCCCTTCAGAACTTTAGTAATCAACACAAATTTAGCATCGATTACAAGTTTCAACTCAGATTGCTCAGGAAAAGGGGACGGAAAGAGAGAGGAAGACAAGGGCAAGAAGAAGAGTTGGGGAAAGTTGCAGAGTCTGCTTGCTAGTACATGTTCGATGCCCTATGCTTTCGGAGGCCACCCAAACATAACCAGGTCCCTTCCCCGTCAGCTTCTCTCCATCAGGCCTCCATCTGAGTTGGGCCCAGGTCACATGACCCACTCTCCTTTGGGGTACCTGTGGCTAGGCTTTTTGACCTGTTTGATTGCCAGACCGTCAACAATAACAGTATCATAACATTCCTCCCCCCTTGAAGACCAGCTTGCCCCCAAGCTGGAGCTTTAGGAAAACGACTCGCAATGTCTTCATAATCCTCCTAGGTAGCATTCGAAGAAGACATACCTGACCACTTCACCAATATCTGGGTGGAAGCCGTTGCGCCATGTTGTTGGAGACGACTCTCCAGAATCCTGATTGACACTCTCTCTTGCTCAGGTTTAGGCAGGGTTGGCTGCACTGCTTCTCCTAGTGCTAAAGCTTGCTTCAATTAAGAGATATGCATTACCATATGTATGCTGCGGGTTGGTGGCAGCTTCAGTTTATAAGCAACTGCTCCAATCCTCTCCGCCACCTAAAAAAGGACCAAAATACCAAAAAGCCAGTTTGTGATTAGCTCTTGTTGCTACTGACGATTGGGCATAAGGTTGTAGCTTCAAGTACACCCAGTCCTCTACAGCAAACACCCTCTCCGATCTTTTGGTTTCAGCCTGCGCCTTCATGCATTGATTGGCTCGATTCAAATGCTGCTTCAATAGTTTGAAAACCACTTCCCTCTTCACCAACCAAGTTTCGAGGTCTGGGACTGCACAAGTTGAGGGATCCACAATACCAAAATGCCGAGGGCTATGTCCATAGAGCACCTCAAATGGCGATTTGCCCAGAGTAGAGTGAGAGGAGGTATTGTACCAAAACATGGCTAAGGACAGCCATTCAAACCACCAATTGGGGCAAGCATGCACAAAACATCGTAGGTAGGCTTCTACACACTGGTTGACCCGTTCCATTTGCCTGTCGGTTTGTGGATGATATGCAGAACTCATTCTCAGCTAGGTCTGCACCAATCTGAATAACTCTCTCCACAAGGCGCTACTGAAGATTCGGTCACAGTCTGATACAATCGACTGCGGCAAACCATGAAGCTTAAAGATGTTATGTAAATATGCTTGGGCCACTTGTAATGCGGTGAATGGGTGAGACAGAGCAATAAAGTGGGCATAGCGTGATAATTTATCTACCACAACCATGATGTTATTGAAACTTGCTGATCTTGGCAATCCTTCAATAAAGTCCAAGGATACCATTTGCCAAGCATGGTCTGAAACCAAAAAGGGTTGGAGGAGTCTAGAATAGTGGACATGTTCTACTTTGGCTTGCTTACAGATGGTGCATGCTACCACATAAGCTCTTATCTCCTTTATACCTAGAAGTTCAATGAGGTGTTAAAGCGTGTGTATAGATTAGCAGGTGCCATCATTGCACTAGCTAATCCTACTTTCAAAGTGTGCATCCGAGGCTACTTCAGTGAAGATTCTATTCGCACTTCGTGAACTGCATAGGGGTAATCGATGGTACACATGTCCAATTCACGGTTTCAAATGTTGAGTGCGCTTGGCATTTCAACAGCACGGGCACACTAGTCAAATGTTCTCGCGGTCTGTGAATTTGATACGAGGTTTATTTTTGTGTGCGCAGGATGGTCTGGATTAGCGCACAACACGTATGTACTACAGGAGACAATGGCAAAATATGGAGACCGGTTCATGCATCCACCGGAAGGTAATATGTTCACACATAATTCAATTCTATCATGCATTGTTGTAGGTACGACTAACCGATATTTATCTTTCACACATGGTAAATGTGCAGACAAGTATTATTTCGTGGACTCTAGGTATCCAAATAGGCTAGGGTACCTAGCTCCGTATCGCAACTTAAGGTATCAGATTTCAGAGTTCGAAAACATCACTCAACCGTCCGAGATGCAGGAAGTGTTGAACTTCCACCACTCGTCCTTGTGTAACGTTGTCGAGAGTGCATTTGGCATGTGTAAGATGAAATGGCGTATACTCGATAACATTCCTAGCTACCGCCCATGAACGTAGAAGGCGATACCTGTTGCAATGATGGCGTTGCATAACTTCATTTTGGAATACGGATTGCTTGAGAGAGATTTTGTAAACCTAGAAGAGCAGCACAACAGCCTTTGGGTGTGGGCGAGGCTGCTACACTACTTGTTCCACAGGGCGCAAAGTTCGTACTGATGGACATGACATGTGATTGGATAGTAGCGTCGTTGGTGGCAACAACGTAGGTTCTGTACCATCGATGGGAAATACTCGTGTACGTATGATGTAGGTGTCCTCGTGGCACATGTGATGTTTGTAATGCATTTGTAGTCATATGTCAATATATGGGAACGAATGCATGTAGCTTATTAGGATGCATTACGGATAATGCTAAAAAATCAGCTCAGCCAAAAGCCATTAAGCCAAAGCCAAATTGAATACATCAATTTAAGCCCCAGCTCCTTTCAGCCACTATAATAACATTTCAGCTAAAAACCAGAAGTCAAAAGCCGCAGCCCGAAGGGCGCTCAATTTGGCGATGCTTTATGGCTTTTTCACTGTAGTTGACTTATTTTTCACTATAGTTGATAGTGGTTTATTTGGCGTAATTAAATTTTAAAATTTTAAAAATAAAAAAGCAGGTTAGCTATCATGGACAACGCGAAGGAATACTTGAAGAAAAAAGGTAAAAAAAGCCTAAAAAGCTAAAATATTAGAAAAAAACAAAATTAAAAAATAGTGAATTAAAAACCTGAAATCAAAAGTTAAAATTGGAACGAGCTAACCTGTTCTTTAAGTCAAAAGATGACAGTTTTTGGCTTTTGCTACAGTACCTAACTTTCAAACGGAGTATTTTTTCAAGACGAGGTCTACAAGTTAAACGATCTACACGTTAAAAGCCCAACATCTGTACCAGTCAAAATTACAAGTGAGTATCTGTCTCTCCGTAATCTGTACCGTAAACAACCAAAATTTAAAAATTTCAGTCAAAAGCCATAAGCCGCAGCCGAAAATAACATGCCCTAAATCTGACGGCTACGATCTGTACCTTCATGTGCGGTCTCGACGGTATACCGCCATATAGCCCTGTCCATCTGAAAACTCCCACCATTTCGAAGTTCAAACGCCCCCCAAAGAGGCCAAGAAAACCCTCCGAATCCGTCCAAACGGTCGCCAAAATTTCGAAAACCAAAAGCTGTCCCCTCCCTCCCACGCCGCGCGGCGGGGGCCTCCACCTGATTCCCCATTTCCCTCCTCTTTCCCTTCCCATCCCATCTCCCCCTTTTAAATTTCGAACCCCTTCTACGAATCCCCCACACACTCCTCTTTCGGTTCGGCAGTTCCCCATCTCGTCTGCGCATTTCGCCGAGCGCAAGGGGTGCGACGGCAACATGGACGCGCTCCCGGACGGCGTCGTGCAGCACATCCTGTCGCAGCTCAGCAGCGCCCGCGACGTCGCGGCCTGCGCCGGCGTCTCCCGCTGCTGGCGCGACTGCGTGCCCTTCCTCCCGGCGCTCTACTTCCCGCGCAACGCCTTCGACGGGGCGGGCGGCGCCGACGACGCCATCTGCCGGATGGTCGAGGCCGCCGCACGCCTGGAGGAGCTGGTCATCTACTGCCCCTTCGCCGCCTCGCGGCTGCCGCGCTGGCTCGCCATGCGGAGCGCCACGCTACGCGTGCTCGAGCTCCGGGTGGACTCCGCCGCTGACAAGGCGGCGGCGGCGTCACCTGACGGGGGATCCGGGCACCTGGACTGCATCGGGGTTGTCGCGAACCTCGAGGAGCTGAGGCTGTGGGGGCTGACGATGACGCGCGCCCCGGCGTGGGGGCATCTGGAGAGGCTCCGCGTGCTGGATATCGTCGGCGCGGCGCTGCGGGACGTCGCGGTGAGCGGCGCCGTCGCCGCGTGCCCCAACCTCACCGACCTAGCCCTTCTCGGGTGCGAGTGCTCCGGCGCGGTGGCAATCGGGCTCGCTCTGCTCGAGCGGTGCCGCCTTGACTTCGTCGGCTCTGGCAACTGCTCGCTCGTGCTCGCCGCGCCCCGCGTCGAGTCCCTTGAGGTCCAGGGCTTCAGCTGGATCTCGCTGCGAGGCGGCAGCCGCCTCAAACACCTCACAATTTCCAAGAACATTGGTACGTACCGGAATCCCCTGTCTGTAGCCCTGTAAAGCAGTTTATTTCGTTTCACATGTCATAATGTAATTATTCGTGGTATGTTTTAGGGAGTGTTTATAATGTGGAGATGGGGAAGCTCCCGGAGTTGGAGCAGCTCTCGCTGCGCGGCGTCCAGTGGAGCTGGGGAGCCATCAGTTCGGCGCTGCAGTGCGCAAGCGAGGTGAAGCACCTGGTGATGAAGGTTGAGTTCTGCGGTGATTTCGACACCCTCCAGCCGTTTCCGGAGGTGGACCTCGTTGATTTCTTCAACAGCCACCCGAAGCTTCGCAAGTTTGAGATCCACGGTGCCATGTTTGCTGCGCTGTGCCAGAAGAACAGCCTGAGAAATGTGCGTCATATCACATTACTTGTCAATTGCAACATTTCACCCGAGATTCAGATTGGTGTGTGGCATGGCTAATTTTTCTCTGTCAATGCAGTTGGACTCCAGGTTCTTGATACCTTGCTTGGAGGAGGTCCTGGTCACCGTGCGCTCACCCTTGAATGCTGAGCAGAAGTTGAACACCCTTGAGTCCCTCGTCAGGTACAGTGCAAGGCTGCGGATGATGGTCATTAGGATCTCGCAGATGAAGAATTGCCATGAGGCTGCAGATGAATTCTTCGAAGAGATTTGCAAGTTCACGTACATGAACAACAGCAAAGTGCGGATAGAATAGAAAAGGTGGCCCCGCATAGCTTCATTCTTGAAGTCGATTGGGGGCTTCGCTTTTGACTCTTGTGAGTTGCGACTTAAACGATGAAACTATTACTGGATGCTGTTTATTTAGCTCAATTTAAGTTACGCTGTGTTGTTTGTTATTGTTTATCTGGCCTGGAATGTATCAGCAGTTCAGCACGCTTAGGGAGCAAATTTGTTCTGTTTTGTTCTGCTTGGAAACTGCACTGTTCTTCATTTTCTGAGATATTAGAAGCGGTTTTAGTTTATTGCTGTACTTTGCTTGCCTTTGAGCTCATGTTTGCAAACATTTGATTCGTTGAGTAACAGCCTATACGAGACGTATATATATGCCTAGAGTATGGATAATTTTAATGGGATATGCCTAGAAACACCTGTGTTTCCTAGACACCACTTGATTTTACTAGTCACTGGACTGAATGCATGTTACTTGGGACTTTTAACTATCAGAAAATTTCATGGCAAATGGAGTGATCTTAGACTTGGCAATCTTTTGTAGTATTTCAATTGAGAACATTTCTGTTATGATTAGTAGTTTGTATTCACTAGATTGATACAAGTGCAATCCAAATCCAATGATAATGACTCAAATGTATTGAATCAATACAAATCACTTTACAGCTGCGCTATAATATGTCAAATAAATGAAAACTCTTAAAATGCAAAGCAGTACCACATTCTTGGGGTGTCTCTCACAGTTCAAACTAGCATTCTCCAATTGCAAGAACACAAAGGACGATATGCATGAGTGATGAGTATACCAAGTCAGGCATGCTCATCAAATTGACCTGCATTTCTTGCAATCCTACTAAATGATGGTATCCTTCGAATATGCATCAAAGAATGCCATCTTTCGGATATTTGAATTCCAAATTAAATAGTAGGTAGTGTAGTTGACACATCAAAGGAAATGGAATTCTTGTCAAACAAAATGGCTATACACAGAAGCTAATCTATTTGGAAAGTGCACTTGGATCTGAGGTAGATCAAGTTTTCATGGATTGCTTGAACGGCTGTTTTTAGCTTAACCAGCTCCAGTGCAACCCCCTGTTCAAGGAAAACGAATAAAATCCGTCAAATTAAAAAATGTGAAATCTGACAGGAAAAATGTTTAAATTGCTTGCCTGGTCAGACATTCTCACCTCAAGCGTTTCTTAGAAGGGTTTTTTTGGCTTCTCGCCATTACAATTTTCCAACTTTTGAAAAACGCCATTACAACTCAGCTTATTGGAAATCTGCCATTACAATTCTCATTCTCCCGCGCCCATGCCCTGTTCTACGTCTGGCGCGTAGCTGGGCCCACTTGCAGTCGCCGTATTCCCGTATCTCCCCGTATTGCCCCTTGTTCAGTCGGATCAGGCAGCGGCTGTCCTCCCCATTCCTCTCCCTGCGACGAACCCTAACCTACGTTCTGTCCGCGGCGATTGGAGGCGTCGGCGGCGATTGGAGACGACGGAGAGGAACCCTAACCACTGGTGCGCGTGCACTGAAGGTGATGGAGGTGCCCTGATGGCAACGTTGCCTTCGTTCGCGGCTCGTCGTCGCACTGGTGCGGCGGCGATGGAGGACGGCGCTACCAAGCACCTAAAGCTTCTGATTTGTCTCTGTGTGGTCAACATAGCTGGCGATTAGGGTTGATTTGTCTCTGATTTGTTTGAAATGTATAAGGAGGAGATGAGGTGCCAGGTTGTAGTAGGTGTATTTGATAGGTCAATTTGTGTGCAACCTGTGTTTGATGAACTGGAGCCTATCTGTGTGGTTCCTCCTGATGATGCAACTGATGGGTTAGAGGCACATGTAGAGCCTGGTAGAGAGGCACAGGCAGCTGTTAACATGTGTACAGAACCCAGTAGTGCTGCTCCTGAGAATCCAGAGGCAGCTGATAACATGTCTGCACAACCCACTAGTGCTGCTCCTGAGAATCCAGAGGCAGCTGATGAGTTAGAGCCAGATAGGGAGCCTGATATGTTTGATAATGCCGAAGAGTATGTGGGAGTTGATGATGAGGGCATGTATGATACAGTGCCACCTGCTCCTGAGTTTGCACAGCCAACTGACAATGCTAACAATTATTCTACTGCTGAGCCACCTGATGAATTTGTCAATGTTGAAGCAGAGGTGGATGATGCTGACCCTTTGGAGGTCCATGTACTTCATGATCCTGAGAACCCAAAAATAGTCAAGGGGGAGTTATTTCCTGATATCATTGCATTCAGGAAAGCAATAAGACACTATGCAGTGAAGACTGGGTTTGAGTTTGCTGTTGGTTACAAAACAGACAAGACAAGATTCATAGCAAGGTGTGCTGCTGAGGGATGCCCTTGGAGAATACATGCTTCCACCATTTTTGATAAGAAAATAGTACAGGTACATTTTTCCCTTTGTTCTATTCAATAATTTCAGCATGTACATATTTGGAAATGCATGACATGTGTTTCTGTCTTTGTCTTTGTGCAGATCAAGGTACTTCCTGCTGAGCACAATTGTCCTACCACCAAGCTTAGAGAAGGGAAAATGGCTAGTCAGGGCTGGTGTGCAGATAGGCTTGGAGATTGGGTTAAGAAGAACCCAACAAAGGGAGCAAAGGATGCCAAAGAGAAATTGGAGGGTGACTTTGGTATAAAGCTGAAGTACTCAAAAGCTTGGTCTGGTTTGAAGGTAGCCTTGGATCAAATTCATGGTAAGTACGAGGAAAGCTTCCAACTTCTTTTCAATTGGGCTGCTCAACTAGAACAAAGTTCACCTGGAAGTCATGTAGAAATAGAGTTAGAGAAGATTGGTAAGAAGAATAGGTTCAAGAGGGTTTTTGTTGCTTTGAAGCCATGCATTGATGGATTCATAACTGGTTGTAGACCCTTCATAGGAGTAGATGCATCTTTTTTGCATGGAAAATACACTGGCCAGTTGGCTTCAGCAACAGGTGTTGATGGCCATAACTGGCTTTACCACATAGCATATGCTGTTTTTGACTCTGAGACTGAGGATAACTGGAAGTGGTTCCTTGAGAATTTGCACAAAGTCATAGGAGACCCACCAGGACTAGTCTTATGTTCAGATGCTTGCAAAGGATTAGAGAAAGCTGTAGGGGCTGTTTTCCCACAAGCTGAAAATAGGGAGTGCATGAGGCACATGTATAGCAACTTCATGAAACACTACTCAGGGGATGTTTTCACTGACCATCTGTACCCTGCAGCTAGGAGCTACACTGAATACATGTTTAAGTGGCACATGAAGAAAATTTTTGAGTTTGCTCCACCTGCAATTGACTACCTTCAAGAGCATCATGGTAGGATATGGTACAGATGTGGCTTCTCTGAGGAAAGCAAATGTGACTATTTAACTAATAATGTTTCTGAGAGTTTCAATGCTCAGATCAAGCACTTGAAAGGTCTTCATCTGCATGAGTTAGTTGACAGGATAAGGGAGCTGATAATGGAGAAGAGGTACATCAGAAAGAAGATTGGACAGCAATGGTAAGATGGAATCCTACCAAGTGTTATGAAGGAACTGAATCTTATAAGCAACAATCTAAAGGTTGTCAAGGTTACAGTCAGTGATGAGGACTTTGCAGAGGTGACACTGCTTGATGATTGGAATAAGCAGAGGAGGCACACAGTGGATCTGAAAAATCAGAAGTGTTCATGCAGGGAATGGCAGATAACTGGAAAGCCATGCAAGCATACCTTGGCATGGATACTGTCCAACAGAGGTATGCAGATAGCTGACTTTGTGCATGAGTATTACTCAGTGGGAGGTTCAGAGCTGCCTATGCAGGTAGGGATGCAATCGGAGCGGATACGGTCGGTAATTGCTCATCCTGTATCCTATACCATATTTTTTTCTCGGAATCGGAGTCGGACACGGATAGTGCCGGATACGAATACGAACGCGGATAGTATCGGTCACGAATACGGAGCGGATTCGATACGGTAACTATATTTCATCGGATAACACGCAAAAACAAAGATCCTAAATAATTAAATATAGATCATGCATATTAGGATAAATAATTAAATATAATATAGAAATATCATGTACTTGAAAGTTAAATACAATGAGCAACTTGTATACATACCAACAATAATGAACAGAATAGTTATCTAGAACCACTTCCTGAGGAGTATTACTGTGGCATCCCAAAATTTTGGTTTTCTTTCTTACTTATTTATTTAATTGGTTTGATTGGATTTTCTCTAGAAACTAATTTCCTTTTTCTCAAATCCTTTAATTAAAGCCTAGAGAGTAAGTTATTAATTTAGTTGAGTAATTGTGCCTAAAACAAGTTGAACTTATTTTATTTAGATTCCTTACATTTTTCTGAATTTATGGGAATTTTTTGGGATTTATTTGGATTTTCCTACTATTTTTAGCTTTTATTTTAATTTCTGGGATTTTCTGAAAATCAAAACCTAAAATAAAATTTTAAATAATTATCCGATTCGGATATTACCGAATAACTAGCATCGGATATTACCGATTAGATATCCGGATATTCTCCTATCCGACGGAAACTACTCTCCCGAATCCGAATCCGATTCCGACAATGACTATCCGATTCCGATACCATATCCGGCAAAACCATCCGGTTACCGACTATTTTTCCGAAATACCATCCGAACTGACTCGGTCGGGCGGTCGGTCGGGAACTATCCGAACCGATTGCACCCCTATATGCAGGCAGAGTTGAACCAATGACAGACAGGTCCCAGTGGCCAGAAGTCAATCTTGGGTTCAAGGTTTACCCACCTTTGCTGGGAAGAGCACCAGGTAGGCCAAAAGTGCAAAGGCAAAGAGGTTGTCTAGAGAAAAATGCCAAGAAGAAGAAAGTGAGGTGCAAACGGTGTGGAGGTTTTGGGCACTTCTCCAAGACATGCAAATTTGAGATGGTAGGAGAAGATGGTGAGACTGCCACCAGGAAGAAAAGGTTATAATTGACTTCGAACTCTTTACTGTTATATGCCTTTTGATGTCAATTTGTGTTTAACTGGAACATGTTAATACAGGAAGAGAACAGAAGCTCCTGACACGGCTGGACCATCCAAGGGGAAGACAAAGAAGGCACCAAAGAAGAAGAAAACCCCCAAGAAGAAAAAAAACACCCCTAAAAAAGAAGCAGAAGAAGGATGCAGCTGCTCCTCCAGCAAAGGTTGTCAGAAGCCTCAAGGACCTATTTTCTGATGCTCAGTGAACTGGATGGTGGTTGTGAAGCTATTCTGTGACATTCTTTTGTAATGTAATGGCTGTGATAGCCCCTGTCAACTTCTTTTGTAATGCAATGGCTTGTGATAGCCTCTGAACTGCTTAGTTTATGGATGTAGAGTTACTGAACTGCCTGTCATGGCCTCTGAACTGGATGTAGAGTTAGTGGGTGCCTGTCATGGCCTCTGAATTGGATGTAGAGTTAGTGGGTGCCTGTCATGGACTCTGAATTGAACAAGCAGAAATGCTGTTGGTAATCCAGATGCTTTTGTCAGAATGAAAGTTTCCAACGGCTAAGACCAACAAAATCCACATTGCACACAACTCACTAATTTCTGGCTGTTAGGTTCTATTGTAGTTTTGTTATGGAGTATGAGATCCATACAATTCTGGATACAACTACACTTGCAGCTACTCTTTTTGTTATTTACATGATTCGATTCAAACTGAGCTTAACATATATGCTGGACAAAGATAACTTTGCCTTGTACTATGTGGTAAGAACAATATTAATCTCTTAACTTCAAAGCAATGAGCATCTAGGGACCTTATACTGTCTTTTGCTGACAACTTGAACAAGCAGAATGCTGTTGACAAGCAGAAATGCAGTCTGTATGCTATTCAAGAATCTGAAATTTCAGACAAATTTTTTGATTAAATTTCAGATTCCATTCATCAACTTCAATCACTGGTACATTCAACAGATAATGAAAGTTTACAACAGCTAAGACCAACAAAATCTACATTGCACACAATTCACTACTTCCAAAGTTTGCTCATAAGACAACCAATAGCTACACCTACACAGACTGCTGCTATGAGAACATAATCCATCTTCATCTTCTGTACTTGGACCTTCACCTCCCAAAGATCATTCACAGCACTGTCAAATTTCTGCTTCATTTCATCCAGTTCTTACTTCAGGTCCAAAATAGGGTCCATAGACCCATGTCCACCTTCTCCTGAACTGAAATGGATCACCTTCTTCGATCCAATTTTGTGCTGCTCTGGGTTGCGTAAGAATGCATCGTACTGATCCTCGGACATGATGATGCCACATGTTGTTGGGTCACCCTACATCCCACGAAACCCTAGCCGTATCAAAACCATCCAACAACTCAAAATTGAACAGAAATTGACTTACTTCATGTCCACCTTCTCCTGAACTGAAATGGATCACCTTCTTCGATCCAATTTTGTGCTGCTCTGGGTTGCGTAAGAATGCATCGTACTGATCCTCGGACATGATGATGCCATATGTTGTTGGGTCACCCTGCATCCCACGAAACCCTAGCCGCATCAAAACCAACCAACAACTCAAAATTGAACAGAAATTGACTTACTTTGATGTTGTTCGGGCACTTGACGAAGGTCTGGCCATAAGTACCCCGTTGTTTGCTTCTGATTCGTACCAACTGCACGCGGCAATCCGGGCAGTCCACGAGTGGGTTCAACGGCGGGCTCTGGATCCCCCAGTCCGTCGAGCTGGAGCCGGCCGCCGCTGCTCCCCTAAGCTGGCTACCACTCATCAGCCGCCGCCGCCTCCAATCGTCGCGGACAGAGCGTAGGTTAGGGTTCGTCGCAGGGAGAGGAATGGGGAGGACAGCCGTTGCCTGATCCGACTGAACAAGGGGCAATACGGGGAGATACGGGAATACGGCGACTGCAAGTGGGCCCAGCTACGCGCCAGACGTAGAACAGGGCATGGACGCGGGAGAATGAGAATTGTAATGGCAGATTTCCAATAAGCTGAATTGTAATGGCGTTTTTCTAAAGTTGAAAAATTATAATGGCGAGAAGCCAAAAAACCCTTCTTAGAAAGAGTCCCAATCCTTTGCCGCAATCCCAATTTTCTAGTCAAGATTTGAGGTTTATCACCATTCTCTTTTCCGAGGTATCCACCCAGAAGCAGGCTAGGTAAATTTCAGATTCCGCTGTGGTAAATGCAAACTGTCCCTGGGTAACTTTATCCCCATAGTGTAGGACGTCTTCGTAAGGTGATGTCACATGCAAGAGCAATTCAGGAAGAAATTACGATGGTAATGAACGAGCACTGGTTCAAAATGATATACTGCAGGGGTGAAAACGGGAATACGGACAGGTCATGGCTTTTTTTAATGCAGAGACGAATACAAATACTATCGAATATAAATACGGCGTAAATATGAATTGAAACAAATATTTCTCGAAATATAAAAACCACTTAAGCTGTACACATAAAATCAATGAATACACAACTAGTTTACTGATCCAAACATTCACGAGTTATTTATATTTTTAGCTAGGTTTCCTTATCTAACTCTATATATGTATATGTTAATGTATAATTGGCTAGTAAAGTACCATGTAAATGGGTTAAGCTAAAACAGGGGATATATATTGCGGATATCCGACCTCTTAAATCTCCAAATAATCCGGGACTATCTTCGTATTCGTCCCCGATAAAAAATGTATTTGTTCATATCTGATAAATATCTGAGTAGAGAGCAGATAGAATCTGTATTTGAAAATAGTCCGAGATGAAAGCTATCCAAACCGTTTTCAATGGTAGATTTACATCAACAAACACACTCTTTGATCCAATTAACTTTAGTGATGTTTGTGTGTTGTGTTTAAGAAAAGCAATCGCAATGGTGAAAATGCCATTGTGCAATTAACGCTTTCTCGGCGATTCGGCATTTGGTCGCGTGGCAAGACGCAGCTGCGTTTCTCGATTTGGATTCCTACTTGCATCAAGGTTCCGATCGATCCACCTCGATAGGAGCATTACCTTGGCGGAGACCAAGGGGCGGGTGGGGTGCTCCTCGAAGACGATGGAGTAGTCGCCGACGACGAAAACGTTCGACTGGATCTCCTCCGACAAGCACTTGGCCGCCGTCGTCGACATCTCCAGCCACACCGCCCCGGCACCGCCAGATAAACACCACAGCGCCATCGCTACCGCCACCGCCACCGCCAGATAAACACCACTGCGCCACCGCTACCGCCACGACCGCGTCCGGGTCCCCTCGCCCCATTGCCAGCACCGCCTAACGAGGTTGTCGGGAAATGATCCTTAGATTGGCCATGGCCATGCATGGTGTGGTCGTCTAGACGGCTCGGCTCGTTCCCGTCAGATCCGGATTTGCCAAGAAAGTAAGGAGTCGGAATTCAGAATTCAGAACCGTACACAACAGAAGGACGTGCAACTATTCCCAGTCACCTTGCGTAAATAAATAAACACAGAGGGGCGTACGCGCAAACGTTGCACAGAGTCTATGCGTGCAAATGCAGAACCTCGGAGGGGTGTACGTGCAAATAGAAAACAAGAGGAGGCCTCGAGGTCGCTTTCCGCTGTTCTTCCCTCCAACCAGGATACCACCACACCCGACACGCAGAAACCAGCGGAAAAATAATAGAAGACCAGGAAATCACTAAACCAGCATTGTTTAGCTCAATCATTTAGTCGAGTGGTAGGGGTGCGCGCGTCCGCGGTCATGGATAACCTCGCGCTGGTGTGGGGAATCATCGGGCCTGGGCTCGCCGGCGCCGTCTTCGGCGCGGGCTGGTGGTTCTGGGTCGACGCCGTCGTCTGCAGCGCCGTCCAGGTCTCCTTCCTCCACTACCTCCCCGGTAAGATCTCCCTTTAGGACTTTCGCTCTGGGGCTTGGCTGCTTGGGGTTGGATTGGTTGGAACTGATGTGGTTTTTGGGTCGCGGAATCCCAGGGATCGTCGCGTCGCTTGCGGCGCTCATGTTCAACTGCGTGAACAAGGATGTGCTAGGATATGACTACTACTCACCTTACGGGGACGATTCCGAGTGGAGGTTAGGCTTGTCCTTGGATAGGGATGCTTAATTAGGGCTCGTGAATTTTGATTTGAACCCTGCATCGCTGTCGAAACGATGAAGGCTGTAGGGTCTCTGCTGTACTACTTTTTGTATGGAATATATTAACAATGTGGCTAGAAATTCAGTGTTTGTCAGGTAGAATGCACAAACAAATGTGTAGAGTTTGCTTGCATACGAGGTAGTGGGTCTCCGATATATATGTTCTGTGCAACAAAGGCTTCTGCATTAGGACAGTACCAAGAATTTTGAAACCAACTGTTTTGAGAGCAAATTTAGCCATGTTATAGACCAATCTCAGATGCCCTGTTGAAACTTACCAGTATTATACAATCTTCAGGTTATTCTTTTGGATAATTTTATTTTGATCTGCAGTGAATCGTAGGAAAGGCCACTTAGTATACAGACATTCCTCAGCTATACGGATGCCCCAAAAACATGTCTTGTACAAATCAAATCTTGTTTGATCCACCTAAGTCTTCCCATCACTGAATCAAACTGTTGAATGATTGGTTCTGGTAATTACATTCATGTTTAAATGGTGTGGTAGACCTGCAGAGATAATTTATTTTGCGGATTTCAGGTAATTTTAAATAATTCAGTTTAAATCGGTCAATTTCGTAAGCTATCCGTTTCTTTACATCGGTCAAGAATTTATTTCATTTGAAACCAAATCATTTGCTTCATCACATGTGATTCTATCGTTAGTTTCATTATTGGTAATTACCGACTTACAGTTTGCTTTCGATTGTGGATATGTTTGTTTTTTAGTACCCTTCGTATGTAGTTTTCAATCTTACCTCTATATTGTTGTATATGTGAGGGCATTTCGGGAATTTCCTAATTGAGAAAAGAAAAAAAAACATGCCGGTGGGGCCCACCTATCGGTGGGCCGATTGAGGAGATAAGGAGGAGACGAAACGTCTCCTCCTCACAGGCCGGTGCGGGCGGTTCCGATCCATCTGGATCTGGCGATGCTCTCGGGGCAACGGCAGCGGCCGGGTCATGGGGGCGTTGGCGACGGAGGCGGTGTCAGCGCGGGCGTTTCGACGCCAGCCGCACCGCAGCCCGCTGTTCCCCTCTTCCCTCCACTCCACTATAAAGCCCGGGCCCTCCTCTCTACGGTGAGTGGCGAAAACGAGTGAGCTCTCTTCCCTTCCTCTCTATTCTCTCCGGTGGGAATCTCTGGTCTTTAGGGCTGTTGGCCGGTTCTCTGTGCTCCGCCGGCAGCCGAGGGTCTTGACCCTTGTTTAGGGTTTTTGATCCGAGTTTGGACCAGGAAAGTCACTGTGAGATTTGGATTGTGATTTGAGTGTTCTTGGCCGGAACATTTGTGTGGTCTTGTGCGGCAAACCTCTTCCTCGACTTCCTGTTGGCTGCGGCTGAGACGGGAAGAAGGGTATTGTATCTCCGGCGACCATCTCCCTGCTCGGTTTGTGGGGTCATTGGTTTTCTGGGACAACGCAATCGCGTGCCTTGCCTATTTTTGATTACTTCAAGTTATTTCGAATATCACTGCACAGTGAGTGTTATCTCTGTTCTTTCTGTGATTTGCTGTAGAAATAGATGCGTGTGGGCCTGTCATATGCTCGATGAGGATAATTGTGGTCTAATACTGAAATTGAATGTTCAAATTTGAGCTCTAGATATTTGCCATTGCTGTCATTTGTCACACTGTCCTACAGTTAGATATTTTCAGAGTGTGTATATGCTGTGATCACTAGTTTTGTGTTGTCTACACCTTGATTAGTTAGTTCGGCTTGTTGCATAACTTGATAAAATTGTAATCTCAAATTCTGGAAGCTTGTCAAGTTATTTGACTAATTAAATTGTTGCTTATGTGATCACTTGGCATTGATTCCTCTGCTAGCCGAAAGTATATTCTTGGTGACAGTAAATAGTTGAGATTGGTAAATTGTTGTTTAGAGCTCAAAAATTTGAATCTCACTTGTCATATTCAATTTATAAAGAGTATAGACCAAAGTAGCGGGACGGCCAAGATTGAAATCTTGAGCAACCCTATATCTGAGAGCAATAACTCAATACAATCTGTTGAACATATGCTGGATCTAATCATATATGTTAAGGCTTCAATGAGATTAGCATGTAGATTATCATGTTTTCCTGTCGCCATGCTAATTTTGTACATATATGTGACATCTGTGTTGAGCATATGTTACTTTTGCAATGACTTAATTGATTCGCATGCTGATATATTAGTTAAGTCATTTATATGCCATGTTTATCATGCTTGGACTATTATAATAATTGCTGGAATTAAATTAAGAAATATGCTTATTCCGCAATATTTACAACATATATATGTGTCAAATGCATATCAATTATAAGAAAGATGATTATAATGCCTCTTATCTGGGTGGTGATCGGTTCGGCTGAAAAGCTCATGGCTTATGGCTGAAAACACTGTAGCTGACAGAGGCTTATTTAGCATAATTAAATTTAAAAAAATTTAAAAATATAAAAAATATGTTAGCCCATTACGTATAATACAAACAAATACGGGAAAAAAAGAACTGGCAAAAAAACTCAACAAAAAGCCAAAAGTTCAGAAAAAGACAAAACTTATGAATAGTGAAAAATAAGCCAGAAGTCGAAGCCGAGTTGATCAGGGCCTGGTCTTGTTGTTGGCTGAACATGATTATTTGATTGAACTCTATTTGAGTTGTTCATCACATAATCTTCCTTGAGACTGACACATGCTAAAAAGTAGCTCTTGTCCATTTGTTTCGACACTGGTATAGGGTAAAGCTAAGCTTTCAGAATTTAACTGTATTTTTTTGTGCTGTTAGATTTTTTTCACAACTCTTAATTTGGGTTGTCATTTTTTTCATGCAGTCTTGAGTTCAAACCTTTTTTTTTGCAAGTGGCCTACTGACCTCTGGTAGGACATCGCATTTTGTTTCTGTCTTCCTCTTCTTCTTCTTTTGAACTTAGGCCAGGAGCTTTGGCATTTTCTTAAGAAAGAAGGTAGGCACCTGGGTTCGAGCCTGTGTGGGTTCGAAGACGCCAGGCTGCTACTTTATACCAGTGTCAAAGCCTCAAAAGTAGCTCTTAAGAAAGTCAAAGCCTCAAAAGTTGCTCTGACACTCTATTTGCTTCCACCAACTGAGCAGCTCTCGGTTACTGTGTCTTTTTTTGGCTACTATTAATATTACACTAAGGCAAGGTCATAAAACTTTGGTGTGAAGTATGAACCAATGTTCCAGAAAAAAAGTTCAGATCTAACCCAGTAAACTGGTGGCCACATCATGGCACATACTATGGACTGGTTGAGATTGAGTTGTTGTTGTTGATGATGATGCTCTTGTAAGTTGGAATTCGTTAGATTGTCAAGATGATAACTTCTTAATGTTATAGGCTTATAGACCCATCGAGTCATTCACGCTGACAAAGGAAGTAAGTAAAATGGAGAAAAAGCTGCTGAAATAAATGTTTTAGGAGACAACTACCATCATCCTGGCTCAGATATGTAATATTAGATAGGACTATGCAAAGGCTTGTCCTAGATTAGCTGTGCTACCATTCTACTCTGCATAAAGAAGGATATTGTAATTTATATTTCTTCATGAGGTCATTACATAATTCTTGCTGTCCCTAACTAGTCAGTTTTCATCCTCACATTTTTCATGCTGCTGCATGGTCAAAACACTGGAGATTTCTTACTCTTCAGTTTTCTGCGAACCTTTGAGGCTTTTACTATTTGCAGAGGATAACTAACAGAGAAAAGATACTACGAAGACGCTGTTTTGCTAAATTAGTTTGTAATGGAAAAACTCTCTGCTGATACTGCACAGAACTTTTTCTTACTCATACGTTATTCCTTAATATGCAGAGTGAAGCTTTGGCTCTTTGTGGCATATGTTGTTTCTTTCGTATGCCTAGCTGGAGCAGTTGGTTTGTTGGTGCAAGACGCTTTGACGGACAAGGGCCCATCTGTGTCACAGCGGGACGGTCAGAGACGGCGTTGTCGTTGATGCGCATGTAGCCACCCTCCCTGCACGACGCGCCCCCACGAGTTTTTGAGCAGCAGTACTTGGTCCCGTCGCTCGCTGTGCCGGTACCCGACCATCGCCACCGCGTGGTTCTGCTTCTTCCCGCAGCTGCTGCTCCCCTTGACTTGGTAACTCCGCATGTTAATGTGACACAGGAAACAGCCCAACCAGATACTATGGAGGCCGTTGGATCCTCATGAACTGGACGGCTGAGAAAGTTTCCAAGGACAAAAACTCAGAAGAATAGCTTGGCGAGTTGGCGGCACCGTTGGAAAATCCCATCAGTCCACGAGGAGGCAGCATCGCTACAATTCAGAGGTCGACACCGACGGCGTTCGGCAGCGGTCCTTGGATGGTGATCAAGGTTTCAAATAGCCGGCTAAGACATTTAGCGGATGGGTTCCGCAGAGGTTACAAAGGCTATAGCGGGCTATAGCCTCAAATAGCCTCATTTAGCGGATTAGTAAAACCTCTCAATCTCTGCACTAACATGCTAGCTATTCAAACTAAAACCTCTCAATCTCTAAAGTCTGAATGGAGCAAAGGAAGCAAAAACCTAATGAAATCCCTAAGAAATCCCACCACCCGGATCACTAAAAACCCTAATGAAATTTTAGATCGGCGGCAAACAAATAAACAAAAATTTAGATCGGGAACTTACGGTTTTTCGGGCGCGACCGCCAATGTCACCGTCGCCGACGCCGCCTTGCTCCACGCGGGCGCCGCCGCCGACGCCATGCTGCCGCGCCGCCGCTGCTACGTGCGGGGGCCGCCGCCGTCGCCGCGCGCTGCTGCTCCAGTCGGGTGCCGCCGCGCGTCGCCGCTCCATGTGGGCGCCGCCGCCGACGCCATGGCGCCGCCGCTTCGCTAGCTCGTGCCGCCGCCGCTCCGGGGGAGCGCGCCGCCGCCTCGTGGGCGCCGCGCGCACGCCGTCGCCGCTAACGCCGCCCGTGCCCGTGATTTTCGGAGGAATCGGCTGAAATGGGCTAGGGTTAGGGTTTTTCGGGGGTGTTATCCCCGCTGCGCGCGCGTCTCGGTCGTCCGATCAGATCGAACGGCCACCATTTTTGCGGGCTGAGGAATTGATGGGCTAAGACATTTTTGCGGCGGTTTGGGCCAGACGGCCAGAATTCGGCCCACTTCAAGTTTTTTTCCCTCCTTAGCGGGCTAAATAGCAGTCCATTTAGCGGATTTAGCGGGCTAAATCCGGCTAATAGCGGCAAATCAGGTTTAGCGCTAAAATTGATTTTTCTTAGCCTTTAGCCTTCCCAAAGGCTAAATCCGGCTATAGCGGTGGCTATAGCCGGCTATTTGAAACCTTGATGGTGATACCCCTTGCCCTGCCGTCCACGGTGCGAACGATGTATACGGCCACTCCAGCTTCTGTCCAACGTGCGTGCCTAATGATAAGCACAAAGACAATGATCGTTAGCCCAGTTAAGCAGGCCTTTAGGACAGCTTTATCACAGAAACGAGCATATAATCTATTCCTTGTTTCTTGGCGAGTACACATGCATTTTGCTTCCTGCGAGCAATCCCTTGATCGATTCTGGGGAAACGAGACTGAATTGGATTCTCCAAAAGGATTATGCTGGATTAATTGCTCGAACACTAGTAAAAATCAGCTACAGAATTGGCGATAGCACAATACAATCATACGCCCACAAATTACCTCATCAGTACGGCAATACCGTTAACCTACGCTAGGATCATCCTACGCTCGCAAGTCGCAACATCAACCAGCACTAGACTTATTAACGACGCTAACTAAAACGAAAAATTGAACGTACATGTGAAACCAAAGCTACATTATGTTGCACGGCGCAGGAACGAAGGACAAGAGGCTGTTGGCGATGTCGTAGAGTATGTGCATGTTCTGCTGCTGGTAGTTGCCGATGATGGTGCCGTCGCCGGACGGTGCCATCGCCAGGCACAGGAACCCGGTTGCACTGTCTATCAGCATATAGTTCTCCGGCGGCAGCGTCATGTTGGCGCGGTCGAAGTGGAGCACGCAGTCCGGCATCGTCACCGTCACGTTCGGAGGGGGCGGCCACGGGAAGCAGGTGTCCAGGCCTATGTCCGTGTCGTTCGTCGCCGGCAGCGGTACGACTGACAACAGCTCGCGGCGGAAGACGTCGTACGCGTCCTGGTACAGGTACGTGATGGACGTACCCGAGTCGATGATGCAGCCGCCCGTGCCGTCGTCGTTGATGGCGAACGCCAGCGGGTTGATGTCCAGGCTCTTGCCGCCCAGGCTGATGCCCTTGAGGGACAGGAAGTACATGGAAGGCAGCGCCGGGTTGAGGACGAACGGCGTGGACTGCACCGGCGAGCCGGAGCTGGTGTTGGTGCTGTTGAGGGTGGCGAACGCGCCGAAGTAGAGCCGGCTCGGCGTCGGCGAGAGGAAGGACGTGAGGCAGTAGGAGAACCTGGACGGGCCGAGCTGGCTCACCAGCGACAGCGTCCCGCGGCCGAGGCCGACCATGCCGGAGCTGTTGGCGAGGTCGCCCGCGTTGATGCTGCCGCACCCGAACGCGACGTTGGGCACCCTGACCTTGGTCGCGTTGGCCGCGCCGAACGTGAAGGTCTCGTTGGCGAGGACGCCGGCGGTGGACGCGTAGTCGCCGTAGAAGTACTGGTACACGCACACGTTCTGGTAGCACGCCGGGTAGGGGAGCGCGCCGCACCGGGACGACCGGCACGGCACGAGGCGGTACGTGGCGGACTTGGTCGGCTGGAAGTAGGACGTGGGCTGGTCGGCACAGAGCAGGCAGGGCGCGCACTGCGTCCAGATTAGGTCGCTGCCGGTGTCCAGGATGGCCCTGTAGTACAGCGGCGGCGTGCCGATGGCAAGGTCCACCAGGTACTCGCCCTGGCTGGCCGTGACCAGGATCCGCGCCGCGGTGATCGGGTCCACGGACACGGCCGCCGCGATGGCCTGCAGCGCTGCCACGCGGGCTTTGCTCCGGCCGATGGCGCGGTTGAGAAGCTGCAGCTTGGTGTAGGTGGTAAGTGCGTCAATGTGAGCGAGTCTGACCTCAAAACCAACGTTGTCCTTGCAATGCGCAACGGGCAGTAGTAGGGTAGGCGCAAGTAGGGTTAGGAAGAACACAAGACTTGCCATTTTGGAGCAGTACGCAGCGACTGCACTGCACTACTCAATTAGTCGAGGAAGTTGTGAGCAAGAAGATTCCTTGGGCATCTTATACTGTGTGCAGCGTCAGGGACTCATCCGCTGGTGCCTGGTAGCTATATGCAGAATGGAATGTACACAAATTTGTACTCCGTCGGCGACGTAACTTTCACTAAGGCCCTGTTTGACACAGCTCAGCTTCACTAGTGAAGCTATTTTTTTTGTTTCAGCTTCACGAGCAGCTTCACCGGTGAAGCTAAAGCTGTTTTAGAAAATTGTTTGGCAAAACAGCTTCACCAACAGCTTCATGCATGGCTGAGAGAGGGCAATTGTCCAAGATGCCCCTGTCTACCTGACTTGTTCTAACATTTAGAGTTGTATGTTTGTATATGGTCATATGAATTAAAAAATAATATATTTGAATGAGTATGAATTAAAAAAAATTAAAATCAGTGCGAACGGGAGGAGAGGAAACAGGCGTGGGGACCCAGTGGCAAAGTGCTGTAATTTCTGTCAACTATAAGGGCAGTGGGTTCCTAGAACTGCGAGCCTGAAAAAGAGAGCTGTGAAAAGCTACTATTTTCAGCTTCACCCCATCACATTCCCTTGTGAGAGCATGATTTAACGAGCTTCATCCATGAAACTGTTTGCAAAAAGGGTGTTTGGCAAAAAACAGCTCACAACAGCTCATGAAGCTGTACCAAACAGGGCCTAAGAGCATCTCCAATAGTGACTATGAGCTAGCTCTAAGCATATTATTTCATATTTTAATAGAAAAGAGAGAAAAGCTATCTCTTGATCAAAAGCTAGTCTTATACACATATTCCAAGATTATATGAGAGTGTCATGTGAGGCTATTTATATACGTGTACATGTCTTGGACACGGTGTAGAGCAGTAAATGGCTTTGACGGATTAATACTTAACCTGGAAAAGGGTGACTATGGAGTTTGAAGGAGTATATTTTCGAGACTCCAGTGGCACAGAGTTAGGGTACGGAGTCGAGGTGGAAACTTGCAACGATGCAGTTCCGGCCGATCAACGCAAACTCGTAAGGTTTAGAGATCTGTGATGGAAGGCATGCATTTCAGCAAGAGGTGCCTCGGCCCACAAATTAAAATGTGATCCCTATGTATGTGGCAGTCTGACAGCACAAATTTATTTGACCAATCCTCTCGATTTTTTTTATCAAAGTACATCATGCATGATCCTTTTTTTTAATGAAAGAACCTATTTGTAGTTTCCAGCCTCGACAATTTTCTCTGTGTCACCGTATGGTAACTGATGCAGTACTGTACCAGTCGTCCTTTCAAGATTTACACATGAATTAGAATTTGCCATATGACCTGAATTTAGTTTTGGCAGAGACGTCGGGTAGTCGAGTGCTACGCATGCTTAGGAGTTGGCAGGAATGCCACTTTAAACTAGATAAGCTGATGGTATAGGGATGTCCTGATTTGATTGCCAGTTATACCACCGGCATCTCCTCGTGGAAGGAGTAACGCATGAGTAATCAGCAAGGCAGCTCTGCTTGCATATCGAGGTACGAAAACGAGAAAACAAATGTACACAAGTTCACAATATCCTCCGCTGCGTCCGTAAGGAGCCGGGTTTCGGGGTTTGCATGGATTCGAAGTGTAAGAACAAAGTTTACTCTCCTTGGAAGTAGTATACAATCAAGTGGGCATAACGGTTTCTTATGCTGTATACCATATTTTCGTAGTATAAGTTTTCTAAGTGGTGTTATGTTTCCTCGTGAATCCATCTAGGACGGGAAGTGTGAGTTATAAACTCTATTTTCATTTTCAACGAATAGGTAGAGCTTGTACCGTCTATTTCATGGAGAACAAAAGGTCAATGCTGAGCTGATCATCCATGGCTCCTGTGTGACTGGGTTGAAAAGAAAATTTTCTCAGCTGAGCGATTGATATCTAGCGTTGGGGAAAAAGTTCTTGCTATATGCAACGGCTACACGCAATGCTCGTACGTCGTACCAATTTACCGTTAGGGGTGCTCATTAGCAGCTTGAAGCTTAAGCTTTTGACTTATTTAGTATTATTTAAGATTTTTTTATACTATAGATGTTGTTAGTTTTTTCAACATATTTAAATTTAAAAAAGAAAACAGCTACATCATTACAAACAATACAAAGGAATAAAAAAGCCTAAAAACAAAAAAAATCGAAAAAAAAATAAAATTAAGAAAGTTGAAAGTAGAACAATGCTGAAACTCAAATGAGAAATGGGCGATCTGGCCAGCAATCAATTCCGCAGTAGTACCAGTAGCAAGCGGCACGCAAGAAGGAGCCTGAACTCGGCGCACTCACAGACTCACGATTCGCGCTGACCTCCGGGCTCCGGGTGCGGGCTCGTATTGTGACAGGCTGACAGTGCGCCGGTGCCGCAGCACCAGCGCCCGGCCACACATCAGCGCCGCGCGGCTGCACGTCGCATGGGTCGTGACGGCGCGAGACCTCACGGGGCGATGGGCTCGGTGGTCTGGCCAGGACGCCTAGCCCGTGGCGGTGATCGTCCAATTTGGGCAGGCGGAAGGTAGCGCAACGGGCCGCACCGGCTGAAGACACCGCACGAGGCTGCCAGGCTGCGGCCTGCGGGCGCCGTGCCGTGCGATCCAGCTGATTGTTCTTGTACCAAATAGCGGTGGCTCATGGCTTCTAAAATTTAAAATATATTTAGAATGCGTTCGTCTTTGTATTATCTATAGAAATATAACGATATTTTTTTAATAAAATATCTCAGAAAGACTAACAGCTCTATAGTATTATTTCAGCTAACAAGCACAGTGCTTTGGAACAAATTCTTAATTGTGCCGAACGGGCGGACAGCTCGGACTGGCTAGTCAGCTCCGGTGTTCGGTCCGGTATCCTGCTGCGTTGCTTCCCAAAGGGCCGAGAGCTAGAGGCCGTGCCGTGGCTGCAACGGTGCAACCTTCTCCAATGTCGCAGCTGTCGACGTGAGCACTGTGCCTGCCAGCGGCGTCCTGTGCGTCCTCCAACGCCTCATTCCTTATCGCTTCGTAGGACCACTGCATGCTCTACCTGTGGAATTTGAACGCTGCACACGGTGGTGCGGTCATAGTTACGGGGCAAGCTCTCTCCCATATAGAGGCTACACGTGAAGTCACGACCTATATATTCAAATGTGGTAGAGACTAGTAGAAGTGGACATAAGTTTTTGTGACCTGGCTGCGTTTTTCCTGTAACCCATATCAATCTTAATTTGCTGAAGCCCACAGCTCCAGACAGAGAGATAAATGCATGGTCCATGCTCAAATCGAGAGATAAATGTGCACTACATTGACCAAACATATCATAAATAATATTGGATAATAAAAAACAAAATCCTATTGCACATTTGTAGGCTTGCATAGACAGACTCCTGCAGAAGCATAGCCAGATCATTAGGCTGACCGATGGCATGGAAACTGAATAATGATGGGTCTTCTTTTCAGCTTCTAAAAATTATTTTTTGTTTTTCCATAATAATTCATTTTTAAACTGGGTGTTCTTTTAAGACAGAGACTATAAGTTGATTGTAGTATGCACTATATCGACTTTATTTATATCAGCCAAAACTGCATGTGAGTTTTTGTTACTCTATACTCTTTTATAAACAACTCAAAAGTTATAAAATAAAACTATAAAATATAAGTCAAACAAAAAAAATAGTCTCGTCCCACAAAAAGAAAACAAGACATCGTCGCAACGGCGGCATGAGTGCAGTAAATGGGCCCACTATTCCTTCATGCATATGTCCAAGCCTACTTGAATGCATTCTTGGGCAGTTCCCTTCCCAGCTTCTGCACTGCAGCATGTCCCTTATGTCTTGCATGTCACAGAAGGCCAGAACTCATATCACGCACCCTGGTCAACGAAAGTGCATAAACCGAGAAATTCAAATAGTTTTGCTATACATTACAAGCATGGCGTCGCAAATGCTTGGAGTACATAAATCAAGTGATGACCATGGAAAAGCCAAAATGAACTGCAGACGGAGAGTAAAAGGTGCTGTCGACCGACAAGAAAATACTGGTACTCTACTGTTTTTGGTAGTTCTATGATTTGCCTCATGATGAAAAATAGCTGTAAGATGGAACGTACTATATGTAGCCAGTACGCAGTTATGCAAGTAGAAGACATGAGTACTGAACTGTAGACGAACACTTCGAATTCATATGTATGTCCTCATAGGATTCCCTCTCTTTTTTCCTCCCAATTAGAGGGAGAAACTCACGCTATGTTGTTGTTCAGCAATAAAGAAGATTCGCATGCGTAACTAACGTTCCAGTCTACAGGACTAAAGCATGAATTATTAGCATTCCAGTGTACACGTGCATATCTCTTAAATCGTGATCTACTCGTCATTTCAATCAAAATCTAACGACGAACAGAAGAACAAATCTAGCGCCTAGCTACTGCAAAACAGAGAAGGAAACTTGCAACGGAGTATACCGACAAAGAAAGGCTAGTGCAAAGAATTTACCAGCCTTTGGTGGCATTCCTTGGCAATGCAATACACGCATGCTCACCATAGACAGCAGGTGGCGTTGCCTTGCCGAGAGCAGGTCAGATGATTCACGCAAATGCTGGTTAAGGGGATTGAAGCCTGGTCCGAGGCCACAAAGCATGCAGCCAATGCACGCATATATCAAAAGGAAACGCGTACTGATGCGATGCAGGGCACCTTGGACCAGACAACAAACCCCTTAACCGACCATTAACACACGAGCGAAGCGTCGAATTCACCAGCCTCACCTCACGTACACACGGAGCGGAGAAAAGAACAGGGAATGGGAAGAGGCACTGCAATGGAAGGCAATAAGAAGAGACCATGGCAACCTGGGCTGGGGGTCGACGTCAACCGACAGTGTCCTGGAGGGTCACTAAATTCCCATTTATTGAGGCTCATCACCAGGCGTGAGCCGCGGTACTGGCCACTGGAGCGCACTTATTGTTATCTGCGTCATATTTCTGCGCTGCTCGCCCCCCGTTTCTCCCCTCCCGCGCCATGTACGTTTTTCCAGGTACGACGTGCAATCATGTGAATCCGCGTTCGACGGCTGTAGTGGGGGGTAAAAAAAATCAAAATATGATCTGATTCCTGCCGTCCTGGGTTGATTCCTGACGGCTGATGCCATAATTCGGTTTTGCATAGTGATATTATATATGTGGCACAATGAGTGAACTGTTTTGCCATATAGAATTGAAGGATCATGTGAGAATATCCCAATTTATGTAGTGATGGACTATTACAATGTTTCTAGAGCGGTTATTTGAATTTGCAAAAGACTGCATTCTGTTTGGAATGTTTGCTTCCACCACAGATGGTAGTCGGAGGCATAGACTACGATTGGTAGTTGGTAGTCCGAACGGCCTTGTGTTGGGTGACCTAATCGGTAGATTGAGCATGGGAGAATGACCACAAATTGTCGAAAGCTACTATGCTTGGTCGGTAATCGGTAGCTGTGGACTTTGTGATCGGTAGTCGTAGATTTCACGATCCGTTATCATAGTCGTGGGTTTTACGATCAGTTGCCAAAGGCCTCACGGTCAGTACTCGTAGGCTTCAAGTGCTTCAATTCTTGTACCCTTCGAAGTACCTCGAGTACTCGTGTGTCTGACAGGTTGGGGTCAGTGGTCAGATCACCCGAGGGCTAGTGGTCTGACCAGCTGTGGATCGACCAGATAGTGGGTTTTCGACCAGAGTCTGATCTTTGCAAGTTGAGTTTGATTGATCTAGATTGTTGCATGTGTTCATAGGGGTTATTGTTTGGTCCTAAGCTTATGATCAGTGACTCGGTTGTATACATTTTGCATGGAAATGACTTTATGTATTGTGCAATGCTACATGATGGTTTACTTGTTTATGTTTATTGCAAGACTTTGGAGCTTGGTCATGGCGAGGTGTTGGAGGACCGAGACTAGGCACAAGGTGGTGCTGAGGTCTAGAATGGTCAAGAAAGTCAGGTACTTGTCATATACAAAGGAAAACTTCGTGGAAAACGGTAGAGGGACATTTTGATAAATTGCCCAATACCGAAAAAGTGGCGATGTGTAAAACTGTAACGTTGGTCTAAGTGGTTTAGATCTTATATATAAGAAAATAAAACCTAGTGTTATATGGAGTTAATGAGTTTTCCCTATTGTGATAATGGATTGGATCCACTAAGGATTAGGTGGCTGGTTGCCCACCTATAAAAGGGGTTAGTACAGAGACAAATGTGATGATCTCATCCAACCCATCTCTTTTGTGCTTTCTTATTAGGGTTAGGGTTTTGAGAGTTGAACACTTTGTGTGTGTTTTGTTCTACCAGATGGAGTGGCTGCAAAACCATCTCAAGTAAGTAATACATCAATCTTTGACCATCTTCTTGAATCTATCTTGTCTTGATTGAATTGCGCTTGATTTGATTGATTTTGAACTCTCCTCTTGCCTTTTTGTGATTTTGTTGTGCCAAGGACATAAATAAGATAGAGATGATCTTGTGAAATCAATCTCAAATCATTCAGGCACTTTAATAGCAAGTTCATCAAGAAACCCTGTTTTGCCCGATTCATAGCCTCTTCGAGGCATTTCTAATTCAAAAGTTTTTTGGTCGTGTTCTTCGATGTTCTGGTCTGCTGTGACGTGTGGGAATACATCAAGTGCCATCTTGGCCATTATTTACCCACGAGCAGGTTGTATTCACCGATTGGGGTTTTGGCTCTATTTTCGCATACTTTTCTTTCAATTGCAAAAATGTCAGAATTTTGATAACTATTCCCTTGATCGTTGAATGGAATAGATTCCTATGACCTCAGGCAATTCTTGTACGAAGTTTCATGACTTTTGAATAAGTCAATCACAAGTTATGTGGATTGTGATCTAGCAGTCGCGCTAAAAACCCTGTTCATTCTGATCTTAGTACCGTAGTTACTGACTTTCGACCACTTTGGTTTTCGACCAGTCATTGGTCATTGACCACACTTGTTG
This sequence comes from Dendrocalamus latiflorus, assembly GCA_017311315.1. Taxonomy (NCBI): domain Eukaryota; kingdom Viridiplantae; phylum Streptophyta; class Magnoliopsida; order Poales; family Poaceae; genus Dendrocalamus; species Dendrocalamus latiflorus. Next base: position 35,235,216 of record CM029653.1, on the reverse strand, counting down.
TATTTTGACTTGCTTCGATCATGTCGGTTTTGGACCACTTACTGGTCTTCGACTACGTAAATTTTTGACCACTCTGGTCTTGTTTCAACTATATTGGTTTTCGACCATTCATTAGTTGTCAACCGTTCAGATCGTGTTTTTACCACTCTTAGGTCATCGACCATGTTGGTTTTCGACTACTCACTGATCTTTGACCACGTTGGCTTTCGACCACTTTGATTTTGTTTCGATTTGCTTCAACTACATTAGTTTTCGACCATTCACTGGTCATCAACCATTCAAGTCGTGTTATGACCATTCTGGTTTTGGACTCTTATTGGTCGTCGATCACCCGAGTCTTTTAGATACTTAGAGGGGATTTTGAAGATTCACCCCACTCTGTTGCCTGTCTGATCCTTGAAGAATAACACACTAATCAAATTTAGATGAATGATATGTGAAGCTCATACATGCTTCTCTCTTACTAAGCTCTCATGCACTTTCATAGTCACCGCCTCTTGTAACTCCCATCCTCTCTAATTAAGGAAAAATGTCCTTACAAACTCCACATATTATTAACCTAAACTTAACCAGCGTATTATTCTACATAATAAAACCACCTACTTATCACACCACATAGACAATACCGTCCTACAAAACCAAGTCAAGGTATTATTTAAACTAAATTGTAAAGTTCAAGAGAACAAATATCAGGTTTTATAATTCTAGGTGTTTGAATGACCTTTGGAACAAAGTTGCGTGTTATACGTACTTCTTCTGGGTGCTCCAACTCCCGAAACATCACATTGCTCCTTTCGCCTTACGATGGATTGATCAACTCGACTTCAGCTTCTGACTTAATTTTCACTATTCATAAGTTTCATCTTTTTCTGAACTTTTGGCTTTTTGTTAAGCTTTTTTGCCGATTCTTTTTTTCCTGTATTTGTTTGTATTATACGTAATGGGCTAACATATTTTTTATATTTTTAAATTTTTTTAAATTTAATTATGCTAAATAAGCCTCTGTCAGCTACAGTACTTTTTTCAACTAGTTACAGTGTTTTCAGCCATAAGCCATGAGCTTTTTAACCGAACCCATCACCACCGGTCTGCTGTTGACCCATCTTTGAAAGCGCAAGGACAGGCCAACAAACCATCGTGGCGATACAAAAGCGCGAAAAAAAATGGAAGTAGCGTAGGAGCGCGAGGCTATCAATATATAGGTTGACTTCAAGAACCAAAGCCAATCCGTAACAGCCATAGCAACCACGAGATATAGGATGTAAATAACTACTTCAGCCTCTTCAGGTCAAACAAGCTCAATGCACAACTAATCTTGTGACCTCAAATAAGAGAAGCTGCTGGGAAGAGGCAACACCAGTCTTCACATTCAGGGATGCGCAGAGGTTTGTCTGGCAGATATCATCTTGGCTGGCAAAGAAGCTATGTCATCCGCACATTCATAAAGGTCTTTCTTCATCCCAGAAATTGATATTTCCATGAACTCTTTATACTCTGTAATGGAATCAATAAGTTGCAGCAGTTCGCTTGCGCACATCTGAGTTTCTTCATCGGTTTCCTGTAATGCATCTTGGAGCCTCTGTTCAGAATTCTGTCGAAACCAATTGCTTTATGTAATTTGATTGTCATTGAATTATGCTAAATCTGGTAAGGGAACACATTTAAGTAACACAAAACATAAAATGAGAAGTACCTTCAAAAATTCGTCAGCCTCCTTTTCAACAGTGGTCAAGTGATGTTCCTTTCTCTCTAACTCATCTTTCATTTGTCTAGCTTCAGCTGTGCATCTTGAAACATGATTTCCAATTTCAAGATCCAGTGAATTCAATCGAGCAACTGTCTGGGAAGCATAAATTGAAACGTAAACAGGGAGAAAAAAATGAGCATCACTCTTCTGCAACTATCTATTATATTATAAATGGAAAAGCATAAGAAAACACCACGTTCGCTCTCAGAATATAGATATTCCCACGTTAATAGGAGAAAAAAGAGAAAGATCTACAACGTTGATCATGGTGGGTCCAGATTATAACAATCTAGATTAAAATAAAGAATCCATATCAAATACAATCCAAAAAATAACTGAAATTCGAATAAAAAGTAAAATAAAATTAGTAATTTGATTTCATTTTGATTTCATACAAATTCCCAAGTAAAAATAAAAAAATTCAGAATACAAATTAAACAAAAAATAGCAATCGGATTTTATATGAATTCCAACCAATAAATATGACATTCAAAAATAGAAAACAAAAGAAAATTTGCAATTTGATTTCAATACAATTCCAAAGTAAAATTATTAAATAACTAAAATTTAGAATAAATTAAATAAAATTAGCAATTTGATTTCCATACAAATTCCTAAGTAAAATCCCAAAATAAATATAATTCAAAATAAAAGTTAAATAAATATTAGCAATTGGATTTGAACTCGAGTTCCAACCAAAGAATAATTGAAATTCAGAATAAAATTATCGATTTGATTTCAATACAAATTCCAAAGTGACATCCCTAAATAACTATAATTCCAAATAAAAATTAATCAAAAATTAGCAATTGGATTTGTATACAAATTCCAACAAAAAATTGATTTCCATACAATTGCAAAGTAAAATGCCTAAACAACTAAATTTCAATATAAATTAAATGAAATTAGCAATTTGATTTGTATACAAACTCCAATAAAAGCAATTGAAATTTTAACAAAAATTAAAGTTATAATAAGGATAGCACAAATGGTGTTGAAGAAAACTCTGAAAGAGTGTAATGGAATCGATTTGTCCAATAAGACATTGACACACCGGAAAGTGAAAAGTTAAGACGATGGCAAGGGAGATAAGGATAATATCGTACTACCCACCTTAGCCGTTCGATAAAGACAATATCGTGCTACACGCCTAAGTCATTAAAGAGAAATACCAGAGTCAAATGAGCCAAAAGCCACAACAACGAGTGGTGTCAACATTGTTGAAGAAATCAGTGTCCAATAAGCTCGATAATTGGGAAGCTTTGACAAAGGGGAGTTGAAATTCTGCATTGAAGATGAACTATAACGATATAGGGTCATCAAGTAGATAGAAGTGTGCCATCGTTGGTAAGGGGCATGACGTCACCTACGATAGCGAGAATGTTCTCTATATCGTTAGACAATGACTAAAACAGACATACTGACTGATCAGTGAAGATGCAAGATCACCGCGGCGGTTAGTGAGAAAGCCATAGCATTGAGATGGCCAATATTGAAGAAGAGGAGCGATCAACAAGGGAAAAGAGGGACATCGAGCATGTATAACATCATGCATGTATCTGTATCAATAGAAGCACGGACGTACAGAAGCAGAAGAGCAAAGAGCTCGAAGATGTCGCAACTATAGGGAATAGGCTTAGGACCAAACCACCTAAGAGAGCGTGATCGGTGTCCTAAGCAAGGATCAGCGACGGTTACACGTGTATGTATGATTGATGTTGCAACAGTTAGCATTAAGCAATAACTGAGAAAAACAGAAGATAACTATGTGGTAGAGTATTGTATTGGAATGGATAGCAGCTAAGATATTGTATTGGAATAAGTAACAACTAATAGAGATCGATCAAGAATTACACATACTGTTAAAGGTTGAAGTAGAAAAGTTGTAATGGCGAGAAGAGATAGAAGACACACGATTCGGTGGGGCAACCGACGTGTGAGGGATTATAAGTTTAAAATATTTCACCCATAGTGCTTCGGTGTATGCGTAAGCAATATACTCTAATACCATGTAAACTAATAAGATTGTTGCACATATAATCAATGTATTGGTTTAAGATTAAATAGATACACATGCGCATGCATATATTTTGAAAAAAGGTAACTAATGTAGGAATAATAGGGACATATAGCTACATAATCCCTACATGACGGAGAGTGTTTACGTTTTTAAGAACCTCAATCCATCAAGCTCATATTTCAATTACATTTCTCAAGTTATATTTTTCTTCAATCTTCTATTATTATTTCCAATGTATTAAAATCCTAAATAGCTTACAAGATACATAAACATATTCTCAAACATGTAAGTTATATCATTTGATACTAAAATCTTTGAAATAAATCTTGCTGCACAAATACGCAAACCATCTCGCTAATTTTCCTGAAGGCATAAGTTAGTTATTGTGACTATGTTGTAGGACTCCAAAACAACTTGAGTTGTATGAATGTATGGTAAAAACAGGCTCCAGAACTTGTCTGATAAATGCTTGGAATCACCATGAAAAGAACCCAAGGCAAGGAATCGACGAAAACCCAAAAGGGGTGCAAACCAGAACACAATCAATGAAATGTTACTACATAGAAAAACACAAGAATCCCTTTAACAAAGATTTTTTTGTAAAAGACTATGTGATAGTCCTCAAGTCTAATCACAACACATCACAGAATAATCCATGAAATGAATGCAAAATGCAATTTCCAACATAAAAATAGAGCTAATGAATGCATTGCAATTGTTATAGACTCAAAAGCCAAATGCTCAATACTTCCTCTACAAAGTTGATATGTAAGTACACTCTCCATGCCTGTTGCTAATGCAAAATTTATACAGAGCACCATCCTTCCTAATCTGGGTAATATCCCCTCCATAGGCCTGATTATTCATAGGCAACAGGGCAGCCATGCTTTGTGCAGAACAAATCGTAAGAGTTATGCTGGAAGTTGGAACCAACAACCGCAATATTCATCATATCAGATGACCAAGTATGTCGGTGATATCCTAAACCCTAAACACAAAGCACCTCAAGTTGTGGCCTGTTGGTCATATGAATTAGGTTTGTCCCAATCTTTAATAAAGGTAAGTGAAACTTGAGATAACTAAATTTCTAGCAATCATGTATATAAGATGACCAAGGGGAAAGCTATACCAAGTTAAAGTAACGCTAGAATATACATCAATGTTGATCCATGTTTATGCTTGGATAAATCATGATAAGGAGAACTAAAGTGCTAAGACACCACATACATCATGAGGCAGAAACCATGCATACAGCTTCCATAGTGAAGTGCTTTAAGCTCAACCATATGTTTGATTAACAAAAGATCTCCAAATGTTTTGCTATCTTAATGAGCCAATCAGAATAATGATTAAAGCGAGTGTTAATTTAAATCTCCACCAGCCCATGCAGACATGCAGTCCATATAGGAATAGCAACATAGATTATGGCCCTGTTCTTTTTCAGCTTTTGGCTTCTGCTTTTGACTTTTCTACAATAACTAGCTTTTAAACGGAACATCTTTTCAAGATGGGGTCTGTTAGTTAATTGTAGTACATACTGCACCGACTTCATTCATATCAGCAAAAACCGCACGTGAGTTTATGTTACTCTGTAATCTCTCGCACGAATAGCTCAAAAATCACAAGCTGCAGCCAAAAAAGAATAGACCCTATCGCTGGTAACAGGTTACACATGAGCATCATTCATTCGGTTCTGTTGCAGTAGCAAACAATGATCAATAAAACAACCCCCATACCAGCAGTACAGCATATTTCTATCAGAAAATGCAGATCACTAAACCTGTCTTAACTATAGAAACCAATTATAAAAAAGGAGAAAGGAAGTAAGCTATTTGCTAGTGTTGACGTCAGTATTGTCAGCATAATGCCCAGCATATATATAGTGGGCCAGTTCTATAAAACACTGTAATGGGCATTGAATTCATGACAATAGACTGTTGGACTAATCTTATCAGCTCATGGTATAGAACATCCATGTTGCCAGAAGTTAAAATAAGTTCAGCTAAGTTTTAGAAAGTGCTTCCACTTTGATCCCTGGGTTTTAACAAATAGATCATGAACAGAAACCAAAGTTAAAAAGAAAAATGGACTTTCAGTTCTTAGTTTATTTTTTGACTGATATGTAACATAAGGTGGACTGACCTCATCAGTTTTGGCCTGTACAAGGGAAATATGATTCCTTTTCTCCTCCAGGATTTTAACATTTCCTTGTAGCTGCTTTTCTAGATCAATTGAGTCGTCAAGCTTTGAGACAGATATCCTTTTAGTCTCATCAGCAAGAGCGTTGAGTGCAGGCTTCAGGACAGTTTTATAACTGGTACCTAGGATCTCTGCTGGGGCGGATCCTTTTGCGTTTAGCACGTACTCGAAATTAATACCAGGTTTCAATCTGCAAAATGGCACAGCAATGTTTGACAATAAGGCAGCAAGCTCAGCATATGATTTGAGCTAGTAGAAGGAACTTCTAAAGCAAATTGCAAGCAACAAAACCACAATAAAAAGGATATTTTAGATCTTGATCTGTGCTTCCACTTACTAGCTGAGCATTGACATACCCAGAATCTATGCTAACGATGTTTTTTAAATAATATTAGGTTGCTGCATTATCCTCTTAGTTTCTAATCACCCACTATCCGTTTTATGCACAAATATGACAGAATTAGCACACAGGCTCTACATGATGCCATGTATTTATGACCAATTGGCACAATGATATACACCCTGTCTATTCCTATACCATATGTACATGGTTTGTCCACTTGATCCCAATTTGTCAGGTGGGCCCAATAATGCGTAGCGATAGCCAGGGAGAAAGAGGCAATGGTGTTTATAGGGTCAACTGGGCCCACATGCTAATTCTGTGACATTTTAACAGAAAAACTAAAGAAAGGGATAATCAGGGACAGAGTGGATTACATGAAGAGTTAAATCGCAGGAGCAATCCAGGGAGATGAAGCAAATTCTGGGCAAAATGTAAGGTGTCCTATCATTTCCCTATCCTTTCTGGTGGATAAAATTGAAACAGCCTCTATTCAGCAAAATGTACACTAGTGGAAGACTGCATTGTGAATGTTGTAATTCACCATGTCAATCCAAAGTTTATGTATGTACAAACCTACATAACAGGTGACTCGTGACTGACAGAAGAATTATTGGGGATAAACATACAGTACACAGTAGCTCACTTAGTTTAACCTCAACGAAAGTATATAAAAAAGCAGGCCTTCATATTCTTTTTTCCAACAAATTTATTGAGCACAGATAAAATTGTACTCTAAACATTAAGAAAAATTAAGTGATATAGTTAAGAATATTAAACATCATTCCTTAAGTAAGCAAAAAGGTAACCTAAAGGAGACATACAAACAATTGCACAGTGGTGCAAAGGGGCAGGGGGGCAGCAAGAGTGTTTTAAGGCAGGCCAAAGCACAATCCATTGCAAACTGCAGCGAACAAAACTCCACAAGTAAGGCCTAAAGAAAGCAAATTGATTCTCCGACAACAGTTAAGAAATTGAGACATTGCAATGCCTGGACTTAAACAACGAAAAACGATTCTCCAACAAGTTATGAAATTGTGAACTATTAGAATTTGAACTATGGAACTTAATATGATTGAACAGATTGAAATGACTGATTCATATCATCCTTTCCGCACTAGTTAGAATAAAATAGATATTTTCTTTAAAGACAAAATAAGAATGACATGGTTAGCATCAACTTCCCATTGCTTAAATTATAATTGATTCATTAGTTATCGATGAAGGACATGAATGAACTCGAGGAAACAGGGAATCAAAAGTTCTTGTAGGGCATTCATACTTTCTGAGGGCCTGGTTGCACTGCTCAGCAAGCACCTCGATCTCCTCAAGCTTCCTGACAACCGCAGCTTCGAGCTCCCACCCCTTCTCCTCAAGCGCCACCTTCCCATTCTCCACCTTGGCAATATCATGCTCCACAGCTTGCATCTCCCTGTGCATCCTATCGGCATCCCTCACATTCACCACCTGCGTCTCCAACTTCTTCACCAGCTCCTCGTTCTCGGCCACCATGCGTCGCCCATCCATCACCTTGGCCTCCAGCTCCTTCTCCAAATCCACCAACGACTCTTCCTTCTCCTTGATCTTGGTGGCCCAGCTCTTCACCACTGCCTCAAACTTCTGGACGTCCGCAGTGAAGGCCTCCTTCTCCGCCTCCAGTGCCTCCCGCCGCGAGGGCCCTGAGGTGAGCTTAGTCCTTTTCGCCTCCAGATCCTCGGCCTCCTTCTCCAGCGCCTGGACGGCCTCAGCGGCCGCCTCGGCATGGGCGCGGGCCTTGGAGACGTATTCCTCGTCGAGGGAGGCAACAGCCTCATCGTCACCGGAGATGAATAGGGAGTAGCTGTGGGTGATGTAGAGCATGAGGTCATTTGCGGTGGCGGCGGAGGGGGAAGAGGACGCGTCGAGGTTGTCAGAGACACGGGCGAGGAGGGTGAGCCAGTATAGGACGGAGAGGAGGGGCGGCCAGGAGTGCGGGGTGCCGGGGGCCTTGAGGGCGGAGCGGGTGAGCTTGTAGGGGCAGCCGAGGAGGCGGAGGAGAAGGAGGAGGTCCTCCTCAAAGGCGGCCTGGTGGGGAAAGTTGAGGCGGTCGAGGAGGTGGCGGAAGGCGGCCTGGATGTCGCGGCCGGCGGGGAGAGGCGCGCGGAGGTTGATAGCGGGGGAGAGGTAGGCGTTGACGGCACGGAGGGCGGCGGCCTGGGAGGAGCGGTCGTGGAGGTGGGCGATGGGGACGGCGAGGGAGGGGGCCGTGCCGATGGAGGAAGGGCGGCTGCTGCAGAGGCTGGCGGCGTCGGAGTCGCGGCGGGAGAATGCGAGGTCGAGGTTGCGCGGGTGGAGCACGTGGGGGTCCAGCGACGGGGTGCGCTCGACCGCAGAAGAGGGCGCCAGGGAGGACTTCGGGAGGCGGCGACCGCCGCCGCCGCGCCGCATTTTGGGCGTCGGAGTTGGGATTTGGTGATTTGGGAAGTGGGGGCTTTGATTTTGCTTATGGGAGGGGTTTTGAAATGGGAACCGCGGAAGGGAGAGGAAAATTGGAATACTTGCTCATTTGCCCCTACTCTTGAGTGCGATTGCTCATTTGCCCCTGTGATATCTCACTGACACGTAGGTCCAGTAACACAACTGGGGCAAATCATCAAAGTGCATATTGATGCATGGGGCAAATGAGCAAAAGCCCCGAGGAAAATTACGTTTCGGGAGGTCGACTCAGGTGGCGCTCCAACTATGCTTCTGTACACGGCTTTTGATTTTTCTTTTTTTGAAATTGCACCATAATCATTGTTGGTTTTTTCTAAAAATAAAAAAATTACAAAAAATCGTTATATCATCACGGATAATACAAAATAATAAAAACAAAAAACAAAAAACTAAAGCCGTTTGGAGCGGGACCTCGAACGACTCTCGACCATGCGGATCGCTCATGGAAAAGACAATGGGTAATGCTCTCAGTCTTACGTCCGTTTGGAGGTTTCATGTCGAACGATTTATCCACCTCTGAAATCAATCCAATGCGGATTGCTCATAGAAAAGACAATGGGTAATGCTCTCAGTCTTACGTCCGTTTGGAGGTTTCATGTCGAACGATTTATCCACCTCTGAAATCAATCCAATGGCTTTTGCTGTACTTCTACGCCTTAAGCAATTTGTTCAAACCTAAAACATTCTTTATGCCACAAGCCATAAACAAGCTCACTCCCATAGATGTGTCCCGCCTTTCTTCTCGCACCTTCCTCCCCTGCTTTTCCCCCGATCTGCTAGTCATACACAACCTGTTCTCACGATTCCCCTCTCCATCCCCATACCCTCCAAGCTCCCACTCCCTCCTCGCTCCACACCAGCTAGTTTATGGCGTCACAATGGCATGCCGGATGGTTGCCAGAAGAACCAAGGCGGCAGACGACATGTGGAGGACTAGTGGTGTGACCGGTAGCGAGATGGTGTGGTGGTGGGTCTGTTCTTTTTGGCTGTAGCTTATAGCTTTTAGGCTATTTGTGTGAGAGAGTACGGAGTAACAGAAACTCATGATCGGTTTTGGTCGATATAAATGAAGTTATTACAGTGTGTACTATAATCAAATTGCAAACTTCACCTTGAAAAGGCACTCTGTTTGAAAGCTAGTTGCTATTTGTAACATCTCAAATTTGGATGTTAAAAAATGTGTAAAATTTAAAACTTTTCGTTTCATTTTGCTGGCATTCGAATTTCTTCCCAAGATTTTATTTGAATTCCTCAAATTTGGTGCAGAGCAAATTAATAACAATTATGTGAATGAAAATTTTAAACAATGAAATATGAATTCAAATATGAGAAATTAAATTAAAATTTAATTAAACCAAACATAAATTTAAATTTAGGTCAATAGCACAAAACAAGAGTATAATTGACATTTGAAAGATGGAAATCTTGACCCAATAATTCAATTTAATGCAAAGTGTCATACTCTTCAAAATGTCGCCAAGAGAAAATTCGAAGTTGAACTTCAAAGACCAAACCTAAGTCCCATGCCGAGCTCCATACCGAGCCCTATTTTTGGGTCGCTGGCAACTGCACTTGCACAGCACACCTCCCTCATCGGCTATAAATGGCCCTAGCCTTCCCCATTGCCACTACAACTCCCCTCTTATTCTGGCTCGGCTCGAGATCAAACCAAACTTGACCCTGCGCCAGCCATCAAGTCCCTTAATGTTCCTAGCTCTCCGACGAGCCCCTCCCATTTCCCCTCATGTTATCTCATGTTCTCGAATGATCACTGCACTCCCTCCAAATTAATCGGGTTTTCACACGCCAAGCTCGCTAGAACGGTGTCTCTTCCCCAAGTACAGCCACCGCTCCTGTCTCCGGCGCAATTTCCTCCTTGGCGTATGTCTCTCCAATCCCTCTCCTTGGAAGCATCCTCTCGGCGCCCCAGAGCCTCCCCAACTGTCGCCAAGGTCCCTCCCTCACCCTAGGCCACTGGCAACGGAGATCTCACTCGTGTCGCCCTTAGCCTCCACCACCAGCCCGCTCCACCTCCTCCCCAGCCAGCCCAACCACCCTGGTGAGTTTGCCTGGACCCCCTCCTACTCATGCTCACCTCACCTTCTTCACCCTCCCCTCCGGCCATCGCAGCTCCCACGGCCTCCCTGCACCCAGTCGCTCATGTCGCCGCTTACCACTCTCAGCACCACCTCGGCCCGTGTCGTCGCCTTCTCTGGCCTCCTCACCTCCCAGGCATCTTGTTTTGATGCTCGCCACCTTCCCTCGGGCCGCCCCTGACTGGCGATGCTTCCGGGCGCCATGCGCCCTGGCCCTCCCTTGTTAATATAAATATATATAGGATGCTGAAATGGGGCACCATGGTATCTGGGCACCAAGCCTCTCTACCTTTGGATTTCTTTTAGATGCGTGCAAGTGCAATGATACACGTAAACCCATTAACATTCATTAATTCGAAAAGGTATCGATTTGGAAAGGAATTCATTAATTTAGCATGCTGAATCAATCATGGATGGAAAGTCTTAATCATGAATGAAAATTCTCAATCATGGAGCCTAGGCACCATGGTGCCCTTGTTATTTATACTATATATAATGTTCAAATAGCAATACAAAATTTATTAACAGGGAAGAATTCGATGTTTTAGAGCTATCATAGAATATAGTTTAGTTGCAAATAAAAATATAAATAATTAGTGTAAAGACACTACTGATATGTAGATTTATATAATTGCCCAAATATCATAATAATCTTGTTTAAAAATACATTTGAGCTAGGAATAAGGTAAGTAGCTGATATATCACTACTTTTAAATTAAAATACATGTTTAAAGTAAATGATGTTAAAATGTAATTATTGTAAATATAAATGGTAATCAAGGGTATTAGCATATGTAATGACCAGTTAGGGTAAACAAAATAATTACTATGTTGCTAGGATTTAAATTGAAGTATCCACATTAGTAGCGGTCCTTCTTTAAAGATAAGTGGAAATGCATCGATTTGGAAAGGAAGTTATTGATTTGGCATGCCAAATCAATTATTGATGGAAAGTCTCAATCATATATGGAAGGTCGATCATGGAGTCTAGGCACCATGGTACCCTTGATATTAATACTATATATATATATACTTACTGGTATATTTAATTAATAATGATATAAAAATATAATTGCATGTAACAACCTAGGTCCGCATAAACAGATATTTGATAAAATTAAACTATACCAGTTAGTAAGAGATGGTACATAAAATATCGATGGCATTTAATCCAAAGGACATCATTAATTAAAAATCATGCTAAAATATAACTTGGTGCACCTATTAAAAATATAATCAATTATCATCGAACCCCTGGGTTGATGGTCATTAAAAATAGTCCAGCTAAATTGAAAACTTATGAACTAAGGGTAATAAGGCAAAACAATTAAACATTAATTAAAAATAACATGCCACTATATCAGTGTGCAGTAATCTAAATTTTAAATATTGTAGGACTAGGTTGAGAGCTACACTCTGTCCAAATACATGTAAACCTTAGAAATCACCTATCAGCCACAGAATATTAGTAAATAGTAATCTAACTAAAGTTAACTACTAAATAACAGTAAGTACATAAATAATCTCATACTTTAATGGATTATTGAGTTAATCATTTAGTTGATTATTCGATTAATTAGCTATTAAAACTTCATAAAATACTACACGTGAATTGCTAGAAATATGAATTAATTTGACAAACTAAAAGTTATATACATCATGTGTGGAACTCAAGCCCTAACACTCAAATATTAACACTTGACAAATAAATACGGATTTATTCATCATATACCCTCCTCATAGATAGAAATTCAGGATTTACCCTCCTGACCCACGTGTCAGTGACTTATGATGACCCCACATGTCATTGAGGTGGGAGGGTAAATCCTGAAATCCCCAATTCAAGAGAGGGTATATGATGAAGATCCCCAATAAATACTTAATACCTCCAACAAGACTCTTACACTTGTCCATAAGTCTAACCTGACTCATGGAACTTTCTTAATAAATATAAAATTATAAAAGAAGTTATTAAATTAAAAAGGTTCGAGACATGGTATTTAACAATCGACTATGCATAATCATCTTCAAATTCGAAGCAAAATATTCCCATGAATATTCCTTTATCGTTGAACCATCCTTGATATCCTTCTCGACAGATTTTGTCCTCTATCGTTCCACATTTCGCTCAAACTTTGTTCGACTCCATCAATATTCCACGCCTAATAAACCCTACCCCAGATCACCCACTTAATCCATAACAGAACTTAATCAAGTTCATTCAGATTTATTTGGACTTTTGAGTTGTTTGGATTGATTTGGATTCAGTTGTGTATCGCATAATTAGAACTTGGAGTCTGAAAGAAGTGAAGGAATCGAGCGAGATCAAGAGTCAAGTGGAGACGAAGACTGAGAGCGCAAGACCATCGACTAAGAAGGTTTTGAGTAAGATCAAGACTGTAGTAAAGTGAGCAAGACAAGCCAACATTTTGATCATATTGAACCTACCTTTTTATGCAAATTATTTCTGTTTAAATTATCAAATTGCATATTGTTAATTATTATGCAAACTATGTTTGCATTAATAATTTAGTTACATGCCTATCATTGATCTGTTATTATTACTTCCATCCTTGAAATAATTGCACTCCTATTCATTGTAGCCCTAAAAATTATGAATTAACATACTAGTTATACATTGTATCTAAACGCCCCGCTTAGACCTTGTTAATGTTTTAATATCGATTTTACATATGATTTGTTTGGATTTGGGGAAACCCTATAAGACTCGATGTATGAACGTGCAGAGTAGAGATATGGAAAAATTTTATACAGGTTCGGGCTTTCTCCTAGGAGAATAATAACCCTATGTCCTATGTGGCTATTGCTCAGAGAAATTAATTACAACTAAGAGTAATATGAAATTCCTAGCACTATCTCTTGATCCAATGTGTTCTCCTCTCATCTCCGATGTTAACATTTATATAGTCGATGAAGCGGTGGCCGTTGTCCTATACCAAAAGATGCCTCAACACTTCAGATGATAATCGTCTAATGGAAGTTACTGTTAGAGAGACATAGTGGCCCATTCGCATGCGACAGTTATTGTTAGAGAGAGTTCATGTGTGGTTATTAGGGATAGATGCACGTTCTAACCATCTTGTCAGACAACCCTAAGATGCAGCAGTATGTCGTTAGACAAGTCAATGAGAGATAGACTAGTCGTAGAAAGACTTACGACCGTGTAGTTATAGAAGGACTTACGAGTATGTGGTCGTAGGAGAGCTTACGATTATGTGGTTGTAGAAAGGCTTACGACCACTTTATGAAAATTCTCCCTTATCAATAAGGGGTATACTCAGGAAATACAATGACGTAATAATTTGAAGATTACTCTATCCTCGTCATCTAGCCCCCCACTTCAAGTGAAAGTAACTTACTTGAGAAAGCGTGGTCGTAGACGAATAATAGTTGAAAGCAAGGCCTTTTTGACCCTCATCGACCAGAAATAAGCTTGGACAATAAGGTAATTTCGCTTGAGTTGTAAAGACAAACAGACTTCAAACAGGTAAATTCCAATCGATTCTGCCATCTTGTCCGCCGAATCGGTTCTTGAGATAACCTTTAGTTCCCGATACGGGAAACTCACGTGGCTGAACATGCTTATCTCAGGGTAACTTTAGGTCTCTTTACTTTCCCCCATCTTCTCCGATCTACTTCGAGTTTTCCGCCACTGACCAAGTCGCCATCTTCCTTCAATCTCCTCCAAATCCACATCAATCAATTAGGAAATGACTAAGTCCACATCTAATTGGCTTGTGTCAGAGATGGATGATGCAAAATTGAAGGCATTTGAGGATTATGAGAAGATTCCTCTGCGGTGATTCGTCAGATGGATTGGAGCTGCTGGATAAAATTAGCCATCGGGACAAATCAAACAAATTCTAGTGTTCCAGGCCTACTGCGAGTGCAGCCTTTGTCTTCCCGCTTATCCCTTCCTCACCACCATACTCGAGTATTTTAGGGTCAAATTGATGAACTTGGTTTCCAATTTGATCACAATGCTCCGTGTGTTCCTGTGCGAAGACTATCTGGGATTCCTCCAGATCTAGAGCTCTTTCGGTATTTGTAGCACCCCATATACCGATGTGAGATACTACCATGGAACGTCATCGCTAAAATAAAGAATGAATAATAAAAGTAATAATATAAATCACAAGTAAATAAACTTTAAAGGTAATTTACTAAAGAATCAACAGAGGCTGAAATAAATGTTTGAAACATGGGACCGGTCCACTTCTAACCAAATAAAGGACGAATAAAACAATAGATAGTGGCAAGCTACGATGCTGAAAACTCGAGTGCTCCCACCTATGCATGATGCTATCACTCCACTAGCGTTTTACCTGAGAATGAAAAGAGCAAGCATGAGATTTGAAAATCTCAGCAAGTACCCAACAACAGTCGCAACACGGCGAGAAAAGGTCAAGTAAGCAAGCAAGATATGTAAAGGACAAGCAAAGCAAACAAGCAAGCCATTGATACAGTTTATGTGCAAAGAAGCTAGGTTATCGAAAACGCTGATACAGATTGAAGATAGAGATCACAGGAACAGTGGCATTAAAGATAAATGTTATTTAGCAAGTTATGACGGTGGCACCGACGATCTCTTCCCACATATCCGGTTATACGAGAATAGTCAGACACGACATTGTCCTCGACTGTATAACCACTGACGGGGTGTAATATCTTGAGTAACGAAAGTGTACGGCCCCCCGTACGTTACTAGGTGGGTGGAAATCTCCCCTATATGTGGATGACCCCAGCCCAGGTAAACGTCATCTGGTCAACCAGAATAATTGTTATTTAGCAAGTTGTGGCAAAGGCACTGGCGATTACTCTCCGTATACCCAGTATACGAGAATAGTCAGGCACGCCATCGTCCTCGACTGTATAACCACCGACGGGATGTAATATCCTGAGTAACGAAAATGTACGGCCCTTCGTACGTTACTAGGTCGATGGAAATCTTCCCTATATGTGGATAATCCCAGGCCGGGTAACATGTTATATGGTGTGAATTTAATGGAACTAAGAGAAAGCTAAGATAATATTAGGAGAAGTGAAAGGATTTGCTAAGATTGGAAATAGAGAAACATGATTACCGATAAGAGGATGATAGGGAATGATAATGTGGTGATAAGGTAACTGATTCATCATGGATAGATCATATAGTATGAATTTAAGGAAACTAAGAGATGGCGAGGATAAGGCTACGATAAAGTTATGAGAAGTGCAAAGATGTGCTAGGGTTGAAAATGGAAAGACATAATTTCTGATACGAGGGCGATGTGGAATAATGATAAGGTGATAGTGATATAGGAATCAACCTAAAGAGGTATTATAATATAGCTCACGCAAGGTTATCAACCAATCAAGGAACCACATGATATGCGAAACGGAAAGGTCACGACGGCAAGGTACATGCCTTGAGCATGCTCGACGGACACACTGCATGACGGATTCGAAATGTGCAACTGCCCAACTGCTCCCTCAACAACTACGTGCAGACCTACAGGATGGAATGAAGGCAACTGATCAGATACAGATTAATTTGATAAAGGAACAACGGGAGATGAATTTGGCTGGAATGGAAACAGGTTCACTAGCCCCCACGGCCGTGCGAACACCGCTCGGCCAAACGAAACGACGCTCAGCCATGTGAACGGCCGTTCGGCCGTGCGAAACCATGTTCGGCCGCGCGAACGGTCATTCGACCATGCGTTTGCCAGTGGCCACCGGTCGCTGTCGGCCACCTCCAGCTGCTGCCACCCGTGCCTCAGCCGTGCACGCGCGCTGCCGCCGCCGTCGTACCATGACCGTGTGTGAGTGCGTGCGCCGCCGCTGCCGCCACGCGCGCTGCCGTCCACCGGCCACCTCTGCCACGCCGGTCTCCTGCCCGACACCGCCGCCACCACAGCGCGCCACCGCTGCCCGCATGCTGCCACCGCCGCCATTGTTACACTCGTGCGTGCAGCAGCTCCACGCCGTCGTTGCCTCACCGGGCTGGCCACCGACGGTCGCCGTCGCTGTCGGGCCGAGTGCCTCCGTCGGCCACGCGTGCAGGCTCACGGATGAGACAAGGAGAGATATAGGAGAGAGAAAAATTAGAGATAGGAGAGAGGGTGAGGTTAAAATGGGAGAGAGAGATATTAGGGATAGGAGAGAGAGGTCAGTTAGGGTTTTTTTACGGGTGCTACGATATTATTACGAGATGAGCCAGGAGACTAGAATTTCTAGGACCTATAGTTTGAAGCCCCACGATGGCAAGACAGAGTTGTACATCCCAATGTACACTCGGTCTACATGGTCGAGATGGAAAAAGTGATGGTTCTACGAGGAGACAACCAGAGAAGACAACCTTTTTTCATGGGGAAGGCTGTGGAGAAGAATAGTCTATGGAATTCGGTCCAAAAGGACCTCACTCGAATAGTTCCTTTCATCTTAGCTATCAAAGAGCTAAGGGACAGGGGTCTTACAAGCTGGCATGTGGTGAAGGATTTCATCATGCTTGAATTAGCTCTTTGAAGTGATGAGCACATCCCATATGGATGCACTTGGGCACCTCGAATCTGACCAGGGATTACGAGAGCGGTAAGTGACTCTTGTACTTGTATTCATAATTAGATTACTTCTTTTGAGCACTCTGTATCAACCACCAAGTTTGTATGAACATATCTTGATTTGGAGTAAATCAATTCTCGAGTCAAGTGTGTTTGCGAGAAGACTCCTTTACTCAAAGTGGAGGCTCATCATATTCTGATGGACGTATCCGTCAAAGAGAGAGAAGAATGCCTAAATGTAATTAGAGAATTGATTTTGTCTTTAGAACTGTGTAGTCATAGGGAACGACTAAGCATCATACTTCTCTTCCACAAAGTGTAGGCATGAATTACCATCAGAACAACCAAGGGGTTGAATTGATGGTTATTGGAGGGGAGATGGAGAAAACCAAGGCTCCTCCAGCCAAGAGTTGTCGGCTGATAAATGCTGCTGGCAAGAAGAAAGGGAGGACGAGTGCTGTTGTTCCCCCTTCTATTCTTCCTCCTACTGCTCCAAGCGCCCCCATCAAGCAATTCCTTGCGGATTAAGTATCGCAAGTGAGATAGGGGGCTGTTGTATTTCAGCAACCAACTCCTAAGATCAAGGTACCCTTATACTACGATACTGAAACTCACTCAGTAGGCACTTTTCAAGGCTTTATCAAGCAACTCGAAAGGAAACTGAAAAAGTTTTATATATTTTGTGAAGGAGGCTGCTGCAGCACTGAACATGTGATCGAGGAGACCACCTTTCAAGTGGTCAAAATTAGTTTTGACTACCAGGAGGAGCAAGAGGGACAAGGAGTAGTAACTCTTGCTCCAGACCTTTGACTAAATATGGTCCAACATGTTCTTGTACAACCAGACATGGTCAAAGAGAAAACGTCAAAGAAACTAATCTCCGAAAAAGTTTCTTCTAAATTCAAGATAATGGGTGTGAAAGTAAGGTATGAAAAACATAGGGATAAACATAGTATTTTATCTCTGTCTTCTTTAATGCCAACTTACTTTTCATGATTCTAGTTCGGCTCCTCCACTATTCAAGGATGCTTCTGCTGAGAAGCCCCCAGTGGTTCTGCCCACAGTAGAAGGCGTTGTGGAGAAGGTGGTTGAAGAAATGACCACTGCAGTGACAGAGGCTGTTGCTGAAGCTACAAGGGCTACAACCATAGAAATGGTCGTAGAAACAAAAAATCAAGCTGCTAAAGATAGGGTAGGAAAACCTGGTCAAGAGGTTGGAGACCTTTCTGACCTCCGTGCCAAAGAGAAACGCATCGAAGATGCTCCTCTTCGTTCCCAAGAAGGTACAGTCGGAGAAGGAGAAGAAGAACATCCTAACATCTTCTCATGAGACTGCTTGCCATTGCACTAGGCATGAACTCAAGGGGAGTTTTGGTTGACCAAGACTATCTTCTTAAGCTTCTCGCTTGGAGTGGTCGCATAAGGCTTGAGATCTAGCACATGACTAAACAAAAATCTGGTTGGAAACAATCATGAGATTTCTAAAGAAAAACATGCCAATTGTGCTAAATTTGCTTAAATTACACAAAGAACAAGTACTTAAACAAATGTCTCATTCTTGAACTTGTAGCACTCTAAATTGACTCAATACTAGCTTCTTGGTTCCACTTAGGTTATTGACATTACCTGCATCATCCTTGGATACCTTTAGCTAGACTATAATCATGGTTGACTTGACATGCTAAGAAATTCGACTAATTTTCAGATTGTGACTTATTTGGCTTAGCTTGATTATACATATTTTGTCATGATCTTGATAGCATACTTCTGTGTTATAGCTTGGTGTAATACTCACATGGTCATTTTGGATAATCTTCATAGCTCTAAATGTTTAAAATAAACAAACTTCAGTCATTTCATGCCTTATTCTCTCTTTTGCATTCTTGATGATTTTATTGCCAAAAGGGGAAGAATAGCAGAGAAAAAGCATTTTGAGAGCCTTTTGGAGCTTTTGAGGAAAACTTGTTCTTTCTGTTTTTGCTCCGTTTGTCGACATGGTCATAAGCTTCTTTGATTTCTTTTGGACCATGTTTGACTCTCTTTTCATTTTCAAACAAACTCAACTTTACGCTTTTTCTGGGTTTGTCAATATACTCATCAAGGGGGAGATTGAGAGACCATGTGGTTGTGACCCTATGTTTGTGATGAGTAATTGACGAGTGTTCTGGAAAGATTGAGTTTGGTTTGTGTGGTTCATGCCAAGTCGGCACTTGGCGCAGTCGGGTTTGGTTAGGCGGACTTGAGGTGTATTCTTCTTCCCGATTGGTCTTTTGAGCAATTTCGTGCTTGAGTACGATTTTCTGGTGCTAATCGTGATTACATGTTTCGAGCGGTGCTATGTAATGTATTTCTTGTTTGTGATGGCTGTAGGACATTAAGGCGGAGTTGTGGCGAAGCACGGGATGACCGGACTAGGCGCAGGCGGTGCCGAGGTCAAGGCGGTTGAGGTGTGCCGAAGACGGCGAGGACTCGAGGTGGCTGCGAGGTTTGGAAGGCAAGGAATGAGGAAGCTTCCCGGAAGGTGCAGGAGGGGCGTTTTGGTGAATACGCAAAGCTGCATTAAAGAAAGTAGATTTGGTTAGAGTTAGTGGGTAAAGCGCAAAAGCTCAATGGGCAAAGCAAATGTTAACCCATTATGAAAGGGTATAAAAGGAGGAGTGTCTCCTGTATGTTGTATGGCTTGTGAGAAGGGTTGGTGGCTTTGGGAGTTTCTTTTGCTTTGGGCTTTAGTTGTTGAGGAGTGGGTAAGAACAGGAGAGGTGGTTTTGGTAGTTGACTATGTTCTCCCGTGTGCTTCTTGGCCTTGGTTGCTCTTGAGAGTCCTGTGATGGTGAGAGAGAGGGAATGAGTTGATACTCCATGTAATCATTCCTCTGTATTCAATCATTCATGGGGATGAATCGATTTGGCTTGTGTTTTTGTCTCTCTGTGATGTCTTTTATTTCAGTGTCTGCACTCTCTGTTCTTCCTCTTTCTCTTTTGATTTGAGTGTTGATTTCTTCTCAAGTATTCGCAAGTGAGATGCTCTGTGATGGGAAAGACTCTAGACCACTTGGTCATTCCATTTCCTAGAGCAAATAATGGATTCAAGGTTTTATCTTATCTCTCTGTACTTCGGTAGAATTCCCCTGTCGTCAGTTTTCTAGGGTTTGAGTTCAGGGTATTGTGAGATGGTTGTTTTCCTCCCAAAAGTTTATGCCCTGAGATGAGTTCTCAATCCCTGAGATTATTGCTTAGATGATTACCAAGTTTCATGAGCAAAAGATCAAAGATTGGCTGGCAATTTGAGATTTACTGCAGTTCTCTGTAAGTTTTCAGTTTTTCGCCAAAATCCTTAATTCTTGTTCTTGAGTTGGATTCTCTCGTTTCGCTAGGCTCTACATGCTATTTTGGTTGTAGTCTTGCAGTTCTGGACTGAGAAAACCAGAGGGAAATCTCAAATTTTCTTGCTGTGTGGAGTCTTGAGTTTGATCTGAAAATTCAGTCTGCTGCATGTTTTGAAATTCGAGGGGCGGTCAGACCGGACTTTCTTTGGCGGTCTAACTGGAGAACACATGGCGGTCAGACCGGCGCACTCGGAGCGGTCAGACCGGACCCGAGCGGTCAGACCGGCCACATAAGGGCGGCCAGGGTGCGGTCTGACCGGCCCATATGTGGCGGTCTGATCGGTCCTTCCTTGCAGGTTGTGGTATTTTCTTGCTATGCTTTGCTTCTTCAGTTTGCTGAGTTTTCTCTTGTGGCCAGTGAAGTTAAGCATCCTTTCTTTGTAGTTTCTGTAACTATTGGAGAAGAGCTCCTTTGTGAATACTTGTGAGGGGCGAATTTTAAACGGGCACCATTCACCCCCCCTCTGTTGCCGATTTCGATCCAACAACCTTCCCAACAAAGGGAACATCTTTGACGATGAGCGTTTTGAGAAGGTGTGGTGGAACAAGGTTGATGATCTCGATCGATTTGAAGACTCCAAGCGAGTACTCTCCAAGTTTGACCGTGGGAGAATGAACCTAAGTATCGAATACTTAGACATTCTTACTTGGTCTTTTCTAATCTCTTACCAACCTACTTTGCTTATAGAGCGTTAGAAGACATGGCAACTGTGGCTGAATACCACAGGCAACTCATGCTCCTACGACATAAAAATACCGAAGTCTCCAAGAAGGCAGCGGAAATGTAAGTTATTGGCTTATGTAGTTGAACTCTATTTTGACCACTTATCCAGGCTTTCATATCTGCTTTTAACTTTTGCAGGTCTAAGAGCGACGCACAGTTTTTAACTGCTGCGCTCAATAACAAGAGGGTCAATACACAGAGGTAGAAAAAAGAAAATGTCGATCAATCAATAACCATTATGAAGGTTAATTCTGCAATTAGAGCATTGTAGGAGAAAATAAATAGTAAGTTTTGAACTTAAGACCATTTATTTGGTTGTCTTTCTGGTGTTCCTTTTACTCTTTTCTTTTGACAAAAAAGAGGCTGAAGCGAGTAAGTCCCAAACCGAGGTTGAAGAAAAGACCAAGGTGATTAGAGAATTTACTTGTATCAATAAAGAGACCATCTAGAGAATGAAGTTGTTGGAAGAAGAGAACAAAGTTGAAGTCGATAAGCTTGATGCTCAACTAGCAGGTAAGAAAGCTTCACCTTCGACTAGTTCTGCTAACTAGTCCTGTGATAAGTATTTCCCTGACCATTCTTATTCTGTTTACAAAAGCTGTGGTAAAAAATAAAGTGTATCTCAGAAGCCTCGACTCATAGTGAAGAGGAAATGAAGTCGATGAAGGCAATCCTTCACGACAACGTAGTACTTCTCAACAATCCACTCGGTGGGTTCAGTGCGGAGAAAATAAGTCTTTCCGAGGACACCATAACCACTCATGTGAGTATGATCGGACTACAAGTTGGAGTATTAGAGAAGCATTTATCTATTTTGAAGACCGAATAGGCTGAGTCGATTCGGGAAGCGATTAAAGGCGCTGTAAACTATGCCTTGGCAAAACTCAAGGCATGCAACCTGAAGCTCAACTTTCAACCAATTGATCATGACTTCGGCTGCTCTAAAGTAGAGCCAGCACGTCTGATCGAGGAAGTTGAACCCTTTGGTCGAAAGGTTGTAGAGGAGATACAACTTGACTCTCCTACTTCATAATAGTTTATAAATAATAACTTTATAAAGATTTACCTTTGGATGATGAAAGACTTCTTCCTTTTTCCTGCAATTTATCTTGTTGAGTAGTTAGTACTCATAAGATAAAAACGAAATGAAAGAGAATGAATTTACGACTACGAAATAAAATTATACTGATAACTCTATTCTAGCCCTCAACTATTTACTTAGTTTATGTGGATAAACTAAGCAAATAGTACAGAGTAAAGTATGCAGAGAGCAGAGTAGTCATCGACCATCATTTTTGAATTCGATTGTCATGTTCTGGCAGCAAAAGTTAGGAACAAGACTGCGCACTAGTGGTGTTCCCTTCTTCGACCAGTTAAACAAATCAGATGTAATAGAAGTGGTCGAACAAACATAAAACAAGCTCTTCTGGATATACGACAACAAAGATTTGAACAAACTGAAAGCTTTATTGAAAGACTAGAATTTGCATAATTGGTCGATGTTCCAAGAATTTGAGAGAATATGGCCATCCTCCATAACAAGTCGTACAGAGCCTAGTTGTGTGACTTCAACCATGGTGTAAGGATCTTCCCACTTGGAGGAAAGCTTGTTTCGATTAGATTGAGATTGAATTTTTGTCAATACAAAGTCGCCTACAGCAAGGCTGTGAGGTTAGACCTTACGATCATAGTACTTACGCATTACTTGTTGATAGAATGCTGATTGAATCAAGGCTTGATTCCTCTTCTCTTTGAGCAGGTTGATGTCATCCGCTCGAAATTGCACTTGGTTGGAGTCATTGAAATTCTCGACTCTTGTTGACCAGATCTTTAGTTCTGGGGGAAGCATGGCTCCGACCCCAAAAACTAGGAAAAATGGAGTCACTCCTGTCGCTCAACTAGGTGTCGTGTGAATTGCCGGTAATACTATGGGTTATTCTTGTACCCAAGCCCCCGAGTGCTTTACAAGCTGGTCAAAGATTCGAGTCTTAATTCCTTCATTATTTGGTCATTCATGCACTCGACTGCCCCATTTCTTTGAGGATGGGCGAATGAGGCATAACAAAGTTTGGTACCTAATTTGTCACAAAATTCTTGGAATTTTGCACTAGAAAATTGCTTACCATTGTATGTAATTATTCGACTTGGTACTCTAAATCAAGTAATCACGCTTCTCGTCATGAACCTCTTTGCTGCTTTGGACGGTCTCGGGATCCTCTATCTCTAAGGCTGGTTGTGGCCACATTAGTAGAGAGTGATTAAGTCTAGGATTTCTCCCACGCTCATAAGAGAACTAACCTGATTCATCACCGGAGGTCTCCTCGCCATCCTGACGAGGAGTGGCAGGGTGTGACTGACTGGGAGGATCCTCATGTCTTCTTCTGAGAGAGTGATCAGAATCTGTGGGTGTTGACACCAATTTTGTCATCAAACTTAAAACATGAATAAAAATAAAATAATGATAATGATACTAATCATTATCATCATAATAAATTAATAAATTATAATAACGGCTAAAATCCGTTACGACTGATTTAAAGAAATAATAAATAGTGGAGAAAACCAAGGAAAAGGTGCAGCGATTTGAACACCACTAAAGATTCTGTGTTAGCTATCAAAATCATCGCCTAGGGCGTGAAGAGAAGACAATAGGACCAGTCCGATCAACGTTGAAGACATTCGGACCGTTTGACCATCGACAAAATTGTCCAGACTATCCGATCGGCGATGAAAATGTTCGGACTAGTCTGATCGACAACTCGCGTGCGATCAGAGTAGTCTGAACTGAAACCTGTTTTATGACCATTGATTTATCATCGGAGTAAAGTGGTCGTTTCCAATGTCAAAGTCCAACATTGAGTGGTCGTAGTCTTCTTCATGTGGGTCATAGACTACTTCAAAGTGGTAAAAAACAACCAGCAAATGATCAGATGTTAAGTGTTTGAAAACAAGTAGAAGACTTCAACGGTACTAGAAAATGAATAGTGCTCGTAATGTACAGTACTCGATCGACTATAATATTTTGACCACGTTGGACGACTGTCATATTTCGACCACGTTGATCGACCAGGATATTTCGACCACATTGGTCAATCATGCTACTTCGACCACTTTGATCGGGCATGATACTCATATTTCAACCACAATGGTCGATACTCACATTTCAACCACGATGGTCAATACTCATATTTCAACCATGTTGGTCGATATGCATATTTCGATCATGTTGGACGATACACATATTTTGACCACTTTGGTCGATACCCATATGACCACGATGGTCGATACTCATATTTTGACTACAATGGTTGATACGTATATTCCGACCACATTGGTCAATACTCATATTTCGACCACGTTGGTTGATACCCATATTGTGACCATGTTGGTTGATACTAATATTTCGACCACGTGGTTCGACCATATTGATATTTCAACCACGTGGTTCAACCATAGTATTTCGACCACGCTGGTCGACCACCATATTTCGACCACGATAATCGATACTCATGTTTTGACCACGATTGTCGATACTCATCTTTCAACCACGATGATCGATACTCATGTTTTGACCACGATCATCGACACTCATATTTCGACCATGTTGGTTGATACACATATTTCGACCATGTTGATTGATACTCATATTTCGACCACGATGGTCAATACTCATATTTCGACCATGATGGTCGATACTCATATTTCGACCACATTGATCGATACATATATTTTGATCACGTTGGTTGATACTCATATTTCGACCACTTTGGTCGATACCCATATCGCGACCACGATGGTCGATAATCATATTTCGACCACAATGGTTGATACGCATATTCTGACCATACTGATATTTTGACCACGTGGTTTGACCATAGTATTTCGACCATGCTGATCGACTATTGTATTTCAACCACATCGGTCGACTATGATAGTTTGATTATATCTGTTGACCATGATAGTTCGACCACATCGTTTTTTAAAGCATGCAGGGAATGACGCGATGATACCTCTCACATATTGATAGGAAAGTGGTGCCAATAACTATATGCATGCAAAACTATAATCAAAAGAACACCTGGAGGTCCCAGATAATGCATGTTCAACAACTGTCAACCGCGAATGGAGCAATGCATGTTCGGTCATGTAATTGATGGACGGAGTCTAGATAGCCCATGTCCTACACTACCGCAAGCTAAATCAATTGTGGCGCTCCAACCGCCCACGTCCTGCCATGGCCACTTCCGACACATCTATATACTTGTGTGTGCCACATCGGCAGTTTTCAAAGGAAAATTCAGCGAAAAGAAAATCAAAGAGAGAAGTTGCCATAACTTTCCTTAATGAACCATCCTCTTATCTTTGCTCTATAAATAGGGTACATGGGTGGAGAGAAAAGGGAACGGAGGGATAGACGTACACACACACGAACACGAACGGAGGAGCTTCTGCCAGAGAAGAAAGCACTAAGCAAGCTCTGGGAGAAGGGAGATACCAACATGTACACGAGAGAAGAAAAAGAAGGGAGAGCATCCAATCAGGAAAGAAGGTGAAGTTCTTGATTTTCTTCTTCCTCTCGACTTTTGCTTCTCGGTTCGGCTGTTGTGGTATGATTCGAGGAGCATTATCCACATCCACCTTCCTCCATCGCCCTCTGGTTCGACCATCATGGTACGGATCAAGGTGCTTCATGGTTGTCTTATGATTGTGCCCCCATGGTTTGGTACCGTTAGTGGATACGAACCCAAAGAGAAAGTTCTTGATCCTTCGCTTCTTAGGTTTGGTCCTCTACAAGCAAATACGAATTAAAAGGCAAGGCATAAAAACCTCATTTCCTCAGTTCGGTCATCTACAAATGGATATGAACCGATGGCAAGAAGCACGAAGACCCCAAATTCTGCAGTTCGGTCCCCTCAAATGGATATAAATTAAGAGTGAGTATATGCTGCCAAAAATGAAATAAAATAACCTTTGCTTGGTTACGCTACATTTGCAAACACTACGTAGTGCCAGTAGTAATACAGGGTGGAGTAAAACAATAAATTCACTTCGTTTATGTACATACATGCGCTTGATATTCACGAGCACTATGAAATATTGTAGCTACGACCATATCCAAAATCCTGAAGCTTTGACTATCTCCAAAATATCGTAGCTATGACTATTTTCAAATATCATAGTTACGACCATCTCCAAAACCCAGTAGCCACGGCATCTCCAAACACCGTAGCTCCGACCATATCCAGGATTCCAAATCTATGACCATCTACAATTCGGTAGCTCTGACCATATCCAAGATCTCAAATCTACAGCCATCTATAGATTCGGTAGCTCCAACCATCAGCGACTACGACCATCAAACCGAGTAAACACACATCAGCGGTGACAAGATTGAGGACCATGTTCTTTACATTTTGTATTTGTCATATATTGTATTTTTCATAATGTGTATCTTGGAAATCTTAATCAGGGGTTTTCTCATAAAGAGATGTAATTAATAGAATTTTTATGTAAATGTATTAATTCTGGAAGTAATGAACTGCAATACCTGATTCCTTTATCTCATTTCCAATTAAATGTAACCAACTTGTCTCTAATGATGTGGAGACGGGTCATCACCCATTTTTCCCGTCATCAGTGGGGAGAGCAAAGACCTCATGTCTAGAATCTCCACTTCCAATGGAGGAGCCCTCGTTTGAAGAATGTTCTAGCGAGAGCGCATCGTAGCCTGGAGTAAACCCCGCCAGGTAGGAGAATTCTAGGTTATAATCGTTTACTGCTGGAGTTGAACCGTATGATAGTGCAGATGGACTCGCAGGGAGCCCACCCATGCTCTCTACGTGGACAACTAGAGAGCTACAACCACCAGTTGGTGATGAATTCCTGAAATCACGGACTCCAGGGCTTGCTAAAACTGCTAGAGTGGTTGCTAGGGGACTCGAACACTTGGGGGTAGGCCCCTCGTCATGTTGTGAGTCATGTTCATGGTCGGATTGACCCTTGTCATTTGGGGAAACTGGTTCCTCCATCTGACATACTGCTATGGGGGATATGGATCCCTCCTCAGCCTTTCCCATGGTGGAGTCCTCGAGATCCCAAGATAGATCTCTAGGGACAACCTCATTATCAGAAGCAAGCATTGTCTGCTCGTAGTCATAGCATGCGTCCATGTCGAGATCTGCATAATCGGCCAAGTCGAACCGGTTCTCCTCATTCCACTCCCCTGCCATGAGGACATTAGAAGAAGGAGAACTTGCTGACAAAGAAATTACTGGAGCCTTAGAAGAACTATCTCCACAGACGGCGCCAACTGTCGATGTTTTAATATCAATCTTACGTATGATTTGTTTGGATTCGGGGAAACTCTAAACTTGGTGTATGAACATGCAGAGTAGAGACATGAGATATTTTATATAGGTCCGGGCCTTCTTCTAGGAAAATAATAACCCTACGTCCTGCATGGACATTGGATTGGAGATAGTGCTAGGCATTTCACATTACTCTTGGTTGTAATCAATTTCTTTGAGCAATAGCCACATAGAACGTAGGGTTATTATTCTCCCAGGAGAAGGCCCGAACCTGTATAAAATTTTTCGTGTCTCTACTCTGCATGTTCATACACTGAGTTTTCTAGAGTTTTCCTAAATCTAAACAAATCATACATAAGATCGATATTAAAACATCGACATACTTGTTTAGCTACTCAGGGGCAATAACTTGCCCCGCCATCAATTCAACATGAAAATTTGGTTTGGTAAGTCATTGGTGAAAAATGGCTGGTATGTTGTAACGTGAATAATTCGTGCTTCCAAAAAAAATCCTGTATGCACAGATATCTAGGCAGATAGTAAGAGGGGTTGGTGCAATAGATGCACGAGAATATGTGGTTTATGGTGGAACCGCCTAGATAACCTTAAGGTCTGAATCCGACTCTGACCTCCCAATGTAAAAGAATACAACTACAAGTCTGCAAAGTACAATTGGGCTAAGTAAATTCTATCAAACCTTGAAAGTCATCTTGCTGGTGGGTGAGTGAAGTAGTGCAAGAGGAGGTTATGTATAGTCTTGAATGGGACACCAAGTAGAGGGTGATGTCCGCCAGCTACGCTAGTCATTGTGAAAAGCTATGTGATGACCTCCTCGATCTACATAACCAAGTAATCATGTGGGTAAAACGGACTGATTGTCTATTGTGGGTAAAGTGTACAACATCTGTAGGGTGAAAACTATTCAAACAACTGTATCCATGGTCATGGGCGCTCTTGGAAACTTACTTGGATATAGTTCTATTTGTAAAAACCTTGTGGGTGGACTAAAAAGTGTCAGATAGTGAAAGCTCTGATTTGTGTTGCCCTGAGACGTCTATCCCAGTGATGGAATTAAGCGGATGTAATGCTGGAAAAACTAGCATGAGGTGCAGAGACCATGTAATGGTGGATAGAATTTGTACCACTATTACTATTGCAATTTCTCACAAACTTTAGAAAAAATATGTTTTAGTTAAAAATGCTAAGTCTTAGGAATATCTAATTATTGTAAAATTTTAAGGCATTTGGCAAATCAAAATAGCCCGAGCTTTCCTTTAGTTTCCCATGCATAGATATAATCACATTCTATGTGTTGGCTCGTGGAGCACAGTGGTTTGTGCTCACTCTCGCCCACTCAATTAATCTAGAATTAGAAGAGTCAGATCACTATGCTTCGGTGATGCACCTGGTGGAGAAGATGAAGAGGCCAAGAACTAGGTTGTGAACCGCGGTTGGCTATCTGTGGTCATGTCCTGAGGGTCCCACCTGTATGAAGATTCGTTCCCGCTAGTGCTCTTTAAAGGTTTCGGTCTGATCGGCTGATGTGTAAGTATACTACTGTATTAGTTACACTTCCGCTAGGTATGTTTTTATATTTAGTAATGTATCTATGAGTACTGTCTATTGATCCAAGAAATAGTATGGTGGAATCACAGAGAATTTTGGATTGTAAAATCCGGGTTTAACGCTATAGAAAAGCCAAAAAGCAGCTTTTAGAAGCTAAAAAGAAGAGGCCCAATGTAGGTTGGCGATGAAGCACCAGTAGGTGAGCCTTGCCATAGTCAGATCCTGTCCAATGGTGATGTGTTTCCATTGGATGGCACTAGGCGTCTAACACCTTTCTCAATGCTAGGCTTCTAACTCCTCTCTCAATACTACAATGACATCCTAGAGCTGGATGTCTGCTGAGCGTGTCGCTACCACTATCGAAAGCAAGTTTGAGATAAGTGTTTTGTTGCAGCTATAGAAAATTTTCTTGAGGAGTTCGCCACCATTGGAGTTCATGTGGAGGTCTCCACTTTTAAGGAACGGGTGGAATTCCCTGGATCTAGCGAGGCTGAGGTGGGAGAGGGGGCAAATAATGACCGAAGGGCTAGTGATGAAGCGGTGGTGTGAGGTGGATTCCGAAGATGAGGCTTTGGGTTTGCCGCTATTGCTGCTACATGCACGCCCACCTCCTCTAATAGACATGTTGCAGATGTTTCTTTAAATTGTTACAACACCTTTTTCTAATTATTGCATGCAGTGTTTGATTTTGTGCAACATCTCTTCATAAATTTCACGTACGAGTCATTTGTTACAATCTGCACACTACTACAGAAAGGCTAATAGTAGATGGCAAATCACAGACGGTTTTGTGAAACCATCTGTAATGTAAACTATTACAGACAATTTTAATTTGAAGGTCGTCTGTGGTATTTGTGGCGGGAAAAAGGAGTATCACAGACGGTTCTTACTGCTGAACCGTCTGTGATACTGGAATATCACAGACGGTTTTTATTAAAAACCGTCTATGTTGTGTCGACTATCACAGCCGGTTGTTGTTAAGAACCGTCTGGGAATGTTCACAGACGGTTTTTCACAAGAACCGGCTGTGATGTCCCTTTGTCTATCATATTCTAGATCAGAGGTTAATATATAAGTACACATTGCTTCTAATAACTTAACTACAGAACTACTGAGACAAGAGGTCACAAATTAAAGGCAAATTTATTAATTTCAATTAGAGGCAAATTTATTACAAAAGTCGCACAGGTAAAGAGTTTCCCAAATTGTATTCTTTTGGGCTTCGTAAGCTTCTTCTTCAACTTGGGGACTTGGAGGATTAGCCGCTAAATTCTCGAACGCCGTTAAGATTGCCCTTATCCTCAGCACTTCCTCGTGCAGCCTGGGCAAATGATCAGCAGCATCCATAATGTCGTACAGGATAGCATGAAAAGATTCCTCAGAATCTGCCGTTTCTGCTTGATCGGCAAGGCTATCCATCAGTCTCTGCAATGCGTGTAGAGCTTCTTCCGCATTGCGCACATTGTGGAGAAGAACCAGGGTGAGGGCTGTTTCCCTTTCTTGAGCGGCAGCGAGACGCCTCCGTCGACGGCGGAGGATCAGGTCGAGCTGACGGATGCAAGAAAGTCGGGGAAGGAGAACAGGGCGGGTGCGGAGAAGCTGCTCCAGATGCAAATTGCTGGCCGCCTGTGTAAGGTTCCGGCCGAACAATTCTTGATGAACAGATGAGAGGAAGGAGATGATCACAAGAATAGTAGAAGGCGCCATATTGTACGTACGTAGAAGAGACCTGGATTAGGCGCGCATATTTAACCTTTAGCACAGACGGTTCGTATACCCAAACATTAATGATATAGATGCTTCGTATAACGATCGAGAGACGTTAATTAGACGATCGAAACACGAAGCGTTCTGGCAATCGAAACACGAAGCGTTCTGGCAATCGAAACACGCGCGAAGCGTTCTGGCAATAGAAACACGCGCGAAGCGTTATGACAGACGGTTTTACTGGCAACCGTCTGTGATATTTTCATAGACGGTTATTAACATGAACCGTCTGTGATAATTGAGACATCACAGACGGTTTTTGTTAATAACCGTCTGTGAACTTTCACAGACGATTCTTAATACGAACCGTCTATACCAATCGAGATAACACAGACGGGTCCTGTTAAGAACCGTATGTGAAAAGCCAGATAACACAGACGGTTCCTGTTAAGAACCGTCTGTAATAATCTCATGTCACTGATAATTGGTGTGTAATAATCACATGTCACCAATAATTGGCGTATACACAGGATTTCGATCTCACCCGTCTATTCTCTCCACATCGAATGGCTGGCACCAGTTCCTCCCACGGCCAGGCCCTTATTAATAACTCCCCATCAAACTTTCCACCGGTACTAGTCACGCGTGAGTTCATCCACTAGCTAGCTTCCTGTATGCATCTCCCCTCCGCTGTGAGCTAGCACCTCCATCGCGGCACGACCGGTTCATACTAAACAACACACTCTTGCCGTAAGTGTCGTAAGTGTGTCTTGTTTAGTGTGACCGTCGTGCCACGAAGGGTTTGTTAGCTTGTTATCCTGTAATAGATCGATCTGAATGTGTTGTTGAGTTTTTGTGCTTGCCTCTGTATTTGCATGTTCCTCGACCAGCTCAACCAAGAATCTGGGAATGTCTTTTCTTTGCACTACTGTAATAAAATTGCCTTGAATTTTGTCGGGAAAGATGAACTGTTTCGTCAGGGCATGACTGCCAACTCGAAGCATATATAGCATAGCATTCGAGGCACATCCGAGGCCTGCAGCTGTGTCTTGAGGAATGCCAAGAGCTGGTCTTCAGATGTGGCAGCCACACTGGTCTTCAGATGTGGCAGCCACATCTGAAGACCAGCTGTAACAGCCCAGCTATTTATTTCAAAAAATTTAGTGAAAAAAAATTAATTTAATTTAAAAATAAAAATAAGTGTTCTTTGGTTGCCTAAATTTTGGAGATTTTATTTGTCTGTTTTTAGCTTTTAAAAAGGCTTTTATAAAAAGTAATTTAACTAAAAACATAAAATTACGATTAAATAAAAGGATATTTTGAGTTTATGTAAAAATATCATTTCAAATTAAGTATTTAAAAGCATTTGGCTTTTATTTGGATTTTCTGTGTTTTTCTGGAGTTAAAAATCAATTTTAAAGGTTAAAAAGTATTTTATAAAATTATTAAATGAAAATCTGAAATTAAAATTTTTTTCCTATGTCTAAAATGCTTCCAGGAATATTTTATAATTTTTCTGGAATTTTTAGACATTAAATATTATTTTTCTAAGTGTTTACAAAGCTTCTAGTATTTTCTGAAATTTTATTCCGAAAATAAAAATCAAATTCATCCAAGCCCGCCACTTGTCGCTCTCAGATTGAATCACTCTCTCTCCACGTTTTAATCCTAGCCACACATGATCACTTACCCCTTCATAAAATCCAAGAGCCATGAAACACTCACTTGCCACGTGTCAACAATCTGACGGCCCGTACCCCTTCATTCTCCTCTCTCTCTATGACACATGGGACCCACTTGTCATATGTTTCTTCTTCCTCCCCTTCTTCCTCCTCTAGTCTTCTCTCTCTTCCACCATTGATGCCGAATAAAAACTTCAATTCCCGGCCGTTACTACCACTTTAATCGTCGTTTAAGGGTGGAAACGGAAGCCATCATCACTCCCCACTCACGCCCGGCCACCTCCTCCCTTTAATCCCCGTCTAAATCCGCGGCCGTTTCTTCTCTCACCATCTATAAAATCCCTCCCCATGCCCGGCTCCATCTCCCATTCGGCTCTCCCACCCCGCCGCCCTTCCCCTCCCATTCAGCCGCCACCCCGCCGCCGTTTCCCCGCCGTCCCGGCCGCCTCCCGCCGCCGCCCCACGCTTCACCACCGCCGCCACCTCATTGCGCCGCCGCCGGCCACCCCGGGCCCCGCCGCCGCCGTCGGAAGGTGCGCCGCCACCTCCTCTACCCCCGCCGCCGCTCGCCGCCCCGCCTCCGGCCGCCGGTCGCCGGCGAGGTCGCCTCCCGTACGCGCCCCCGCGTACCTCCCTGTGTTCCCTTCTCTAATATTGCTCTTCTCTGTTTAATTGGTATGGTTGTTGTTCCTTTGTCATGAAAGAGCAAGAGGTCACTTGGCTAGTGGGTGCATGTTAGTGCATGCATGCATGAGGTTGTGAGTTCAAGTCCAGTGCAATGCATTTTCGGTTGGACTTTTGGCCACATTTTGTTCACCTCTAGTCCATGACAAGCGGGACCCACATGTCATAAAATAATAAAATAAAATTCTGCACCCAATGACAACCGGGCCCCACACGTCATACACTCCAATATACCCAAAAATCAGCCAAAAATAAGATTCCAGAGAATATTCTCTCGGTTTTGCATTTTCTGGAATTTCCAATCCATTCAAACTTCCAATCGCTCGTTCTCCCTCGTCCGATCTCCGAATCCAGTGATTCAAATCTCTAAATTTGTCTAAAATCATAATCTAAGTTGCAGTATATATTTTATAATTTTTGGATTTTATTTCGATTTTATTTGATTTTATTTGGTTGGTTCTTCGCGCGTAGATTTCGACGAATTCGGAGAGAACGACGCCGACGAATCGCACCAGGTCTTCGAGCAAGGCAAGTCACCCTCCTTGATCATGTTGATCCCAGTTTTCAAAATAAAATTATGTTGATTTAAATTATATTGCATGCATATTTTTATTCATTGTATTTCAATTCAGTTTTAAATCTAGTTATTGCCTACTTGTTAATTCCTCCATTGTTATTGAATCCCTTATACCTTGTCACCCTAGAATCAAACTCTAGTTAATACATTAGTGTTGGCTAGAGAGTTTATTCAAACGGTTAGCCCTGCATAGTCATATAATTTTGCTTTGGGATACCTTTTCACATAAAATGATGACCCTTTTTACATAAAATGATATGTACTCTTGACTTTGGTGAGTCAAGGAGTGTTATGAATTATTTTGAAAACAAATATGAAACTGGTTTAGACTTAGGCAATTGGTTAGAGTGGTGGGTGCAGGCATGCCCTGTTGGTTGGAGCCGCAGTGGTTGATTGTCGTGCACGGGGGTTTGTGGTTGAGCCTAAGTCAATTAAGGACCGGTCTGTGAGCTACTGTTGCAAAGACCTATCGTACTACCACAAGTCTGGTATGGGACAGACCTGGCCAACTAATTTGTGAAGTTCCAACATGATCTCGCTATAGGCTGAATGTGAGCGCGGCGTAGGCCGTGAGAAGTCTCACACGGCACAAGAGGGGGCTCCAACATGTGGATTCATGTTGTGGTGAAACCTTAGTGGCGGCGTGATTTTGTTGACAACGGATCATTGTAAAGGCCTTGTCACGACTCCTCGCCGCACACCTAAGGAAGTGTGTAATCGCGTGGCAATATGGGATGATCGTGTCTTGTGGGTAAAGCTGTACAACCTCTGCAGAGTGTATAACCTATCCTGGATAGCCGTGCCCACGGTCATGGGCAAGCTGAGTAAAGTTTTTCATGGATTAGACTTTGTTTTTCAAAACGTTTTCGAAAACCTTGTGGATGGATGGAATCCACGAGAGATGAAAACCTTGCGGATGGATGGAATCCGTGAGAGATGGAAATCTGGTGAATGGATGGAATTCATCAGAGTTGCGCAGTGAAAGCGTGTGGATGGATGGAATCCATACGTGAGCTTTTGAAAAGATGGTCCGGGTGGGATGCCCGTGGATAGGTTGGTGTTTGGTCGGAGCCGACACTAACGGTATTACTTTCTACTACAAGTATTGTTTTATCTACTGTATTAAATTCAGCAATTTCAATCTATTATTATATTTCTTAAATGTTGTTTTATGCAAACTAACCCTATAAACCTTCCGTTGAAGCCTTTATCATTATGTTGCATTTTCCCGGGTGACTTGTGGAGTACTTTTTGTACTCATGTTGCTATATCTAACTCTTTTCAGAGGAAGCCTTCGACGACTTCAGTGAGGATTGCGACTAGGCCACGTCTTACAGTCATTCGCCTTGTGGGAA
Organism: Dendrocalamus latiflorus; assembly: GCA_017311315.1. NCBI lineage: Eukaryota > Viridiplantae > Streptophyta > Magnoliopsida > Poales > Poaceae > Dendrocalamus > Dendrocalamus latiflorus. The sequence continues at coordinate 35,199,787 of CM029653.1, read as the reverse complement.
GGCTGGATGGGCTGCCGCTTTATGTATTTCTTCCGCTGTCTTCTTTTGTTCTTATTGTAATCTTGGCCATCAGGCTCATATTAGCCAAATAAAGTTTGTCATTACGCATGATAATTGTCTTTGTGATACTGTGTGCACTAGCTTTTCCTGGGATAGTGCGATTAACACAGAGGGTTCTGGAGTTGTTGCTCCGGGTCCCGACACCAGCTCTTGGCATTCCTCAAGACACAGCAGCAGGCCTCGGATGTGCCTCGAATGCTATGCTATATATGCTTCGAGTTGGCAGTCATGCGCCTGACGAAACAGTTCCGTGTAACTATCACAGACGGTTTGTAGTGTAAACCGTCTGTGAAGGACTATCACAGACGGTTCTATACACGAACCGTCTGTGATACGCATAAATCACAGACGGTTGATATTTCGAACCGTCTGTGATATTATGTACATCACAGACGGTTCGTGTTACGAACCGTCTGTGATAATAAGACTATCACAGACGGTTATTTATGCGAACCGTCTATGATAGGCAGAAATCACAGATGGTTAATATTAATAACCGTCGGTGATAATTCGCAGACGGGTATTAATACGAACCGTCTGTGATATGTAATTTTCACAGACCGTTTGTAGTTGGAACCGTCTGTGATATTCTGCGTAGTATTAATTACTTGGCGTACTTGCTTGAAGGATGTCGACACCGATCTGTCTTCATTGCGCTGCATCGGTGGAGCAAGACGACCGGCTTTAGGGAGTTGGGGGTGAAAAAATATCACCGTCTTCTTATTGATCTGATCAGAGGTTAGCATACTCAATTACTTAACATTCTTAGTGATCTGATCAGAGATTAGTATTCAATTACTTAACATTCTTAGTGATCTGATCAGAGGTTAGTAGTAGAGGTAATAATCATTTTTGACACCCATTTTTCACTTGTGTAGCGTAGATGGACCGAAGCTGGATGTATATTGAGAACCGTGTGACTGAAGAGTACATTACTGGCGTGTCTGCCTTTAGAAGGGCGGCCGAGCTGGATATGTTGAAGAAGGGGATGAAATATATGTATTGCCCATGTATTGATTGTGATAATCTCAAGATGTTTAGCAACTCAGCGCAGATTGAAGCTCACTTGATTCGAAGGGGTTTCAGAAAAGGGTACAAATGTTGGACCAGTCACGGTGAAGAGAAGAGTACACAAGAAGGTAGTTATGACATAGTCGAGGGAGGCAACGATATGCCAGTTGTGGACTGTTCTTTCGATCATGAGGAAAGGTCGCAGGATGACAATCCGGATCATGAGGATAGGTCGCAGGATGACAATCTGGATCATGAGGATAGGTCGCAGGATGATAATCTGGATCAGATGTTACGTGATGCAGAAGGGAACTATAGTGAGAGAGAGTTTGGTAAATTCGAGGGCTTGATGGAGGACTCGGAGAAACCTTTGTTCCCGGGCTGCAAGCCGCAATACACGAGGTTGTCATCAGTTCTAGAACTGCTAAAATTGAAGGCAAGCAATGGTTGGTCCGACAAGAGTTTCACGGCATTATTAGGTCTCCTAGTGGACATGCTCCCAACGGGAAATGTGTTGCCGAGAACCACCTACCAAGCCAAGAAGATTCTTTGTCCATTAGGAATGAAAGTAGAAAGAATACATGCATGTCGGAATGATTGTATCCTGTACCGTAAAGAGTATGCTAGCTTACATGTTTGTCCGGTGTGCAAAGCATCCCGATACAAACGTAAAATGACTCTGATGATGGGAAGGGCATCGAGGTGAAGCAAGGACCTCCTGCTAAGGTGATGTGGTATCTTCCTGTAATCCCCTGTTTGAAGCGTTTATTTGCAAACCGCAAGGATGCAAGATTGATGCGTTGGCACTGCGAGCAGCGTAAGAAAGACGGAATGATAAGACATGTTGCTGATTCTGCCCAGTGGAGGAACATCGATAGGATGTTTGTAGATTTCGGTGTGGAACCGAGAAATATAAGGTTTGGGTTGAGTACAGATGGAATGAATCCTTTTGGTAACATGAGCAGTCGACATAGCACCTGGCCCGTGACTCTGTCCATGTACAACCTTCCTCCTTGGCTGTGTATGAAGCGGAAATATATTTTGATGTCACTACTTATCCAAGGGCCGAAGCAACCTGGCAACGATATTGATGTGTTCCTAGCCCCATTGGTGGAAGATCTTGCAACACTGTGGAATGAAGGGGTACATGTATGGGATGCGGACAAACGAGAGAACTTCACTCTACGGGCCATGTTGTTCTGCACCATTAATGATTTTCCTGCCCTTGGTAACCTGTCAGGGTTTAGTATAAAAGGAGCCAAAGCGTGTCCGCACTGCTTAGATTATACAGAGAGTGTGTGGTTGAACAACTCCCGAAAAACTGTGTACATGCGTCACCGTAGGTTCCTTCCAAAGTATCACCCATACCGCAAGATGAAGAAACAATTTGACGGAAAAAAAGAGGATGACTCAGTACCAAGACCTTTTAGCGGGAAAGAGGTGTATGATATGGTCAAGGATATAAATGTTGTGTTTGGAAAGGGACGTAAATTGAGGAAGAACATGTGGAAAAAGAGGTCAATATTTTGGGACTTGCCTTATTGGGAGCACTTAGAAGTTTGCAATTGCATCGATGTCATGCACGTAGAGAAGAATGTATGTGACAGTTTGATTGGTCTCTTACTGAACATTCCTGACAAAACAAAGGATGGTGTTAACGCAAGGCGTGACTTGGTCGCTATGAACATCAGGACCGAGTTAGCACCGACAGAGACCGATAAAGGCCGGACGTACCTTCCCCCAGCATGTTACACTCTGTCTAAGTCCAAGAGAACTGAATTGTGCCAGTCCTTAAATGGTGTGAAAGTTCCATCCGGTCACTCGACAAGCATGAAGAAACTTGTTTCCATGGAACATTTGAAATTAATTGGCATGAAGTCTCACGACTGTCATGTGCTAATGACTCAAATGCTACCTGTTGCAATTAGAAGTATTTTGCCGAACAAGGTTCGAGTGACAATCATAAGGCTATGTTATTTCTTCAACGCAATTGCTCAGAAGGTCATTGATCCGGATGGACTAGATGTTCTGCAAACCGAGGTGGTGACAACTCTATGTCATCTAGAGATGTATTTCCCTCCATCATTTTTTGATATCATGGTCCATCTCATTGTCCACCTTGTGAAAGAGATAAAAATATGTGGCCCCGTATTTCTACGTCATATGTACCCTTTCGAGAGGTACATGGGAATTCTGAAGTCCTATGTACGCAATCGATCTCGACCGGAGGGTAGCATCATCAAAGGTTATACAACAGAAGAGGTCATTGAATTCTGCATCGGCTACATGGCTCAGGTAGAGCCGATAGGTGTACCTCTATCTCGTCACGAGGGGAGGTTAGAGGGTATAGGGACTATCGGGAGGAAAGCAATAACTCCGGATCAAAATACGTATGCTCAAGCCCATTTCATGGTTTTACAACACATGACTGAAGTGACCCCATATATTGAAGAGCACAAGGACATGCTACGTCAGGAGAATGCAGGCCAGTCAGAAGTTTGGATCACGAGACAACACAACCGTCAGTTCAACGAATGGTTGAAGGCGCAATTGACTAGGAGGTCGTCAAATGAAACACTACAATGGTTGGCAAAAGTGCCAAAATTTACAATTGTGACATGGCAAGGATACGACATTAATGGCTACACATTTTATACAACAGATCAAGATAGAAAGAGCACAGTGCAGAACTCAGGTGTCCGCATAGATGCCTATGATTCGCACGGCCGTACCGCTGGCCCAAGCTCGTACTACGGGCTTGTAGAGGAGATTTGGGAGCTTGACTACGTAATTTTCAAAATTCCTCTATTTCGGTGCCGTTGGGTCCAACTCCCACGGGGTGTAAAGGTTGACAAGTACGGTGTCACTACCGTGGACCTCGAATGTGTAGGATACAAAGACGAACCATTCGTACTCGCGAGGCAAGTTGTTCAAGTATTTTATGTAACCGACCCGGCAAATAAGAAGCACCATGTAGTTCTTCAGGGAAAAAGAAGGATTGTCGGGGTTGAGAATGTTGTGGATGAGGAAGAGTACAATCAATTTGATGATTTGCCTCCATTCGGAGACGGCATCAGGCTCGATGAAGAACAAGGCGATGAAGCAAGCTATATGCGTATCGATCATCGTGAAGGGCTTTATTTAAAATGATATAGCCAAAGTGTAATAAATGATATAGGTTATGCTTGTGTTTTTCATAAATGTATGTATGTACCTAGCTGCGTGTATTTTAAAATGAGCTATCACAGACGATTCTATCAATATAATCGTCTGTGATATGCATTATCACAGACGGTTCTATCGATATAACTGTCTGTGATAATATGCATATCACAGACGGTTATATTGATAGAACCGTCTGTGATAGATCATCTTTAAATACCCGCAGCTAGGTATGCGGAGTCCGCTCTGCCGCAGTCTCTTGTCTCTACTCTGCAGCGCCCCTGCTAGCTAGGTTTTGCTCCCTCCCACCGTCGGTCCCTCCCGACGCCGCCGGTCCCTCCCGAAGCCGCCGGTCCCTCCCGACGCCGCTCCCTCCCGAAGCCGGCGGTCCCCCCGATGCCGGTCCCTCCCTCCCGACGCCGCCGCTCCCGACGCCGCCGCTCCCTCCCGACGCCGCTCCCTCCCGAAGCCGGCGGTCCCCCCCGACGCCGGTCCCTCCCGACGCCGCCGGTCACTCCTGACGCCGCTACCTCCCGACGCCGGTCCCTCCCTGTGCTTCACATGTTAGCTTTATGATATATATATATGCTTCACATGTTATATGCTTCACATGTATTTTATGTTATATGCTTCACATGTATTTTATGTTATATGCTTCACATGTATTTTATGTTATATGCTTCACATGTTAGCTTTATGATATATATATGCTTCACATGTATTTTATGTTATATGCTTAACATGTTATATGCTTCACATGTATTTTATGATATATGCTTCACATGTATTTTATGTAGCATATAATATATGCTGCACTTGTTAACTGCAAGTGACACACTCCAGTGTATCCAGTGACACACAAGCTGGGTCCATAGCTCACTTCAGTTAGTTTTTTCTTAGAAGAGAGATGGCGTCCACACAGTCTTCGTCGTCGTCATCTGGGTCTCACGCTCCCAAGACTGCGAAATCTAAACGTGACCGAGGAGTATCGAAATGGCCAAAGGCCCGAATGACCATCACGGTGGTCTCTCCGGATGGGGTCCCTCTGGAACCGTCGAAAGCAGCGTCATCATTTCGGACTACCTGCGGGATAATTGAAAGGCAACGGGTCCCCATCACCATAGCAAGCTGGAAAGATTTGACAAAGGATCACAAAAATCAGCTATGGGAGGAACTTACAAATTCGTTCGAGTTCCCAGCAGAAGCACAGGGACTCGTGCAACGGCAAGCGCTCCTCGCGATGGGAAAAGCATGGAAGAATTTTAAGAGCACTCTTGTGACGAAGTACGTGGCCGAGGATGTCACGCCCTTCACGAAGTATCCTTTCGTGTCGCCGGAAACATGGGAGGCCTTTGTGCAGATGAAGACGACGCCCGAATTTGTACAACAAAGTGCGGCGCACAAGGATCTCCAGTCACAAAACACGCACCCTCACAGACTCGGCACTGCTGGGTACGCGGGTAAAATCCCGCAATGGAGGATGCAGGATGAGGTCGCAATCCGATCGGAGGCCTCTCCGCCATTTGCCGGGATCGCAAACGAGCGCGCTCGAAACTGGTTAAGAGCGAGGTCATCAACCACATCTTCGGGTGTCTCTTTCAAAATCCCCGCAAATGAGGAAGTGTCCCAACGCATGATAAAATATGTTAAATAACATAGTTGTTAACACCTCTTGAACTTCATGGGTTCAAAAATAACATGATTAATTGCCTCTTGCAGCAATCATTGACTACCGAATCTTCTCGTGGCTCCTTTGAAGAATAAAGGGAGATAGATTTACTATCACAGGTCTTGGGAAACAAGGAGCACCCAGGTCACACACGAGGCATGGGGGTTTATGTACCTTGGAGGCACGGATTTCCAGATTACTCCGAGACATATAGGAGTAGGAAGAGATCCAAGGCGTACCGCAGCGAACAAATAAAACAGGAGCTTCGTGCTCAACTTGAGGAACAACTATCTGCCTCACTTCAAGAGCAGACTGCCTCACTTCGAGGAGAGATAGATTCGTTGCGGGAAGAACTAAGACAAGTCCGCAACCAATCGCAACCCACTCCTAGTACTGCGGTACCCAGTCCCCCTCAACGTCGCAGTAGCTGCGCGTCCACACGAATTTCTGAACATAGCGACGACCACTTACGTATTGATGACATGCAGGTAATGTACCTCTTTAGAATGGTACATAGATCTCTCTGGTGGACGCCTTAACTCATCTCTTGTATCGTTATGTAGGAGCCCATGCCTTGCAGCCTCAATGTCAGGCTTGTTGGCTCTATTCCCGTTGACGCTGGGTGCGGCATGGTGTATCCATTGCTGCCAGGGACGCTGGTGCACGGTGTACAAGTAGACACCGGTTTCATAAAGGTCCAGGTGGACATGATTAATGATATTTTTAAGTCCGTCCCTCTTGAGAAGCCCCCAAACGAAGAGATTAAGACATTAGGGGATGCCGTCCACACATTCGTTCAGTGGCCCAAGAGGGACATCGTCCTCGACATGTCCGTGCCACAATCTTCACATCCAGTGGCCCAAGAGGGACGTCGCCCTTGACCTGGCACATCGGCTCCGGTGGCTCCACCTCCACCTCCAAATCCAGTAAAGTCTGTTGCATCGGCTCCCGCCGAGACGCCACCGAGAACATCTCACAAGCGAGGCTCCAAGGCCTCCAAGGCTCATGCGAAGAAAATTAAGCCGCGTCCCGTGCCATGGACGTTTACTCTAGGAGTGTCGTTGGTGCCCGACTCACAATTACGCCATCTTGGTATGATTTGCAATAGATTGCATGCCTGGTACATGGAGAAGTCCAACTTAAAGCCAAACCGGCAGAGTGCATTCACTCTGAAATATAACGAGACACATTTCCTCCACGACTCGGGCTACATCGTCGTGACATTCGAAGATTTATTCTTACTATTCAATCTCGACGAACTCGACGCCTCACTTCTACGATGCTGGACACTGTAAGTGTACTGTACAATGAAGTTCTACATTCACGTTATACAGATAAATGTCATTACTCTTTCTTTATGTATAGATACATGATCCAAGAAGTCCGGCGAACGCGACGACCAGTGGGTTTCCTCGACCCTCACTTGGTCTCCGAGCAATCTATCAACGCAGATGCATCCTTCGTGCAAGATTACATAACGAGGGGATTGATTGCTCACAGCGACAAGGAGTACGTCATGGTACCCTTCAACCAAGGGTAAGTGCTTCACTAGTTGCCACACATATGTTTCATTTGTACTTTACATGCAGCATGAACTTAGGATTAATCACTATGGCGACACACATGACTAGGCATCACTGGATTTTGATTGTGATTGTACCAAAGTGGAGCAAGGTAATATACCTTGATTCCCTCCTTAGGAGCAACCACGACTTCAGTCTTGTGCAAGAAGTACTTAACAGGTAAACTCATTTCCTCCATACATAACTCTATTGTAATATTTCTTTTGTTTGCCACGGCCGAGGCTAAGTTTTTTGAATCACGTAGGGCTTTTGCCGAATATGTTGCCCAAGGAGGATCACACGATATAAAATCCAGTGACACGCTACGACACCAGACACGATTTCCGGTACCCTCTACAACACAACAATCCTATATCATACTTTGTTATAATGCCTCTAGAATTGACAATACCGATGTATGTAATTCTATTTTTGCAGTGCCACCAGCAGCTACAAGGCAACGTATGTGGATTCTACGCTTGCCGCCATATGCAGGAAATCATGAGTACTAAGATCAATGATCCAGAGGTTTGTCAGGTCCTTCCAATAATTATTATTTTCTGATTATATATATGTATTTATATTACACACATATGCTAATGAATGACTTAACATTGCTCGTAGCGACAGCGGGTGAAGTTCGACCAAAGTGCATATGATCTTGACAATCTCGTCGAAATTCGTGCAATCATCTCCCAATTCTTGGTAGCAGAGGTCATAAGTAAGAGTGGAGAGTTCTACGCCGGCAATGGTGATAATTAGATGTTGAAACATTGGATTCAACTGTACAAATCAAACAATTCCTTCAACTAAATGCATTTGTCAGATTTTGTGTAACGATTTTCATTCTATATATGTATGTGATCTGCTGGCCGTTTGTTACATTCATCTGTGTATCGAATTTTGTTGTAATTTACTATGAGTTGCAATTAACTTATATCTATCATTTATCTGTAATCTGCTTGCTTGCTTGCTTTCAGAGGGCATGGCTAGCATATCCTGAGGCTAGCCAAGAAACAGCAAATAAAATGGATGATGCACTTGGTATCACAGACGGTTTGTTATTAAAAACCGTCTGTGATACAATATCACAGACGGTTTCAAAGAGTGCCGTCTGTGGTGTGAATGATATCACAGACGGCCCTTACTACTAACCGTCTGTGATATTTGTATATCACAGACGGTCTTGATTACTAACCGTCTGTGATAGACGAGTCTCACAGACGGTTGGTTATAAACAACCGTCTGTGATAGTCTCGTATCACAGACGGTCTTGATTACTAACCGTCTGTGATAGACGAGTATCACAGACGGTTGGTTATAAACAACCGTCTGTGATAGTCTCGTATCACAGACGGTCTTGATTACTAACCGTCTGTGATAGACGAGTATCACAGACGGTTGGTTATAAACAACCGTCTGTGATAATCTCGTATCACAGACGGTCTTGATTACTAACCGTCTGTGATAGTCTCGTATCACAGACGGTCTTGATTACTAACCGTCTGTGATAGAGAGTATCACAGACGGTTGTTTATAAAAATCCGTCTGTGATACTCGTCTATCACAGACGGTTAGAAATCAAGACCGTCTGTAATGTAGTTATCACAGACGGCTCGGGAACCGTCTGTGATAACCACCAACTATCACTGACACCTAAACACTGACGGTTCAGAAACCGTCTGTGATGACGGTTCCGAACCGTCTGTGATAGGGCTGTCTGTAGCAGTGGCATTTTGATTTGTTGCATCAGAGTTAAATTTTTGTTGCATCAGAGATATCAAATTGTTGCATTGAGAAAATTGATGTAATAGAGGGACGGAACTTGCTAGACCTAGAGGGGCTGAGGATGATAGAGCTTAGGATGTGGACTGCGAGCAGTGGAAACCTTCCACTACAGCAAACTATCGCCCTTCTATTCGCATAGACCAAAAGAGGATAGATCAATCTCATCCCCGTCAAATCTGGACCGCTAGTGACGAGAGATTAAGCCAACCGCTAGTCCCCCATCTCCTAGAGTTTGCCGAGGCACCAAAGCACCCGGATTGTCTTACTCAATGCTTGTCTCGTTGGTTCCGTTGCCATGTTCTTCTTCTCTGACAATTTTTGGAAAATTGTTGCTATCACTACTTTATTTGTTGCATGGTTTTGTGATTTTATTGCGCATGTTCATCTTTTTTGTTGCAAGAGAAACCGTTGTTCTCAATTTGTTGCAAACGTTTATTTCTATTGTTGCACAAGCAATTCTAAAATGTTGCCACTATTTTTTTTAAATGTTGCAGTGTTATAAAGTCATAAATTTTTGTTTGGGATTTTGATCTTGTTTTAGTACTTAGTTAAGTCATATACTCGTGGTCTCATTTTTTTAGAAGATATTTTTTTGACATTTTCAACTGTTAGTATGTATTTTGCTGAATAGGGTGGGAGTTTGTTACAGGCTTACTATTTAATTATTGTATCTCACCAATTTTTGTTGCGTCAAATCGGATGGCTAAAACCGACCCTTTTAAGTTAGATCTGACGGTGGTAAAAAATGTACAATGGGAAGTTTCCTATCGTACTTCCGGACGCTAGCATAACCTAAAGAAATGTACAATGGGAAGCTTCCTATTGGCCCCCATCATTTTGGCCCTCTTTTAGGTTGTGGTCGATGATTTTTGGCTGTGGTTGATAACATTTATCTATGTTTTTAAGACAACAACGAAAGATGGAGATGCTAATATAAATGACGCACATAATTTTTGGCTTAACATGCCATCTAGAGAATCCGCTTCAAAAAACCGTCTGTTTGTTTCAATTTTTGAAGAAGCAGAAAGCCCAAAAGAACATAGCCAGCTTATGGCTTCCCCTAAATAAACAAACAGGATAACTTCTCTACCGTCTTTTCAAAGTAGATTATCAGAATCATATCAAAAAGGCTTATCGGCATTCGATTTATTCGTACAAATGCTCGTGCTAGAATTAAAAGCCATTAACTATAATTATAAACCATCAGTCACAGCTGAAAAGAAACCACTTCTTCTCTTCGAGCTAGATAAGCATTTCCTCAGGCTTGAAATGTACATGCAATAGACAGCTAAAGCCTTTTACCACATAGTAATTTCAGAGTACACAGCCCAAGAACTCGTACTTCTCTTTCTTCAAACAGTTAACAATACATAATCTTATTCTTCCCTCTCAAGGATAACAACAATAATTAATTAATTAATTAATTACATACTAGTATACAGGTAGGAATAAATTACTGCCCTCCTCAGAACTGCATAAACTTCACATTCTGAGAGGGCAAAATAGCATGGCCTATGTACTCTAGGAGAGCAAGAGTACAAGTGTACCACTTATAATCCTCTCTATGCATGCATGATTTGTCTAATTCGGACGACACACATATACATACATCCGATCGACCGATGCGCGATACCCAAATAATAATAGGCTTTCTACGGAATTTAGAACACGATGAAAGAATCGGCCATGTCGTACTTCATCATCTCCAGGTTGGGCGAGATGGCGAACTTGATCATCGGCGGCGGCCCGCAGGCCAGCGCGAGCGTGTCGTCGCCGCCCTCCGGCACGTGCTTCCGCAGGATGTCCTCCGTCACGAACCCGACGCTGTACTTCCACCCTTCCTCCGGTCGCTTCACCTGGTCGATGACGTACCATACCTTGAGCCTGTCCGGGTACTCGGCCGCCCACCGGTCGAGCTCGTCGCGTAGGAGGATGTCGTCCTCCGTCCGGTTCGCGTACACGAGGTGCATTCCCGTCTCGTCGTCCGGCTGGTCGCGCAGCACGGCTTGGATCACCTGGTACATCGGCGTGATCCCGCTGCCGCCGGCGATCATCGCCAGCCGGCGCGCGTGCCGCTGCTTGCCGTTGATCATGAAGTTGCCGCGGCCGGTGTACTCGACGTGCCCGAGAGGCCCCTTGACGTCGATGTAGGAGCCTATCGGGAGCGATTCGAGGTACTGGGTCATGAGCCCGCCGTTGGGGAACTTGGGGTGCTCGTTCTTGAAGTACACCTTGACGAGGAGCTCGAATTGGCCGATCTCGTCGACAATGCTCGTCGGCGTGTACGCCCGCATGCATAGCTTCCCGTCGATATTGGCGCACACGAAGATGTGCTTGCCGACCGGGAGGCCGAGCACCTGGTCGGAGGACGGCAACGCGAAGCGGAACAGGCGAACGTCACGGGAGAGCTCCTTCTTGTCGACGAGGCGGCAGGGGACCTTCTCGCGCGGGCTGGAGAGCGCGACTGGGGCGGGGGCCTTGATGGCCTCGCGGATGGGGGCGAGGTGGGAGAGGTTGGACGCACCGTGGACGGAGTTGTCGGAGTTGTAGCCGGTGCCGGTGGTGATGAGCTCGCCGATGCGGTAGGTGTCGAGGAGCGCCTTGGCCTTGTCGGAGTGGATGGCGTCGAACTCCTCGGTGCAGTCGGTGCCGGCGTTGATGAGGATGCTGTCGGCGCCGCCCGGGTGGTCCTTGAGGAACGCGGTGCAGTCGTAGACGTGGCCGTGGACGACGATCCACACCGAGTCCTGCGACGCGTGCTTGCGCACCTCGGACATGGTGAACTGTTTGCCGTCGGTGGTGTTCATGAAGGGCGTGGACGTGCTCCGCTTGAGCCCCGGCGCGGCCGCCCCCGCCGTCTCCAGGTGCTTCTGCCGCGCCATCCACCCGCCCGACTGGTTGCCCGGTTGCGTCGGGTGCTCGAACACCAGCCCGATCTCCCCCTTGTGCGGCCGGCACACGTTCGTCTTCACCTTGAACCAGCAGTTGTTCATCATCCCCTGCCAAAACCAACCAAGACCATCAGATTTCTGAACGCCCTCACGTATTTGCGAATGACATGTAGTCATGTACAACGCGCATGGCAGATGTACTAGCTAGCTAGCTAGGTGCGTACCATGAGGTTCCAGACGAGATTCTCGGGCTGGGTGTTGAGCGACTGGTCCCAGGCGCGGACGGCGACCTCCTTGGCGCCGAGGAGGTCGAGGACCTCGACCTCGACGGACCAGAAGCACCAGCACCAGCACCTGCCGTACTTGTTGGGCTTCTCCGGGTGGTCGAGCGCGCACACCAGCCATGTCTCGCCGCCGTCCAGCGTCACCTCCACCCTCGTCACCTTGTTGCCACCTCCTACCAAAAACACTCGTCAGCCCCATGGCTCATTTACTGCCACCTTGTTACTGTTAGCACGTGACGGTTTATGCATGCATGTAATTCGGATTCGACACGTTTCTGTCGACGCCAGAATATTCAGCGTCCATGTTGCTGGATTCCAATTGCCTCCGGCCCAGCGCCGACTTGTTAACGGTTTGGCTCGGGAGGACGACGTTGGTTTTTTTTTTTATTAATGAAAGGACGGCCTTGTTGGGGGGATGAATCATGCAGGCTTTGGTTTTGGTGAAATTTAATTATTTGTCACTTTTAAGAATGCCACCTATCCAAATGTCACCCTCTTCATTGCAATTAACATTTTGCCACTCTCGAGCCTACGTGGCGCCTACTCACCCGCCATGTCAGCGCCGGCCTCCCCGCGTGGCGCCCGCGCCGCCGCCGGCCTCCCCGCGCCGCCGCCCGGCGGCGGCGCGGGGATGCGCGGGGAGGCCGGGCGGCCCCGCGGGGAGGCGCGGGGAGGCCGGGCGGCGGCGCGGGGATGCGCGGGGAGGCCGGGCGACGGCGCGGGCGCCACGCGGGGAGGCCAGCGCTGACATGGCGGGTGAGTAGGCGCCACGTAGGCTCGAGAGTGGCAAAATGTTAATTGCAATGAAGAGGGTGACATTTGGATAGGTGGCATTTTTAAGAGTGGTAAATAGTTAAATTTCCCGTGGTTTTGTGCCGTCAACTTTTTTGTTTGTCAAATGAGGTTGACGATAGTTATTCGTTCGATTGGTATTGTTACTGTCATTAGCGACGGAAGGTTTTCTACCTTTTTCTACCTACATGACTACCTCATGTGTGAACCAAAGCAGGAACAGGCATACGAAAAGGTACTACTAGTAGAATGTTGATAGAAGAAAAGTCTTTTTTCTTGTAGCTGCTGCGATTGGGCACACGAGAAAAGTCTTTTTCTTGTAGCTGCTGCGATTGGGCACACGAATTGCGGCCCTTTTTGACCACCGATGGGTTTGGACTGGTTCATATTGACTCTAACCGGTAGTTTTTAACTAAAAATAAATAGTAAATATAAAAAGAAATGATTTTTAGAAAAAAAAAATACGAATGGTAAAAAAAAATGAAGGGAAGATATGTATATGAGATGAGGTGAGGTGCATAATACGTCATGACCCTGCTTTATCTTCAGAGCGAGATAGGATAGAGAAACCATTTCAAAAAAATTAGATTTTCATATTAACTTCTGACTTCTTCGAATAATCCTTCTGTCCTATGCACTCCAACCCGTCACCGGGTACAACCTACAACTTACATAGCAAACCTTCCACATATCCATGGGTGGGTTCAAATGGATTTAAAGTTGGATTTGGCTTGTACGTACTACAATATTTAAGTTTTAAATGATGTGTTTTTTAAGACAGAGTTAACAAGAATATTGTAGTAATTAAAAAAGTATATTGAGTTGAGCTGTACCGGTTAAAATCGTATACGACTATTTTTCTTTGTGTATTGTCTCTTATGAACGGCCAGAATTCAAAAATTTAAACTATGAATTATAAATCATAAAAAAAAACCTCACACCATAGTAAGCTTGCCATAGATCCCGACAAAAAATAGGGCGACTAGTGTGGGGTTTTTTCCTTGACGCACGGCAGTGGTACAGCTTCTGACTAGTCCGAAGGCAACGTTTTGGTAGTACTCCGCCAAGCAGCTTTTGGGTGCCATGAAGGGCTAACACCCCAGTTGTATATGCTTTCCCAAGCAGAAAAGTGCACAAATGGCGTATAAAAAAAACAAACTACACATCGCCACAGACTTAATAGACAAGTGGCAAGTTCCCCTTTTCATACTACCAGCTAGCTCTAAGGTAAGGCAAGCCAGAGGCTCTAGAGGGACTCACCGGTGTAGGCGTATCCCTTCATGGTGTAGGCGCGTTGCGTCGTGATGGCGTTGATGGGCAGGATCTCGTCGTGCCCCGGCGTCGTGATCACCGAGTTTATGTTCAGCTCGTTGATAATGTACTCCGGCTTGTACCACCACGCTGCGCATTTGTACAACCGAAACATTTGTTTCAGTCATTCCATTCCGCGTAAATTAATTAAAAACGTATGTAAGAACTCAGTGTACGTATTGCTCTGTTAATTCACCTTCTGCGTTGGCGAGCTCGGCGTCGACGTGGGACGGCAGGACGCGGTTGTCCCGGTAATGGTAGTAGTTGTCGGACTCGGCGGTGGTGACGATGATGCGCTTGACCCACTTGACCATGCGGCCGCCGATGCAACCCGGGATGATGACGCGCACGGGGAAGCCGTGGTCCGGCAGCAGCGGCTCGCCATTCTGCATGTACGCGAGCATGATGTCCCGCGACGGGTCCAAGGCCCACTCGCGCGTGATGCTGGTGCCGTACTTGGAGCCCCCGTCGCCGGGGAGGTCCTCGGCGCCCTCGAAGCACACGTTGAGTGCGCCGCCCTTGCGGGGCATGATGCCGCACCGGCGCAGCACGTCGCGGAGGCGCGCGCCGCGCCACACCGACGTGGACACGCCGGCGGGGCCCCAGTTGAACCCCACCGTCTTCTGCACCATATTCTGCTCCTTGCGCCGGTTGCCGGCGCAGGCGAGCGTGACGGGGACCTCCACGGCGGGGAAGTTGTTGACCAGCTCGTCCATGGTGAGCCGGGTGGGCCGCTTGACGAGGCCCGTCACCTCGACGGTCCACGTCGACCAGTCCCCCCGCGGCACGGGGCCGTGGTTGCGCACGTAGTGCAGCGGCGCCGGGGTGATGAAGCCGTGGTGCATGAGCCGCGCCAGCGGCGGCTCGCAGTTGAGCGGGTGCTTCCCCGTGAGCCGTATGAGCGACGGGTTGCGCTCGACCCACGCGTCCGAGGTGCCCTCGTCACGCGGGTCGCGCACCGCCGGCTCCACCTCGAGCTGCAGGCGCGAGCCGTACAACTCGCGCCAGTCCTCTTGCTCATCGTCATCCTCGTCCGACGCGTCCCCGTCGGCACGTGTCTTCCGTGGTGGCGATATGAGGGGAGGGAAGCCGCACCCGCGCACGGGCGAGTCGGCGCGGCGCGGGATGCCGTTCGAGGTGACGCGCACCGGCGCGAACTGCCGTGGCTCGACAGAAGCGGCCATGCTGCGGGAGAGGTGCTCGGTTCTAGCCAGCGCTCTGCTTGCCGGTGATGAGGAGCGAGTAAAGACGTGGCCTGGAAGGGGCGCGTGATTTGTGCCAAGAGAAGCAGCGTGAGGTGAGTATATATACAGCAGAGCTCGGAAAGGAAATCTACGTGGAGGGTCTCTCGTGAAGCCCTCCTCCGCTGTTGGATCGAGTTTGGATGGGAGAGCCTCTCCTCATTGGATTTTCTTCCGCCGAGCTCTGGCATGACGTGGCACCTCAAAATCCAGCATGGCTCCACAGTTTTCCTCCACGTAGCACGATAGTTCTGGGGCTACGCTTGGAATCTTGAGTTGCGCTCTTCAGCGCCACAAATTTGCTGATTTTCCTCTGAAACTTACAAATCTTGCTGATTTAATATAGCACTCGTGTGATTCTTATCTAGTTTCCCGAAAATATTGCCATTTCAGACAATTAATTCAAGAACGGCCGTATATATGGTGCATTGGTATGCATGTCTGTAATAGTTCGAGGAATACCTTAGCTAACAAATTATATCTAAACAAAAGAAGGGTATTCCAGTTGTTCAAACTTCAAATCCAAACAATACTGTCCACAGATCATATTACTTGGTCACATCTTACATGTGGGTTGTAGTGTTAGCTAAGAAAAAAAGGAAGTGGACTGCCTTTCGTTAACGCGGTAAACGTCTCCATTTTAGATCACGCGCCCCATGTACCATGCATTTGAATGACCGAAACAGTCGTATACCACCAACGAGACCATCCTTGATCCTTGTTAGGTGAGCCTCGTATAGACTATAGTGCTAAAAAAATCGGCCGAAAGTTAACCAAAAATCAGTTATGTCAGGCCCCCCTAAATGTTGGCATCAACAAGAAAATGTTTCATATGATTTTTGCCAAATGTAAAAGAAATTTGTAACAATTTTAAATCACATACGTGGATGCAACCTGGTGGTAAGGTGGATGCAGCTTGGTGGTAAGGTCTCTAGCTTTAGAGTACCAGGTTTCGGTTCAAACCCTCAAAACTATAATTTTTTTTATCCTTTTCATTTGAACTTAAAAATTCAAAATTTTATTTTAATATCGGCCATCTACTGAAATTTTTCAAAAATAAAAAATCGGTTCTATCTCCACCCTTCGTAAAAATTTTAATCCAATTTTCAAAACCCTGGCCTCGTATGGTTGGATGGCTCCAGGATGTTTCGCTGGTTCATAACATGGGCACAAAAGTTGGTTCCTTTCCTCCTGCCGCCTTGAGGGGTTCGTAAACCGGCTGCACTTAGCCGTGGTATTACATGTGTTGTTACCTTGGTTTTTTGTCCAGTTGGCAGGACTGCATGCAGGAGGGGGCCGAGCTGAATGTCGTCACTTACAAAAGTTTTTTTTAAAGAAAGTCATCACTTAGGGCATCTGTAGTGTATATAACCCAAAGGGTCTTAAGGTGGGTCACATCTAAACCTTAAGACCAACTCTATAGTGTATATAACCCAAGGGGCCTTAAGACGGTCCCACTTGGCAGATAAAGAAAAATTGTATTTTAATGCTTATGGCCAGGTCTTTAGCTTGAGGACCAGCCTTAAGCTTTTTTTGCTTAGGGTCTGCTTAAGGTCACCCCTGTAGTGTATAAGGTTGACCTTAAGGTGGCTTAAGACCTTCTCTTTTCATACACTACAGATGCCCTTACGAAGTCACGTTCCCTTTCATGCCTAGTTTTCTCTCATTCCCCATGCAAAAAGTTTGTCAACTAATATTTTGGACCAGGTTTTAGTCTAAAAAAATTATCGAGGATTGCAGTTCTTAGAATTAGGAACGGTTACCCGCTCGTTTGGACTTTAGCTTTTGGCATCAAATTTCTAGTTTCTTAATTTTGTTTTTTAGCTTTCTGGCTTTTTTTTTTGGGTTTTTTGCCTTTTTTCTGTGTTTCTTTGCATTGTCTATAATAAGATAATCTGTTGTTTTTTTAATTTTTAAAATTTAATTACGCTAAAAAATTTATTAATAGATATAATACAAAATAAACCAACTACGGTGCAAAACATCGGAAAAAACCGAAATGATCAGCACAAAACGAAATGAGCAAGTACAATAAGGCTTAGTCAGCAGGCTATAGCAAATATAATATCAACCAAATCTTACGTGGCAGAGAGAGAAAGGAAGAGAGAGAAGGAAGCTGGCTACTAAATTAGAGCAAGTACAATAGTATAGCCAACTAGTGGCTATAACACTTGTCCATTTCATCTATAGTCTTCAAAAAAATAGTTCATACAATAAGGTAGCTATTATAATAACTATTTGGCCGCACGTGTAAGAGAGTGAAATGCATATTTTTACGTGCTATAGCTAGCTGTAATTTAGTAGCCAGCTTCCTTCTCTCTCTTCCTTTCTCTCTCTGCCACGTAAGATTTTGTTGATATTATATTTGCTATAGCCTGCTGACTAAGCCTTATTGTACCTGCTCTTACAGCTAGCTATAGCACGTAAAAATATGCATTTCACTCTCTTACACGTGGGGCCAAATAGTTATTGTAATAGCTACCTTATTGTATGAACTATTTTTTTGAATGCTATAGATGAAATGGACAAATGTTATAGCCACTAGTTGGCTATACTATTGTACTTGCTCTTAGTTGGGGGTCATCTCCTACGTACATTCAGTGTTACATTAGAGCAAGTGCAATAGTATAGTCAACTAGTAGCTATAATACTTGTCCACTTCATCTATAGCCTTTTAAAAAATAGTTCATACACTAAGGTAGCTATTACAATAACTATTTGACCCCGCGTGTAAGAGAGTGAAATACATATTTTTACGTGCTATAGCTAGCTGTAATTTAGTAGCCAGCTTCCTTCTCTCTCTTCCTTTCTCTCTCTGCCACGTAAAATTTTGTTGATATTATATTTGCTATAGCCTGCTGACTAAGCTTTATTGTACCTGCTCTTATGGGTCTAGCCAAAGGTCACTGGCCACATGACCCTAGGCCTTGAAATGCGGATCCGCCCTGACTGGAATAACATGTCTCATCAAAATTATATTTACGAGGATATCATTAGGGGTGCGATATATAGTATTACTTACCAATTAACGATGATATGGGCTATGACTGTGTGCACCTGCGATGACGGGACATCTCTTTTAGAAAAGTTTATACTAACCTGTAAAAAATAAATCAAACTAAAAATTAGACGTAGATATATGGTGGTACTCATTTGGGCCTTTTTTTGTGGTTTATAGCTGAAAAGTACTGTAGCTGACAGGGGCTTATTGTATAATTAAATTTAAAAAAATTAAAAAATATAAAAATATGTTAGCCCATTACATATAATACAAACAAATACGGGAAAAAAGAACCGGCAAAAAAGCTGAACAAAAAGCCAAAAGTTCAGAAAAAGACGAAATTTATGAATAGTGAAAAATAAGCCGGAAGCTAAAAACTGAAGCCAAAACGATCACAGCTAAAGTCTCGAATATTAGGTCGGGTCAAATCATTGATTTGATTTATTTTTTAGGTTATACATATTTGCCTTATTAAGTATTAACTACTTTGCTTGGTTTAAAATTCGTAAACTTTTTTTAAAAAGGTATACCGAAGTGGGCGCTCAAATTGACGTTGGCTTATGATTTTTTCACTATAATTGGCTTACTTTTTACTGTACATGAGGTGTTTTATTTAGTATAATTAAATTTAAAAAATTTTAAAATATAAAAACATATTAGACTATCACGAACAATGAAAATAGAAAAAGAACCGACAAAAAAGCCTAAAAAAACTAAAAACTAGAAAAAGACGAATTTAAGGGATAGTGAATTAAAATCAGAAGCCAGAAGTCATCGCCAAATCGAGCGGGGTAACTTCCTTTGTCTGGAAATTCATGTCGATCATACTCCGTACTAATAACACAAAGGTCAGTCTCCTACACAAGAAGATACATAGAGCTTCATCTATCTTTAGCTTGGTTTGAACTGCATAGTTAGACACTTACACTGGATTGGGAGCTGGTTTTAGTCCATGTGAACAAATTGTTCTAGGTGCAAAAATGTCTCCTAATCATATGCACTTCGGTGTTCACGTTTTTTCAATAGTACTAAGGAAGTGTATAGAACTATAAATGGCCTCAAGCGCAAGTTCTAGCTATCAGAACAGCTCAAAACAAAAAGAAAAAAAAGGTGGACTAACACGGATCGATAACCCGCAGTTTGACCCGGCCCGTTTTCAACTATGATGGTTTCTAGTTTATAGTAGCCATAATGTTAGTTTCTTAACTTAGTTTTTCCTTTTATATTATCCGTGAAGATATAACAATATTTTTAATTAATTAATTATTTTTTAATTAAATACATCAGAAAAAACTAACTATCATTTCACCCAAAACCACGGCACTTCGGAAAAGGCCTTCGACAACAGATTCGCTCCAGTTCTGACTGGCAAGGAAACCCGCAGCAGCAGGTGTTTTTCTCTATGGCCATTGGTTTAAGACACTCAACCCACACAAAAAGTAGGCATATTTCCAACCAATGGACTCAGGAATCTGGCATCAATGTGCAGTCCAGGAGCGTGGTACACTGCATCTTGGATCAAGATACTTGATACTGCATGTGAAGCAGGGACCATGTACACATGTGACATAGCAAAGCTTCGACGTGCTGATGCGCTTCACTCTTCGGCTTCGCCAAGGGTTCGAATTGAGTATTCGTATTTGGCGAAGTGTGCACACAAATGAAACTGTGGTTTTTTAAAAAAAAAATTAGCTCTCGAAATATCTGTTTGTATAAATCTATCCTTCTCCTTAGATCTATTGTGCTAGGCACCTACTGATCTCCTCTAGCTCGGTATGTTTCCGGCCAGCCACTTCAATTAGTTAGTATATGATTTAATTAGTGTTAATTACATTTAATTAATTCTAATCATTTTAATTAGTATTAATCATATTTAATTAGTGTTATTTATGAGTTTTTAGTGCCAATCACCAGCATTTGCTGCTGCGGAGGGGTGCTCGGCAACACCTATTACCGACCTGCTGTGGCTCGGCAGTGCTTGTCGTGCTGCTGTAGCTCGATAGGTGCCTGTCGAGTTTCTCTACCTCTCTAAGAAGAGAATTAGATTTATAAAAACAATATTGGGAGGCTAAATTTAAAAAAAATGGCTGAATTACCGCTTATGTGAACAGATCGTACAGATCGTATTTGGCTAGCTAACAGCCGGCTTATCCCTGTATTTTTAAGGTGAGTGTGACCATATTCTAGTCTCCAACTTATCTCCATTCTATCTAAATACTCGTGCAACTTTTTTTCCCCAGAACACTAATCTAAATACTTGTTCGAGCAATCACACCATGTCTTCAAGCTCTTATAGAGATTGTGAATACATTAACATGGACATCTAATCTAATAAAGGGCTCTTCCCGAGAGAGACGATGTGACTCTTGAGTGCTCTCGGGTGATGAACGCAGCAAAGGGCTAAGTTAGCATGGCGTGAAATGGGCTAGAATGAGGGCACTCTGGTTGGATAGAACCGATCAAATTGACATATTTTGATGCTAGCTTTTGGACCTTAAAGTATCTTGCCGTATTTGTATTGTTACAGATGAAATCTAGCATGGATCAGGCCTCTTTAGTACTAATAATTGATTTTGGTGGTGTGACGTGCTGTGTCGATTCAGAAATGTCGATGTTGAAACGTAAGTTTCTTTCCATGCTACTTCGCATATGCCAAACGCATCAACAAAACTCACCGGCAGATTTGTATTCACAGGCACAGGCAAGCGCTATGTTAGTTAGATACGATCCCCGCCATCGAAAGGCCAGGGTGAGCTTTAATCACCGCCCACAAAACCATCAGGTCTCAACCCTGTTGAAAAATGACCACTTCGAAATTAGTTACAACCACTCAATGTTGGCTACAACTACTCAGTGCTATTGGCTATGACCACGTAATGGTGTTGGCTACGACCACTCAGTGGTATTGGCTATGACCACGTAATGGTGTTGGCTACGACCACTATGAACACGTAATGGTGTTGGCTACGATTACTCCAAGTTTCGATCATTTCAAGAGATGAGTGTTACGACCACTCCTTCTGAATGCTTTGCATGTACTCGTAACCGAGTTCCAGCGGATTACGAGTACTCGAGACTTCAACTGCAAACATCTGCGTCTTCAACCACGACCACTCCGCTGCTTCTTCGAGTACTCCAATTACTCGTAATTTTCCGAATATCTTGGTACTCGTTATCTCCGAACATATTGCACTCGATACTCGTAAACTAGTTATCTCAAAGAAATTTTGTACAATCGATTCTGCGATATTTTCACCTTCATTAAGAGATCATCGTTCTTGTCATAGACACATAAGAACTCATCCTGCAGCACCACCCTGCACCCTTCTTCTGTCATCTGTCCAAGACTGAGTATGTTGTTGCACAATCTCGGTATAAAGCAAACTTCAGACACCAACTTCTAAGCGTTGTTTTTGCATTGCGACAATATTGATCCTTTGCCTTTTATCTCTACCGTGGAGCTATTGCCAAACTTAGCTTTGCCCAAAATATTTTCATCAAGCTCATTGAACATGAAGCGATTTCCTGTCATGTGATTGCAGGCTCCATTGTCCAGGTATCACCAATCAGTGTGATCATCATTGCCTTTCTCCGTGCGTAGTTTAGGAACTACATTTTTCTCGTTCAATATCACCATGCCTGGCTTCTCTTCAACACATAAGGAAAGAAGTAGTGCCGGCTCAACATTGTCCTCAGCACGGGTGAGGTTCACCTCCTCATCCTTCTTCTTGCATGGACAATCCGAAGCGTAGTGCCCATACTTCTCATAGTTGAAATATTTTATGTGGCTGCAGCACTTTGATGCATAGTGTCCATATTTGCCACATTCAAAGCACATGACATGTCACGTGTCACGGGATCTTTCACCACCGCCTTGCCCAGCCTTGTCTCTACAACCACCTCTGCTGCCTCGACAACTCTAACTGCCTCGCCCGCGCCATCGCCCGTGACACCCTCCTCTCTAGCTTCGAGTTCCTTGCTCCCCACCCAGTTTGGGAGAACATTAGTTGTCCGTCTGCATTGTTATTAGTTCACTGATTGAGTTGTTCTTCATATGCTTTTAGCCGTCCTATTGCTTTCTCAAATTGCATCACTTTAAGATCTGAATACTGCTTAATTGGTGCCAACTAATTGTAGAAACTTATCAGGTATTGAGTCAAGAAGCTTCTTGACTAATTTGGCATCCTCTAACGTGGCGCCAAGGGCGCTGTACTTGGTTGCCATACCACTCAATTTCCCAGCAAATTTATCAATCGTCTCTAGATTCGAATCCTGGCACCCCGCCAGGTCCAATCGGGTTTACTCTCTAGTCCCTAGGTCTTAAATGAGCTGTGCACCTAAGCCCATGAGCTACCCACAAGCAAGCCCCTCAAGCAACACCCTTATAAGTGGTATTGAGCCTTCTCCCCCAAAAGACTAATCCAATGAGTGGAGGTTCCCTCACACTTATAAGTTGTACTTTTTCCTTTTCCACAAGCAATATGGGACTATTCCCAATATTCTCCCCCTCACACACACACATTGCTTGTGCACTTCTAAGGCCCAAGGAGATGTTGGGAGCCTGAGCTCTGATACCACTGTTGGAAAATGACCACTCCAACTTTCGTTACGACCACTCAATGTTGGATACGATCACTCAGTGGTGTTGGCTACAACCACTCAATGGTGTTGGCTATGATCACTCGAAATTTTGATCAATTCAAGAGATGAGTGTTACGACCACGCCTTCCTGATGTACTCGTAACCTTGTTACGACCACTCCTTCTGAGTGCTTTGCATGTACTCGTAACCGAGTTCCAGCGGATGACGAGTACTCGAGACTTCGACTACAAACACCTACGCCTTCGACCATGACCACTGCGCTGCTTCTTCGAGTACTCCAATTATTCGTAATCTTCCGAATCTCTTGGTACTTGTTATCTCTGAGTAGATTGCACTTGATACTCGTAAACTCCGGGAATAATTGATCTGCACTCAAACACTTCAACTTCTTCACTGTGGTACTCGTAAGTCACGAGTCTTACAGTACTCGTAACCTTCGAGTACGCCGAACACTCGATACCCCGAGCACTCATATTTCTAATGCACAGCTCCTCGACTCCTCACGTAGCTCCTCTGCTCCTTGAATATGCACTAGATAAAACACACAAATACAGATTGTTTTCCCAGGAGCCAAAAGCACTTCGGTTTCCTACTCTTATTTCTCTCCCTCAACTTCTCGATCACAATCGATCACTCTCATTCGCTTGTTTCTGATTACACGACTAGACTGCGCCTTATAAATGCTAGCTACAGGACTCATAAATGGACTGAACAACACGACTCGACGTCTACTACAGACTCGTACACGGACTCAACTCAAACGCTGTTACAGACTCAGATATGACTAAATAAAAAAGCAAGATTAATTCCAACAAACCCTGCTTAAGCTAGGTTCGAAGCCCAAATCATTCTCGTTCCAGTATCACTAGATACCACTTCTTTTCAACCTGTGACTTATAACTTATGATTTCTTCTGAATAAACAAACTAAACTATTTCTTCTTCATTTTTTCAATTGTTTTATCGGGTCAATCTTTTTGAAGTGGTTTATCGGTTTATAGACATTTGATACATTTGCATAAATACTCGTGTTAGGACTAAAAGCTATTAAATGCTGTCGAAAAGAACCCACCAAACCCCTAACCCGGCCGGCCGGCCGGGCACGCATGCACAACCACAAAAGTGCCAAAAAGCGATCAAACTCATGGGGAAACCACTAAGAAATCCCCAGTTGCACGCCCCGACCACCCACCAGGGGTGGACCCTCTTCGAGTTTATGGGTGTTCAGTTGAACACCTATTATTTTTACAAAAAATACAGTATATACTATGTATATACACATATATATACTCTTAATTAAGTCAAAATGTTACATATTTGTAACAAAAAAAACAGCCCATCCAACCCACACTTCCCTCTCTCAGCCCACTAGAGCTCTCTCTACGCCCATCAGACCCACCACAACTGAAATTCTCTAAGGCCCCAGCCGGCCACCCATATTCTAACCCTACTTGGCTCATCTCTCTCTCAACGTGGCAGTGCCACGGATGTGGAGGGTGAGGGAGCTAGCCAAGCGGGAGGTACGAGGTAGTGTCGTAGTGGCGCAAAGCCCACAATGGCCGCACGTGCTTGCGCCCAAGGAAAGGAAGAGGGAGCGCACGACGTGTAGTGGCGGTCGGCGACGATAACTCGGCGAGAAGGTAAACCAATTTCCAAATTAGGGCCACAGGTGCGCTCTAGGAGCGAAGTGAGAGTGCGAGGTGCTACGGTGTGGGTGAGCAAGAAAGTGAAGCAGCGAGTTGGGTGGCGACGTGGCGAGCAGTGAGGTATGAAACGTACAATGTTGCGATGAGGTCCCATTCTTACGTGAGTTGCGTTCAATCTCCTACTCTCTCTCTCTCAATTCTGAAATCGGCAAAACCCTAATACTTCATTGTGGTTGTGCCTTTGTGAAATGTGGATCGTAGAACCTTAAAAAATAAAGAAAAAAATTTGCAGATTTGAAAATCTTTGTAGATAGTGTTGGTTAGATTAACATAATAAAGAAATTTTTTTGAACTTTTAAATTGGTTAGCATAAAAATTTGAAAAATTAGCAAAGTGGTTCTAAGGAATAAATTATTTTAAGTAATAATTTATTAATTCTAAATATTTATCTTAAAAATCTTAGATCTGCCGCAGCCACTCAC
Organism: Dendrocalamus latiflorus; assembly: GCA_017311315.1. Taxonomy (NCBI): domain Eukaryota; kingdom Viridiplantae; phylum Streptophyta; class Magnoliopsida; order Poales; family Poaceae; genus Dendrocalamus; species Dendrocalamus latiflorus. Next base: position 35,174,286 of record CM029653.1, on the reverse strand, counting down.
TGCCCACCAACAATTCTTTAACCCGCGCAGGGGGACCCCCGCAGCATTTATAGAGGTCTAGTTTTCTAGTAGTCCAACGCCGCCCAGCGAGTGGCTGGGCTGCTTACAGCGCAGGGTAGGATACGCTTCCCATGGGCTAGTCAGGAGAGGCAAGGGCTGGCCTCCCCGGTGTGAAGTGGCGTGCAGAGCACCGCGACCTAGCTGCCGGTGGGGCTCCGCGGCCTGCATCTGCTTCGCCATGTGCGCCTGCTCGCACGGACGCGGTTGGCCTTGCCGCGCGCCCAAGGGCCGCTCGGTTCCGCGCCACTAGTTTCCGCGCTCAGGTCACCCCGGATGTTGGAACGAAATGACCGGTTACCGACTTGAGTTTTACCTGGACCGTACGTGCGCTGGGGACTCGTGAATAGTGTTAGGAAACCTGGACTCTATCCAGAGTCCTGATCTAATTGGGCACCCCACCGTAGACTATAAATAGGGACCTAGACCCCCTCATTATGTACCCGATGCAATCTAAAGCAATAAAGAAAGACCAGGAGTTCTCTCTACCTCTCTGTGTTCAATCTATTATTCTGTGATTCTGTAATTGATTCGTTCTTGTTCTAAGCAGAGGAATCGCTCGGACTGGTCTCCAGCGTCGGTTCCTCAACACGTTATCAGCACGACTTCGCTCCGGTGAACGAGGTAATCATCGAAGCACAGATTGAATTTTCTAGATCGCTTTTGAATCTGTATTTTCTTTTCGCGTTCTAGATTGAAATTCTACGGTGCAAATCCGCCCTAATCTACCGCGAGCAGACTTGAAGTCGCCGGCACAATGCCGATCGGTAGATTGAGAAACGGGGTAGATGTTGATTGTACTGTAGAACGATGCAAATCCGCCCTAAATCTACCGCGAGCAGATCTGAAATCGCCGGCACAATGTCGATCGGTAGATTGCGAAACGGGGTAGATGACGATTGCATCATAGATTAGAAATTTTTGCATAGTGTTGTCTGATCCTGCATGATCACGAGCACAAGAAATATATGCAATGATTTCATGTTTCTGCTCAGCATTGCAGATTGGAAAATTTTATTATTGCATCTTCCTTTTCTCTGCACGGCATCATCAATAACATTGCAAAGAGAAAAAGGGGGGGGGGGATTTTTGGCTCACGGCCATGCATGGCCGCTGGCTGTCGGCCGGCCACCACGCCTGCAAGCGCTGGTGCCGCCACCGGCCGGCCACCTCCGGCGCGGCGCCACCCAAAGCGCTTCGGTCCTCGCGCGCCCCTGCACGGGCCCGCCTGCCCGCACGGCGCCAGCAGCCCGCCGCCGACTCGCACCCGCACGTGCAAGCGCCGGCCGCCGCTCGGGCTCCTCCTGCCTCCGCCGCCTCGCGCCTCGGCCCGAAGCCACCCCGGCCGTACGCCACTCCGGGTCCTTAAATTTACGAGTGGGTCCAGAATTTTGCAGAAAACCCCTCTGTAAATCAGGAAATTGCGTAAAATTTTCTCTGAACTGAAATTTTGCGTAAAAACCCTCTGGAATTGCAGAATTTGCTGAAATTTCATATTCTTGCATAAAAGGACCTCGGGAATCCGAATTTTGCATCATTGTTTTGCATTTGAAGTTTATTTATTTATGCCATTATTACTTCCTGTATTTTCTGTATTTATTTACTGTTTTTGGTTAATTGTAATTGTTTAAATTGCTTGTAATCACTGAAATTAGAAGTAAAATTATAGAAAATGCACAGAAAAATATGAAACATTATGGGAAACTATTGCACCACTTTATTTACCTGTAGTAAATTTTCCATGCATGTTTACCTGCAGTAAACTTATTTCGTTCATACACATGTAGATGACTGGAATTTCGAACCGGGAGTTCGAGGAGCTGGCCCAGCATGGCCGAAACTATCTGACATGGGCATCCGATGTCGAGATTGTGCTTGGGGGCCGGAAGCTCGGCGCAGCTATTGGGATAAGCGGACAGAAAGACGCTAGACCCACACCTGAGGAGAATGATCAGGTACTTCATTTTCTCAGGCACCATCTCTGCTTGACTCTCAAGAATGAGTATATGGCAGAGAGAAATGCGCTAGCACTCTGGACCGCACTCAAGAAGCGGTTTGAGAGGCTCAAGTACACCATTCTTCCTCAAGCAGAGCAGGAGTGGATCAGACTGAGGTTTGCCGACTTTAAAACGGTCGGGGAGTACAATTCTGCCTTGCACAGGATTTGTACAAACCTTAAACTCTGTGGCAAGGAGATCACAGAGGACCAGAAGATCGAGAAGACCCTGTCCACTTTCCACCCCAGTGCTGTACAGGTTGCCCGCAACTATCGTCAAAACGGCTACAAGGAGTATGCCGAATTGATTGATATGATGCAGGTTGCCGAGGCTCAGGACGAACTTCTCCGCAAGAATTACGTCTCGCAGCCACAAGGCAGCTCCGCTGGCCATGAAGCCAACGCTAGCAGCCTCAAGGTGCGAAAGCCCTTGATGAAGAAAAGTGGGAAGAAGGGTAAGATCGTTGCCCAGAAAGGCAAGTCAGATGCTCCAAACGACAAGAAGGCTAAAAAAAGTGACAAGACCTATGGCCAGCAGAACCATGGCTGTTACAAATGTGGCAAGTGGGGACATTGGTCGCGGATATGCAAAGCACCGCAACATGTCATTGATGCCCACCAAGCTCAGAAGAAGAATGGCAAAGGGCAACCTGAAGCCCACTTTGCAGCATTGAGGGGGAGCAGCCTGGGCAGCAGCCTGAGCAGCAGCCTGAGCAGCTGCCGGAGATGATGGAGATTGAGTCCATCCCGGTAGCAGCACCTCCTTATGACTTAGAAGCAGCCACTGCTATGATCTCTCTTGAAGAGAATGTCACTGCTGAGAAAATAGCCGAAGAAGTCGATAGTTTTCTAGTTGATTCTGTCTGATGCACAGAATGCATGAAACGTTAATTGTCATTTATTTCGTGTTAAATGGACAAGTTTAGAACTTGCATGGTTGGTGCTTTAGGATTTTGCTTTCTCGTAATGGTTGGATGATTTTGGAATAAAGCATTCATTTATTCAGTTTATGATGGCATGTTATGTTCTGATATTAGCGTATTTTATTTATGTGTTGAATGCCTTCTAATACATGTTAATTAAATACGTTATATTAGAACACGTGTGGCGCCCTATGGAGGAAGTATGCCTTGCCGACAGCGGCACAACGAATACCATCTTAAGAGAGACTAAGTATTTCCAGTCGATCCGTAAGAGCAATGACAGCCTTACGACAATCGCCGGAAGCGATGCGTGTATAATCGGTTCCGGAAGAGCCACAATTATACTTCCCATGGGCAGAACTTTGGTCATTGAAGAAGCCTTATTGTACCCAGAATCGACTAGAACTCTCCTAAGTTTTAAGGATATTCGCGCCAATGGTTTCCACGTTGAGACTGACGAAGAGTACGGTAAGGAATACCTGCTCATCACGAAGCGCGAAGAGAATGGCAAAAGAATATTAGAAAAGCTTCCTTCACTTGAAACAGGGCTATATTATACCACAATTAAAGCGCCTGCAGCGTACACTGTTCTGAAAACAGTGTTTAGAAGCTCTGAACTCTTCTGTCTCTGGCATGACAGATTAGGCCACCCAAGTCTTAGGATGATGAGAAACATAATAAATAACTCACATGGGTATAATATTAATGTGAAGAATTTCCCGAATCATGAAGATTTTGTGTGCCCTGCATGTGCCACCGGGAAACTAATTACTAGACCCTCCACTCTGAAAGTGAAGGATGAAGTCCCTGCATTCCTGGAACGCATCCAGGGAGACATTTGCGGTCCGATTCAGCCCGTCTCAGGGCCGTTTAAGTATTTCATAGTGCTTATTGACGCTTCTTCGAAGTGGTCATATGTGGGTTTGTTGTCCACAAGAAACCACGCCTTTGCAAAATTGATCTCGCAGATCATTCGCATCAGAAATGTGTTTCCAGATCATCATATCAAGTCCATCCGAATGGACAACGCCGGAGAATTTACTTCAAAGGCATTTGATGATTATTGCATGGCGATGGGAATTGCAGTTGAGCACTCGGTACCGCATATCCATACTCAGAATGGTTTGGCAGAGGCTTTAATTAAAAGAATTAAATTTATTGCCCGACCCCTCTTGCATAAAAGTAATTTGCCAGCTACATGTTGGGGACACGCAGTCCTTCATGCAACGAATCTCATCAACCTTAGACCTTCGGCCTACAACATCCATTCACCTATGCAACTAGCGCAAGGGTCACCACCGAAAGTTTCCCATCTTAGGAGGTTTGGATGTAAGGTTTATGTACCGATACCACCTCCGCAGCGAACTGCAATGGGCCCACTCCGCAAGACTGGGATATACGTTGGTTATGAGACTGCATCCATAATCAGGTATTTGGAACCCATGTCAGGAGATTTGCATACTGCCCGCTTCGCTGATTGCATTTTTGATGAGGATAATTTCCCGTCATTAGGGGGAGGAAATCAACCCGTTAATGAAAAATGTCGGGAAATTACGTGGGAAGCCACGGGAATTCATGCACATGACCCGCGCACTAGTGAAACTGAAAAAGAGGTCCAGAAGATCATCGGCTTGCAAGCATTAGCAAATCAACTGCCCGATCACTTTAGTGATTTGAAGAGCGTGATTAAGTCGCATGTGCCTGCACGCAATGCACCGGAGATGGTTGAAATACCAAAGAAAATTGAAGGTATCCCTAATCCCGTCCAGAGGCCTCAGAATAAAAGGACGAGAACTCCGGTTCCTAGAGTCCAAAGTAATCGGGGACGCCCGGCGAAAAAGGATAAAAGGGATTTATCACAGTCGATCATTGAAGTCCCCTAGAATGAGAAGGGGAGCCAGTTGAGACCTGGCACAAGTATGACACCTTCAGAAAAGGGCATACCGGATCTGAATATCCCCATCGGCATGGATGTGTGCGCACACATCGGAGCCGAAAAACTAAAGGGACTTGCCACCGCAATTGAAAGAAGCGATGTGCAAGGTAAAGCTCTAGCAGAAGCAATCGCTCCAGAAGAAGCAACTCATGAAGAAATAGCTATAAATTATGTGCACACGGGAGAGTCCCTGAATAGGACAACAGCTAATATCGATATCTACTTCGCAAAGAAAATTGCCACCATCATCGATCTTGATCCCGAGCCTGCATCGCTCGCTGAATGTAAGAAAAGATCAGATTGGGAAGATTGGAAGAAGGCAATAGCAACTGAATTGCTATCTCTGAATAAAAGAGAGGTGTTTGGGCCCGTATGCCGCACACCTCCCCACATACACCCCGTTGGGCACAAGTGGGTATTTGTTCGAAAGAGAAATGAAAGAAATGAAGTAGTGAGATACAAAGCAAGGCTGGTAGCCCAAGGTTTCACTCAACGTCCTGGAGTTGATTATGAAGAAACCTACTCCCCAGTCATGAGTGGAATTACCTTTAGATACTTGATCTCAATGGCAGTGAACTTGAATTTAGAAATGAAATTGATGGATGTTGTGACTGCATACCTTTACGGTAACTTGGATTCGGAGATTTACATGAAAGTCCCTGAAGGAATTCCTCTCCCGAACCAAGACAGCAAATAGAAATCTGTACAGTGTGAAACTCAGAAAGTCACTGTATGGACTGAAACAATCTGGAAGAATGTGGTATAATCGCTTGAGCGACTTTCTCTGCAAGAAAGGCTACACGAACAATGAAGACTGTCCTTGTGTATTTATACGGCGATTCCAGAATATCATCGGGACAGCCGAAGACATAAAAGAAGCAAGCTCCTACTTGGAGTCAGAATTTGAAATGAAAGATTTGGGCAAGACCAAGTTTTGCTTAGGCCTGCAGCTTGAGCATGTCCCTGAAGGAGTCTTGGTACATCAGTCGACCTACACCCAGAAGGTGCTTGAAAGGTTTGGCTTTGAGAAGGCATTTCCCTCGAAAGTACCGATGATCGGTAGGTCTTTACAGCAAGAAAAAGATCCTTTCCGACCAAGGGAAGAGGGGGAGGAAGTCCTGGGACCGGAATTCCCATACTTGAGTGCAGTGGGAGCACTCATGTATTTAGCAAACTGCACTAGACCGGACATTGCATTTGCCGTGAACCTCTTGGCAAGGTATAGTGCAGAGCCCACCAAAAGGCATTGGCAGGGCATAAAGGACATTTTCCGATACCTCCAAGGTAGCAAAGACCTCGGATTGTTTTACAGAAAGAATCAAGATTTGAACTTGATTGGCTATGCAGATGCTGGGTATCTGTCAGACCCGCATACTGCTAAGTCACAAACAGGCTATGTATTTCTGTGTGGTGGAACTGCAATTTCATGGAAATCGTCTAAGCAAAGCCTGGTAGCTACTTCGACGAACCACTCAGAAATTATAGCACTGTATGAAGCCGCACGAGAGTGCGCTTGGCTCCGCCGAATGGTTCACCACATCCAGCAGTCATGTGGGATGAACATTGTGCAAACCCCCACAATTATCTATGAAGATAATGCCGCTTGCGTTGCACAAGTGCAAACGGGCTATGTGAAGAGTCATCTCACAAAGCATATCAACCCCAAGTTCTTCTATGCACATGAATTGCAAACGATGGACGAGATTAAAGTACTACATACTAAGTCATGTAAAAATCTCGCAGATTTATTCACTAAGTCACTCCCCGCATCTAGCTTTGAAAGGTGCGTGCGTGGAATTGGAATGATGAGACTTAGAGAAGTGCAGAATTCAGGGGGAGAATTCTCACAAGCCCGCTAATAAATCTTGATCATGAAGATTAAGTACCCAAAAATAAAGTCTTGCAGACTAAATGAATTTGGGTGAATTGTACTCTTTTTCCCTTGACGAGTTTTCCATGAAGTTTCTCGACCAAGGTTTTTAACGAGGCAATTCGTGCATCGCAGCATCACATGTATCATGTACTCTTTCTCCAAAATTTTCCCACTGGGTTTTTATGGAGTTTTGACGAGGCATGAGCATGTTGGGTGAGTGCCCAAGGTGGAGTGTTAGGAAACCTGGACTCTATCCAGAGTCCTGATCTAATTGGGCACCCCACCGTAGACTATAAATAGGGACCTAGACCCCCCTCATTATGTACCCGATGCAATCTAAAGCAATAAAGAAAGACCAGGAGTTCTCTCTACCTCTCTGTGTTCAATCTATTATTCTGTGATTCTGTGATTGATTCGTTCTTGTTCTAAGCAGAGGAATCGCTCGGACTGGTCTCCACCGTCGGTTCCTCAACAAATAGTAGTAAGCTACGGTCAGCTAGGCCGGGGGTATTGTCAGCTGCACTCAGGATTTCGGACACATGGGACGGGAACGGAGCAAATATACGGTGACAACCAGCGGATTTAGGATAAATGTTAGGTATGAATGAGCTAAGACAACAAATATACAATACTAATATAAATATAGATTTTTTACGTTGCTATCACATGAATAGTACACTAACATCAATCAAAACCATAATCCAGACATGTTATTTTGATTAAATTAAACTAAATAAATAATTTGAATTAATTTACCACTTTACAAATATGCCGCACCTCCATTGGTGCTTGTTGGTATTTTAATGCCGATTTTATATATGATTTGTTTGGATTCGGGGAAAGCTCTTAAAGACTCGGATTATGATCATGCAAAGTAGAGACACGAGAATTTTTATATAGGTTCGTGCCTTCTCCTGAGAGAATAATAGCCCTACTTCCTGTGTGACTATTACTCAGATGATTGATTACAGCTGAGAAAATAATGCGAATTGCCTTGCACAAAGTCTAACTTGGACTCGCCTCTCCCTCTCTTCTCCAACATTAACCTTTTTACAGCTAACGAAGAGGTGGCCGTTGTTCCGCGCTAAAAGACGCTTCAACGCTTCAGGAAATAATCGTCCGACAGAAGTTATCTGCCAGAGAGACGTGATGGCCCGTTTGTCGTGCGACGGTTGTTGTCAGAGAGAGATTATATACGGTTATTAGGAATAAGCGCACGTTCTAACTGCCTTATCAGACAGGCCCATGATATAGTAGGTCGTCGTAGACTGGTCGCAAAAAAGTCTATGACCACGAGGTGGTCGCAAAACAACATACGGCTATGTGGTCGTAGAAAGATTTACGACTAAAGAGTGGTCGTAGAAGAACTTATGACCATATGGTCGTGGAAGGACTTATGACCATGTAGTCGTAGAAAGACTTACAACTACCCTGTGAAACTTCTCCCTAATTGACAGGGGTATACTCAGAATATAAGGACACAATAATTAGAAAATTATTATATACTCATCATCTAACCCCTGATGAGGACATCACTTCCTTGGATACACACAACACTTATCCACAAGATGATAGGCAAGGAAATATGACGAGGGCACGCGCACGCCAATTGAATTATCAGGTGAGCTCGTTTCTAGGCTTGTACAATTCAGCCTTTGTGAATGGGTTGCTGCCTGATGCATGTGGTGTGATTGTGCTTAGGAACATGGGTAAGGACCAAGGAAAGGCACATGGAGTCACAGATGCGCTTAGGATGAACATCAGATGTCACCACGTCACTTCGAAACCAGGACGAATAAGAATGAAAGCTGGGCATGTTCTGCAATCCAATTCGGCCTCCAGAGACAGCGCTGACTTCAAACAAGCATAAAAGATGCATACAGAGTCCAAATGAGGTGATTTTAGACTTGTTAGAAAGCTTCTGACATCCTCTTTCTAATGGTTCTAGTCCCACCTCAAAACTCTACTTGAACATGGTGTAAACTACAAAACAATTCTGAATCAGTTTCAAACCTGGGCCCTGGGCCTTGTGTCAGTTTGAGCCCAATTGGAGAGTTGTAGTGGGATGCTCCCCCACTCTCACGGACGTGCCCCCACGTCCCTAGCACCATAAAAACTGCCAGAGACACCATTTTTAGGGTTTAGGCTTGTTTAGATTGATTTTCATTCAAAAACTTCAGTTGTGTACTTGTGTCAACTAAACCAACTACGATGACTTCAGGCCTTTTCATTGTTTAATGAAAATTTGTATTTCATTCACAAATTCAGATCATGCTTATTTCTTTCTTACTTGATTCTCGATTGCTTGTAGGAAAGATCAGCCGTATTGGACATAGTTGGTAACGACAAGGGTGTGGTGTAGCGATTGCAGGACGGACTTGGTTGTTTCGGTCAAGTAGTCTCGTCGTCAACGTCATATCAAACAATTATAGTTATCATTCTCATCAGAAGATCGGAACAAATCCTCTCATCACCCAACTTCAAGTGAAAGTAACTTGAGAAAGTGAGGTCGTAGATGAAAGATGGTCGAAAGCAAAGTCTTTTTTTGACTCTCATCGACCAGAAGCGAGCTTGGTCAATAAGGTAATTTTGCTTGAGTTGTGAAGATAGACAGACTTCAAACAAACAAATTAATGAATTCCAATCGATTTTCACCGTTCTGTCCATCGAATTGATTCCCTAGACAGATAACTCACACGGTTATAAAAGCTAGCCTCAGGGTAACTTTTGGGTCTTCTTACTTTCCCCCTTACACTCCGATCTACTTTGAGCTTTCCGCCGCTGACTAAGTCATCATCTTCCTTCAATCTCTTCCAAATCCAAACCAACCACTTGGGAAATGACTAAGCCATCGTCCAATTGGGCAGTGTCGGAGATGGATAGTGCGAAATTGATGGCATTGGAGGATGCTGAGAAGATTCCTCCGTAGAAATTTGTGAAGTGGATTGAAGTTGCTAGACAAAACTGAACATCAGGGGAGATTGGACAAATCCTGGTGTTACAGGCATATTGTGAGTGCGGCCTTCATCTCCCAGCTCATTCCTTTCTTACAATCGTGCTCGAATACTTCAGGGTCAAGTTGGTGAACTTGGTTCCCAATTTCAGCGTGCCTCTAGTACGTGCTGGCCAGCCGCTCTCCCCTCCATCTCCGTGGACCGGTGGTCACTTCTTCGCGTGCCCCTGCTTTGCCTGTTCACCGTTGGACTAGCCACCCCTCCATTTGCTCACCCTGCCACCAATCTCCACCGCTTGGCCAAGCGCAGTGCGCCCGTCGATGCCCCTTGGTGGCACACCTAAAATTTAGCCTACTCCACTGTCGCATGGATGGGGCAAGGAAGGGAGCAACAGCAAAATAATTAGGGTATGAGATTTTGGGGAAAGGAGATCGATTTGGACTTGGTCATGGTTCAGCTCATGTCTCTCCCATCCCAAGGGTCAAGCATGGAAATAACATGGCCCAAAGCCTCACTACTACAAAACAGGCTATATTAGACGCCTCATCATAGATGGTTTATGAGGAACCATCTTTGTTGTAATTATCATAGACCGTTTTACAAGCATGAGCGTCTGTGTTACTAGCGAGGGCTAGAACCATTCGTGATACAAAATTATCACAGATGGTTCTTATTAATAACCGTCTGTGATAGTTCATAGACGGTTATTAACAATAACCGCATGTGATAACTTTAGACATCACAGATGGTTTTTAGTTAGAACCTTCTATGATATTACCACAAATGGTTATTACTACAAACCGTCTATGTTGTATCTCTTATATGCATGAATGGTGCATGCTTTTTCTCCTCAATGCGTCTCTGATCATTTTGTTTCCTCGAATGCATCTTTGATTGTTTCAGCTCTCCGATGCTTCTCTTCATCTCACGTGCCAAATTTATAAAAATGATTATCCGCCATGTACCGAAGATGAATCCCCACATCGCTAATACATATATATACTCTCAAGCATAAACAAATAGCTTTGGCAGCCTCTTTCTTGTCGCTGGCATTGATGGCCAACTTGGCCATCCTGTATAAGCACCTTACCTGCCGTATACTAGCTATGCTACAGAAGGACACCGTTCCAACAGTGCCCTCCCACGTATGTCCAAGGATTTGCCAAAATACATGACGACCACCTTCCGCCATCTCGACATCCTCCCCCGCCATGTCTTTCGGTTGGTCTCCCACTTCCAGCGAGCTAACCTCACCATGGACGTGGTCCTCCACAACAATATTGCATGTCTCCAGGAGGCTTGCCGTCGCTTTAAGTGCTTAGTCGAGGTGGCGGACAACCGAGTCAACTTTGTCAAGACCCCTGAAGCAAGAGAAGAGAGCCTATGGGCTCTATTCAACTTGATTCATTGGTCGGAGAGTCTTTGGGAGACACTCAAACAAGCGCATCAGTGGATGGACACATTTCGGACTTTGTTCACTGATTATCCCAAACAGTCCTATGCCGACCATGTCGCCTAGGAAGTTTTGAAGACGGAGATAGCATGCTACCTCCACCACTAGAAAAACTTCAGAGTAGTTAGATTTCTACTTTTTTAATCTTTAGTAAGAAATGATTGGCCATGCTATTTGACCATATATAAATACAAGCAGTTGAATTTGTATTTACTATCTTCTATATATGTAAATAGTCTCAGTATAACGACATGACTGCGGCATTACTGACCGGTAAAAAATAATTAAGTAACACATATTTACTCCTGAATCATTATTGAATTTGTATTTATGTATATGAGAATGTGTCATATATGTGTGAATTTACATTTATGTACATGAGAATGTGTCATATATATGTGAATTTGCATTTATATATATGAGAATGAATTTAGAACCATCTGTGATGATTATTATCATAGACGATTTTAATTTAGAACCGTCTGTGATGTATATTATTACAGACGGTTCTAACTTAGAACCGTTTGTGATGTGTCCAACCAATTTATATTCGCACTCTAGGGTTTGCCCGTGCTCATACTTAAAAGTTTAATATATCTCTAACTCTCCCTTGAGCATGAGCCGCCACCTCCTCCCTGAGCACGCCGGCTGCCTCCTCCTCGAGCATGCCACTGTGTCCCTGGCATGCCTCCTGCCCCAAGCACGCCGCTTCTTCCCCAGCGCACCTCCTCCCTCGTGCCGACCGCCTCCTCCCGAGCACACCGCCTCCTCCCCCTGAGTCGACCGCCTTCTCCCCGAGCACGCCGTAAGTAACATTTTTCTTTCTTATTTATGATACGGTAATGAACAATATATCATCATTGTTGTAGGGGTGGCCCCCACCTAAACCCAGCAGGCCTAGTAGGAGGTTACAAGGCTTAGAATAGGCCATGTGTAATGACATAGATGCCCCTGTGGGGGATGATCAACTGTAAGGGTATAATTGTAAAAGCACTCCCCATGTATATATATGGAATAATGGCCATGGGGAAGACCCAAGCCATTACTCATCTCCCTCACTCTCCACTACCATCTCTCTCTCTGTTTGGTCTGTAGCCACAACAGTTGGCGCCGTCCGTGGGGAGGGACAGGAGCAAGCCCGAAGTTCGAAGGAGGATGGCACCGAAAAAAGCTTCGTCGGCGGCGGCGAAGGGGAAGAAGACGGTTGGGGCGGAGCGTCGCGTGAGTACCAGGGCTTCGGCATCGGCTACCGCGGGCGCGGCGGTCAGGACGTTGACGCTCGCGCTGCGGCAGCCGACCCCGCCACCGGCGCTGCGACGCCCAACCCCGTCACCGGCGCTGCGACGACCAACCCCGTCACCGGCGCTGCGACGACCAACCACGTCACCGGCACTGCGACGACCAACCCCGCCGACGCGACAGCAACCAACCTCACCGCCTTCGTCGCGACGCTCGCCGGTAGCGTGGACCGGGCAGTTGGAGGTAGCCACAACGGAGCGACCGGTAGCTCGGGAGCTCGCGACGCGGTCGTGCCCGCACCAGTCCGTCCGCTGGGCGTGCCGGCGGCCCCGCCCGCACAGGCGGTGGAAAGCGCCCTGCTGGTGGCCCTCAAAGCGTTCCAGCAGGAGCTGGGGGATCTTCGCGGGGCTGTCCGAGACATACAAGAGGCTCAGAGCCAGCAGGCCGCGCCGGTGGTCGCTCCAGAACCCACGCCGGAAAGGGCGGACAGCCGCGAAGCCCCCACATCCAGCCGTGCCCCGCTGCGACGCGTCGATCCAGAGTCCCCGCTCTCGGCAGGACTACAGCAGGCGGCGTGGCCCGAAGACTTCAAGTTCCCCAGTGTTATCGAGCCCTACAAAGGCGACACAGACCCTCGCGAGTTCGTGCGCGTGTACGAAACCGCAATCGAGGCCGCGGGCGGCGATGACACCACAAAAGCGAAGGGGCTCCCCCTCGCGTTGCAGGGAGTGGCGCTCTCCTGGTTTTTTACCATAGAGCCGAACTCCATCTACGCGTGGGAACAGATCGGCGACCGCCTTCACAACAACTTTCAAGGCAATTATGTCGAGCGGGTCGACGCGGACCAGCTCTTCGCCGTGAAGCAGAAACCTTCGGAGAAGCTCCGGGACTACTTCAAACGCTTCGCGAAGATACGTTGCCAAGTCAAAGACGTTAACGAAACCACCGTGGTCAACGCGGCCATACAGGGCCTTCGTCCGGGCCCGATGGCCGAGTATAACGCGCGGAATCCAATCAAGACAGTGACGAAGCTCTTTGACAAAATGGAGGAATACGCCAGGGCGGAAGAAGACGCACGGCAGCGACAAGGCGACGACTCCGACACCAACCAGGCCGGTGCCTCGGCAAACGCCGAAGATCCGTCAAAGGACGGTTCTTCGAAGGGAAAACGTAAGCCGGAGTCGTCCAAGGACGCGCCCGACCGTAAGGACGCCCCGCGCAAGGAGCCGTACGATAGGCCCAAGCGTGGCCAGCAGAAGTCGCGGCGAGGCCGGTACGTCCTCGACATCGAAGGCGGTTCCGACGACAGCGCTCCCGCGGGTCGGGGGCGCCGAGGCCGGGGACGCGGCCGTGGCCGGGGCCGCGACGATAGAGGCCGGGGAGATTACGACGACCAACACCAGGGGCTGTGGTGCGTAGTCCACGGTCGCGGAAACCATGACACGCGCACATGCACCTCTATCGCGGCGCTTCGCGATAGCGTCACCAGGGACAGGAACCTGGAAGCACGTCCACCCGTGGTGGCCCACGTACAGCATCCATACGAAGCCCCCGTGCATATACAGCCGCAAGGAACGCAGCCCCACGAGGGCCCTCTGCGGATCCAGACGCACGTGCAGCAGCCTCAGGAGGGCTTTCTGCAGCTACAGGCTCCGGAGGCCACCCACCGCAGGGTTATCAATGTCATCTCCGGAGGCTCCTCGGTGGAGTTCGCCTCGGCACGGCAGCGGAAGGCTTACGTGCGGAGGCTACACCACGTGGCGGCGTACGCAGCGCAAACACCGCCGGACTGGGCACAGAAGGAGGTCACGTTCACCCCCGCCGACGCCCAAGGAGTGGAGCTTCCTCACCACGATCCCCTGGTCGTCCAGGTCGTCGTAGCGGGATGCGACGTGAGACGCGCCCTAGTTGATGGAGGCAGCTCCGCGAACATTCTGTTCGCGGCAGCCTTCGACCAGATGGGGATCCCCCGAAGCCGCCTCGGGCCGTCGGGAGTCCCGCTGCAGGGCTTCAGCGGACAGCCTCTACGGGCGCTCGGCCAAATATGCTTGCAGGTCTCTTTCGGTCAGGGCGACAATGAAAGGGTCGAAGACGCTACATTCGATGTCGTCGATCTCCCATACCCTTACAACGCCATACTGGGGCGTCCGGTCCTCAACTCCTTCGGGGCAGTACCGCATCACGCCTATTTGTGCATGAAGCTCCCGGGGCCGCGGGCCATCATCACCGTTCGGGGCGACCAGGACATGGCCCGGCGCATCGAGCATGGCACCAGATGTCCCCGTCGCGGCGGGCAGCGGCACACCTAGGATCGGCACCGCCGTGCGAAGGCCCACGGCGCCATCCGGGGGCGACTCCACAAGCCTTGTCGATAGTGCAACTACTAGAGGCTACGGCCGCGCTGAGCACAAACGGTTAGTACCCCCCCAACACCCCGTCGTATGTAATCGCTTACCCGCGCAAACGGGAATATAATAAAATTCCGTTTGTCGCCAACATATTACCGTTGTGCAAAAATACGCGGCGAGCACACGCGGAGGCCTCGCCTACACGTGTGCTCCCGCAACATAAACCAAAGACGCACGTTCGCGTGTGCACTCTCCGTCAAAGACACGGGCATGAGTATAAACAAAGACGCACGTTCGCGTGTGCACTCTCCGTAGCCAGGGGGACGGGCATGAGTATAAACCAAAGACGCACGTTCGCGTGTGCACTCTCCGTAGCCAGGGGGACGGGCATGAGTATAAACCAAAGACGCACGTTCGCGTGTGCACTCTCCGTCAAAGATACGGGTATGAGTATAAACCAAAGACGCACGTTCGCGTGTGCACTCTCCGTCAAAGATACGGGCATGAGTATAAACAAAGACGTGTGGGGGACGCCTCTGCACGCACTCTACGGAGTCTAAATAAGACGCGGATGTTCTCCCTGCACACTCTACTGAGTATAAACAAGACGCGAACCCCGCGCACGCCAGGGACTTCGTCCTTGTGCGTACTCTCCGGAGTATAAAAATGACGTGGATGTCGACCACACGCACTCTACGGAATCTAAATAAGACGCGGATGTTCTCCGTGCGCACTCTACTGAGTATAAACAAGACGCGAACCCCGCGCACGCCAGAGACTTCGTCCTTGTGCGTACTCTCCGGAGTATAAAAATGACGTGGATGTCGACCCCACACACTCTACGGAGTCTAAATAAGACGCAGATGTTCTCCCTGCGCACTCTACTGAGTATAAACAAGACGCGAACCCCGCGCACACCAGGGACTTTGTCCTTGTGCGTACTCTCCGGAGTATAAAAATGACGTGGATGTCGACCCCACGCACTCTACGGAGTCTAAATAAGACGCTGATGTTCTCCCTGCGCACTCTACTGAGTATAAACAAGACGCGAACCCCGTGCACGCCAAGGACTTCGTCCTTGTGCGTACTCCTCGGAGTATAAATCAGCCGTGGACGCCGATCCCACGCGAATCCTGCGCGGCTGCCAATCGCGCACCTCAGCGCGTGGAGGCTCGCCTTCGCACTCCACGAGAGGTATACGCAGGGGGTACTATGGAAACCAACTCCGGGAGTCCCAGAGTACCAACGTTGCGCGCCAGAGGCTGGCCCCAGTGTCTGCGCGCACGTGGAATATGCGACACACCAGAGGCTGCCCCCACCCCGGGGTGGGGGGACGAAGGTCCGCCTTCGCACGCGCCAGTCTACGGACTTTAAACAGGTCGCAGTGCGGAGGTCCGCCTTCGCACGCGCCAGTCCACGAGACTTTAAACAGGTCGTCGTGCGGAGGTCCGCCTTCGCACACGCCAGTCTACGGACTTTAAACAGGTCGCGGTGCGGAGGTCCACCTTCGCATGCGCCAGTCCACGAGACTTTAAACAGGTCGTCGTGCGGAGGTTCGCCTTCGCACACGCCAGTCTACGGACTTTAAACAGGTCGCGGTGCGGAGGTCCACCTTCGCACGCGCCAGTCCACGAGACGTTAAACAGGTCGTCGTGCGGAGGTCCGCCTTCGCACACGCTAGTCTACGGACTTTAAACAGGTCACAGTGCGGAGGTCCGCCTTCGCACGCGCCAGTCTAGGGACTTTAAACAGGTCGCAGTGCGGAGGTCCGCCTTCGCACGCGCCAGTCCACGAGACTTTAAACAGGTTGTCGCGCGGAGGTCCGCCTTCGCACGCGCCAGTCTACGGACTTTAAACAGGTCGTAGTGCGGAGGTCCGCCTTCGCACGCGCCAGTCCACGAGACTTTAAACAGGTCGTCGTGCGGAGGTCCGCCTTCGCACGCGCCAGTCTACGGACTTTAAACAGGTCGCAGTGCGGAGGTCCGCCTTCGCACACGCCAGTCTACGGACTTTAAACAGGTCGCGGTGCGGAGGTCCACCTTCGCACGCGCCAGTCCACGAGACTTTAAACAGGTCGCGGTGCGGAGGTCCACCTTCGCACGCGCCAGTCCACGAGACTTTAAACAGGTCGTCGTGCGGAGGTCCGCCTTCGCACACGCCAGTCTACGGACTTTAAACAGGTCGCGGTGCGGAGGTCCGCCTTCGCACACGCCAGTCTACGGACTTTAAACTGGTCGCGGTGCGGAGGTCCACCTTCGCACGCGCCAGTCCACGAGACTTTAAACAGGTCGTCGTGCGGAGGTCCGCCTTCGCACGCGCCAGTCTACGGACTTTAAACAGGTCGTAGTGCGGAGGTTCGCCTTCGCACGTGCCAGTCTACGGACTTTAAACGGGTCGTAGTGCGGAGGCCCGCCTTCGCACGCGCCGGTCTACGGACTTTCGGTTGCAGGCAGCGCGCGCACGATTCACACTAACGGCGAGCTTGGAATGTGGGGATCTCGGCTCCGCACAGCACGCCCGCGCATGTCCTAATTATCAGGATATCTATATATCGGGAAAATCTTTCAAGTACAAAGGCCCGCCAACATCCCTGCCGCTCTAAGTAGCTATTCGGCAGGCTCGTCCTTAACACGCGATAAGGACGGGGTTCCGCCGGAAGAAGGTCGGCCCGCCCAAAAGTCCAGCGACTCTTCGGCCCTTCGCCAGCGTCGAAGGCGTCGCCGAGTCGCATGGTCGGCCGCAAGAAGTCGGCCCCAGCAAGGAAGCTGCCCGGGACATAGGCGAAAGTCAGAATTTATGAAGCAAGCGTGTACTTCGTTCGCAAAAAGAGGCATTACAACGCACGCCTACACCCAGGCACCACGGTGTTAGACCTGCGAGTTCCCGGCGCCTTCAGAGGCCTCGGCGCCGCCCTCGTCACGTCGAGGGACCCCGTCCAAAAATTGGCCGAGGCTCCCCGTCCCATAAAGTGACTTCCGGAGTTCGACCCGCGCAGCGTCTGCCCCGACGTAATCCCAGATCCGTTCATAGAAGGGATTGATGGTGCGGCGAGCGGAGCGGACGGCGCCGGACATTACTCTGGACCCGCCGGGCATCTTCAGCTGGGGGTCCTCTAGCCCGGCGACGTGCGGGCAACCGCGATGTTGCAGGAGCGTGCACACCAGGCATGCCGATGTGTACGCGCAGTGGTTGCCGAAGGTCATCGCAGCGCCGCGCGCGACGTTGGCGGCATCTCCGACCCAGCGGAGGGTCCGCAACAGCTCCTCCGGGCGGAAGGCGTGGTCCGGCACTTCCGCCACAAGCCCTTGGAGATGGCTTTCCAGCGCTTGCATGGCGTCCCATGCAACAACCGAAACCTCGCCAAGCGTCCGGTCGCGCTCCGCTAGAGTCAGGGCGAATTCGCCTTTCTCCTTCTCTAGCGAGGCGACCTGTTGCAGAAAGTCATCCCGCTCTGCCGCAAACTCCTGCTGCGCAGCCTCCGCGGCCGACTCCCGCGCCGACGCAGCAAGTCCTTCGGCGTGCGCCTTCGCTCCGGCGCATTCCGCTTCCAGCTGGCGGATGCGGGCATCCTGGGCAGAGCGGGCTCTCGAGGCTTCGCGTAGCTCCTCCTCGGTGGCCCGCAGCCTATCCTCAAGCGCCCTTTGGGCACGAGTATAGGCCGTTTGCAAGGCCTGCCCCAGCACGAGTGTCTGCAGAATGGAGAGACTTAGCAAGCTCAGCCGGCCCAGGCGTGGTCGTATGAGTACTTACCCTCACCCCGGACACCTCGAAGGCGTCCCCGAGGCGCCCCGCTCCGTAGGCCTGCAGCGCTTGCTGGTCGACGCTGGCAGACGCGTCACCCACAATCCCGCGCCACGCCCTCAGCGTCTCCGGGGGAGGCACGAAGTCCGCGGGGCTCACACGCGCGGAGGTCCCGTGTTCCGCCAAGCGCTCCTCCTCCGGAATGAGCGACGCTGCAAACAGGGATGCAGGTGAGCACCGCAACGCATAAAAGAATACATTAGGGTAAGCTAGGCCACCTTACCTTCGGTAGCGGAAGGAGGGCTTCGGGGACCCGCCCCCCCACTCCCAGACGGGGCTGCGGTGGCGTAATCCCCCGCAGAAAGCATGGTCCCGCAGCGAGCAGAAGCCTCCGTGTTCGGGGCCGGCGATGACTGTCCCTGCACGGCGGGCGGCGTGGCCAGGGGGGCAGAGGGCGCGCATGCCGCAGGGTCCTCGGCATCTGCATCGGAGTCCCACAAGCTTCTGATGCCCGTCACCACGACGAATCCTCGCGGCGTCCGGTGGAGCTCCAGCCGTACACACGGCCGCTTAGCCGGGGCAGGCAGCAGTGACACCGCCCCTACAGTCACTGCCGGCGAGGCCCCCGCGGTTGCAGCACCCGGGGGTGAAGGTTCCGCTGTGGCAGTTTCCGTAGGGGGCACCTCGTCTTCCGCTGCTGCTGTCGGGGAAGGCAGCACGGCTCCGTGCGCCCCCACGGAGGCCGTCTCCGGCACCACAGCGGCCACGCTCGAAGGCTCCACCTCCACATCGCCGGACCGCACGGATTCTGTCTCGGCGACTGCGGTGGGTGGCGAGACTTCCCCTCTCCGGCTACCCGCAGCAAGCCCGCCGTCCAGGGCACTCGCCGAAGATCCCTTGCCTCCGGCGTCCGCGCCATCCAAGCCTGAATCGGCATACTTCGCCGAATCCGACTCCGCGTCTGCCGCGCCCTCGGAAGCATTAGCAGCAGCGGTAGCAGCTGCCGCACCAAGCGCGGCAGACGACCCGCTTCGGCCCCTCTTCCGAGACGACGCCTTCTTCTTCGCCACACCTTCGTCCGGAGCGGCACAGTCCGGCACGGCAAGGCCCAGGGCCTCGCACACGCGATTTATTCGCCCCAGCCCCGCCTCGGCAGTGGCGTACGCGCGCTGATCGTGCTCCCTGCCGGTATACGACCACAGGAATACGCGCGCGGCCTACTTCGCCTCCTCCAAGCTAATCCCTGAAGCAAAGGAGATAACATCAGCATATAACGCACTTCGCGTGAATAGAGGAGAGACACTGTCGAGGCTTACGAAGACCGGAGGGCGCCGACAGCAAGTAGACCGACGGTGAAACGTTGTCGTCTCGACGCTTCTCGGCGGCAAGACGCCAGTCGAGGGCAAGCGGCGCCACGCCGTACATCACGTACTCTTCGGCGAGGTCGCGCATGTTGAAGCGGGCGGCCACGCCTACGAGCCGCCGGGCCCTCCGCCTGTCCTTATCGTCGAGCGTCCGGCCGGGCGAGGGCTTGAACGCGATCGGTCGGCTCGTGCACTCAAGACCGCTCCCGCTCTCCACACGGTGGTAGAACCACCGCTTCATCCAGTGAGACTCCCACTTCCCGCCAGCCACCGCTTGTCCGCCACCGCCGGGTCGCGCTCTTTGAGCGTGTACTTCACCTCTAGCGGTGAAGATCGCCGGCGAATGCCGCAGCCACTAGCCGCCCGGCCACGCTTGTCGCCAGACGCCATCGCTTCCCGCAACAGCAGAATAGCGGCGAAGAATGTTACGGGAGTATGGAAAGCGATGCAAGTAAGAAGGGGGCGTACAACTGCGGGAGCACGGTCACGAGGGCTACTTCAAGCCGCCTCGCCCCAATACCGAAGCGTCGCGACGGTCTGCGTACGGGACGCGACCGCAGATGCGCAAAGGCCCGTCCCACACACTTCCCCATAACCGAAGACGAAGGGCCGCGACCACAGCGCCAAGGACCGTCACAGCACGACGCTCCAGTGGCCTCCTGCCGCGTGCCAACCCCCGCACAAAATAGCTGAAGGCCAGGTGTCGACGACTCCAGCCGCCATTAAAGGTGCACTAATGGACCATGGGAAAACAACAGCTTCGACGCTGCACCATTCATCGAACGCCCCGTGTCCCCCTTTCCTAAGGAAGAGGCGAGTAGCCGCGAGCACGCAACCGTCCACATCCCGCCGCGCACGAATTATAAGCCACCGCGTGTCCTGTGCATGCCGAGGCGGGTCGCACGGTACGACAACCTAACCCTGGCAGACCGGGGGCCGGCGTGATTCCAGGAACCTTTACAGCGCAGGGTCACATCGTGAGATCTCAAGCACCGCATGCGTGGCGGTATTCGCGGTGCGAGGTCACCAGCTCCGCTGCCACCCGTTCGACGGGTAGGGGACGGAGCGCGCGCGTCTACCTCGGCTAGGCGCCAGCTCCGCTGCCACCCGTTCGAAGGGTAGGGGACGGAGCGCGCGCCTCTACGTCGGCTAGGCGCCAGCTCCGCTGCCACCCGTTCGAAGGGTAGGGGATGGAGCGCGCGCGTCTACGTCGGCTAGGCGCCAGCTCCGCAGCCACCCATTCCAAGGGTAGGGGACGGAGCACGCGCGTCTACCTCGGCTAGGCGCCAGCTCCGCTGCCACCCGTTCCAAGGGTAGGGGACGGAGCGCGCGCGTCTACCTCGGCTAGGCTCCAGCTCCGCTGCCACCCGTTCGAAGGGTAGGGGACGGAGCGCGCGCGTCTACCTGGGCTAGACGCCAGCTCCGCTGCCACCCGTTCGTAGGGTAGGGGACGGAGCGCGCGCGTCTACTTCGGCTAGGCGCCAGCTCCGCTGCCACCCGTTCGAAGGGTAGGGGACGGAGCGCGCGCGTCTACGTCGGCTAGGCGCCAGCTCCGCTGCCACCCGTTCGAAGGGTAGGGGACGGAGCGCGCGCGTCTACGTCGGCTAGGCGCCAGCTCCGCTGCCACCCGTTCCAAGGGTAGGGGACGGAGCGCGCGCGTCTACCTCGGCTAGGCTCCAGCTCCGCTGCCACCCGTTCGAAGGGTAGGGGACGGAGCGCGCGTAGCATATCTGCCTACGAGAACAAGTCAAACCTGGCCATCTTCATACGAGAGCGCGGCGCGCGCGTAGGAGGCCGTCTTCTTGATCGCCACACCAGCCTGGCCGCAGCTTCGGCCTAGACCCTGCCTTCGAGAAACGGACCCGCGCGCGCGAACGGCAAAAGCGAGGGTCATGTCCCGCAAAGTCTGCCTCGTTCTCCTTAACAGGCCACCTACAGTGCATCAGCATTTTTCAAAGTGATGCGGGCGGGCTCCATCAGGAACACCGGCTGTAGGTAGGTCTGCTAAGGAGAACAGGGCAAACCTTGCCATCGTGTGCGGAAACGCAGCGCGAGGGCAGGACGCGTGGCTGGCCACCGATCACCGACACTGACCAAGCTCCCAAGAAAAATGGACCTCCATCTGTACATCAACATTCCCCAAGCCGCTCAGCGGCGCTAGGGAATGCTGATGCACGGAAGGGCCCATTTTAGGGGAGCAGCTTCTACCAAAATACATGCAGGAACAACGCCGCGCCAGCGCCGTATATATACCCCATCAGCAGGGGAGCCAACCGGCGGAAGTCCAATCAGCAGGAGTCCAACCGGCGGAAGTCCAACCGCCGGGAGTCCGCCGTTACATAAATGGTCACGACGCCTCGAGGCCCGTACCGCGCCAAGCACGCTCCACCACGTGGGCGGCCAGGAGAACGAACGTCGCAACGCGTCCTTTATCACCTAAGGCGTACGCGGCGGCCCAGGGGCCCGCTACGCTTACCTGCGCCGGTGTAACGCCCCCGACGCATTTCGATTAGGTGCCAGCTCCGCTGCCACCCGTTCGAAGGGTAGCGGACGTAGCGCGCGCGTCTACTTCGGCTAGGCGCCAGCTCCGCTGCCACCCGTTCGAAGGCTAGGGGACGGAGCGCACGCGTCTACTTCGTCTAGGTGCCAGCTCCGCTGCCACCCGTTCCAAGGGTAGGGGATGGAGCGCGCGCGTCTACTTCGGCTATGGCCTCAGCCCCTGGTCAAGTTCGGAAAAAGCTCATAGGCCGCAGGGACGGAGGGGGCCAAAGGACTCGGCAACATGGTTTCGGCCCTGTGAAGCCCTTCTCCATGAGAGGCTCCTGTTGTAGGGGTGGCCCCCACCTAAACCCAGCAGGCCTAGTAGGAGGTTACAAGGCTCAGAATAGGCCATGTGTAATGACATAGATGCCCCTGTGGGGGATGATCAACTGTAAGGGTATAATTGTAAAAGCACTCCCCATGTATATATATGGAATACCGGCCATGGGGAAGACCCAAGCCATTACTCATCTCCCTCACTCTCCACTACCATCTCTCTCTGTTTGGTCTGTAGCCACAACAATCATGGTTACATGTCTTGAGGATGAATGCCTGGGCTTAAGTTTCAATTATGCCCATTTGATGTCAATATCTTGAAGATGAATTGCAAATACTCTTAAGCATCATTTCCCTAAATAAAAGATGAGTCATATATAGATCTCAAGTCAATAACTCACACAATTATAATTAAATAAAGTTGCACCTGATTTTCTTCAACTATGCAAAATATGTTAAGTTTGATATCGCTATCATCTGAGGAATGGTGTAAAAATGAGTTATACCATCACTCACCCGCCCGATGGCCTCTCATCCACCGATGTTCACAAGTTTACAATCCTAATGATTTCATATCTCATGTTAAATGATTCATTAGTTAAATTAGTACTACTAGCACACTTATGATGATTTTAATCTACAGTGCACCAAGAACTCCAATCTCATTTACAACTATCTTTTTTCAACAAAATTTCTACCATGTTCCTTGCCCCCAAGTGTGTCTTGATCACCAAGGTAAGAATATCACTTATTAATTTGCTTCACGATCCGTATAACAACGGTCTATGAGTAAATTCATTCTTTTATCTGTAAGATATACTTGGTGTGTGCTGTGTAAAATTATTTTTTGTAATTCAGATATCACCAACTCGCAGACGGTTGTCATTGACATACTTTGACCAACCTCCAGTAATTAAGGAACCACCTATTACCATTACTAATCACCATCTTGGTTTTCCATATCTCCCCCATGCACTGGAAAGAGTACATATATATTTTATGGTAACACTAGCATATATAGTCTTACACACCCACAATTTAAATGAGATAGATACAAAGTTAGATCCCATATCATACTTATATTTCAAACGGCATAATGCAAATCACACATTGGATCTAATGTGTGATTTGCTTTATGCCATTTGAAGTGCAAATGTGATATGTGATTTAACTTTATCTCTAGCTCATTTAAATTATAGGGTGTGCAAGACTACATATGTTAGTGTTATCATAAAATATATATATGTACTGCTTCCAGTGAATGGAGAAGATATGAAAAATAAAAATGGTGGTTAGTAATATCACAGACATTTTTTTAAAAAACTGTTTATGATAACACATCACAGATGGTTTTTTATTAGTCGTTCATGATTTATAAATATCACAGACGGTTATATTTGAAAATTGTTTGTAATATGTGCACATCATATACGATTATTTTTGAAAACCGTCTGTGGTACGTACATATCATAGACGGTTATTTCTAAAAACCGTCTATAACAACTTATCACAGATTGTTTATGATGACCACATGTTATTACTGACCCATAAATTCAGACGGCTCACGAAACTGTCTGTGATGATATTTTTGAATCATCTGTGATGACCTTTTCTTGCTACAACAATTGATGGAGAGGTATATGGAGCAAAAGAAGTACCTTCACATGATGTTTATTGACTTAGAGAAAGCTTATGACAAAGTGTCAAGAAAGGTCATATGGTGGATGCTCCAAAAGAAAGTCCCAATAATGTTACCCTAATTAAGAACATGTACGAAAATGTTGTAACTAATGTCAGAACATGTGGTAGTGTTACCACTGACTTCCCTATTAAGATGGGACTATACCAAGGATCAGCGTTGAACCCATACATTTTTGCCCTAGTGATGGACGAAGTCACACGGGACATACAAGGAGATATCCTTTGGTGTATGCTTTTAGATGACGATGTGGTGCTGGTTGATGAGAGTAGGATAGGTATTGATACAAAGCTCGATTTTGTGAAGGAAGACATTAGAATTGAAGGGTTTTAGACGTAGTAGGACTAAAACAGAGTATATGAGGTGTGATTTCAGTAGTGCTAGGGCAGATGATGGAGATGTTAGATTGGGCGGACAAGTAGTGTCTAAGAAGGACACATTTCATTATTTAGGATCGATGCTACAATGGGATGGTGAGATTGATGAAGACATGAGCCACATGATAAGAGCAGGGTGGGTGAAATAGCATCAAGCATCTAGTGCCATATGTGACAAAAAAGTCTCTCAAAAGTTAAAGGGTAAGTTCTATAGGACAGCGATCAGACCCATGATGCTATATGGAACAGAATGTTGGGCGACTAAAAGACAACATATACAGAAAATAAGTGTAGCGGAGATGAGGATACTGCGGTGGATCTGTGGTCACACAAGGTGGGATCGCATTCACAATGATGATATACGTGATAGGGTAGGGGTAACATCAATTGAAGAGAAGCTTGTCTAATATTGCTTGAGATGGTTTGGACATCTCCAATGAAGGCCTCTTGATGCACTGGTACATAGTGGAATTTTAAGACGCATTGAAAACGTAAGAAGAGGCAGAGGTCGACCAAGACTGATTTGGGAGGAAGTAGTTAAAAGAGACTTGATGGATTGGATGTATCTAAAGAATTAGCTTTGGATAGGAGCGCATGGAAGTTAACGATCCACATGCTGGAATCACAAGAAAGTTAGGGGCAGTGTTTTAGGCTCTCAGTTCAGATAGCAGGATGTACGGCTTATGGTTTTAGCATTGTAGGTTTTGTTTCAAGACTCATCTTTTTGATCTTAAGAAGGTTTTATTCCTAATTTACCCAAATTGTTTGGAATAAAAGACTTTGTTGTTGCTGTTATGACAACTTTTTCTACAGTAGTGTCTCTACGGCAATACCCAAATAGCCAAACTCTTCCCTCAAGCTTAAGGTCTATCTTCTTCAGGCTCACCTCCGTGCTTTTTCTCGTTGCGCCCTGTGTGCGCCCCTGCTTCTCTGCTTCTTGCGTCACCACCTTCCGGTGCCCTGCCCTTTGCCAAAAAATGGGCCGTCGTGCGACGGTCAAAGCCGGTGGAGGAGCGGTTCCGGTCGACCATCGTATCTCACTACATAGGACGGTCTGCCCCTGGTGACAACTGATCAGGCGCGTGTGAAAAGCGTTTTTTTTTGTTGTGTTACCTCGTTTTCGTTGGACTTCCTGACAAACGAAGCATGTTTTATCCTCTTCCCCTCCGGCTTTGATCGATACGTTCGAGTGGTGCTAGCCGCGCGTGCTATATACCAAGCCCGTGACGACTGTACTTCGAAGAGGGTTATTTTTAACCGGCTAGTATTTCCCGTGGGCTTACTGGTCTCAGTAAATCTTGATGTCAGCCAATTGCTTGTTCTTGCATCTTCTTGGATGGAGAGAATGTGCAATGCAGGCGAAGATTTAGATCACGCATATTGTATCCTCGACCAAAAGTGTCGAGATCCAGCAGATCAGAGGAGTGAGATTTAAAAGTTAAGTGTCTAGCTCCAATGAATAAATGGCGCCCCTCGGATCAACGTCCAATAGGCTAGGATCCGGCAGATCAGTGGAGTGAGATGGGTTTGCCTGCACATCAATCAACATTTTTTTTTGGAAAAGTCGGTAATTTTGTGACCTTTTAGATCTAAGATTTGATTGATCTTCTCTTCTTCCACCTCTACCACTCCCTGCATGTGCCGCTGCCTCCGCCTTATTGCCGATGCAAACCTATCTCGCCACTCTTCCTCCTCCCCCCGTTGTCGACCACCTTCTTCCCTATATCTAGTTGCTCACCGCCACATTATCTTGTTAGCTTATAACCTAGCTTGACTCCTTGGGCACATCAACGAACCACACCAACAATCGCCACCACCCCGTCCCTTGACGTCGCTAGGACCAACCATGCTCACTGGCCGACGTGCCGCTGCCTCCTCCTCACCGCCATCGCAAACGTAGCTTGCCACTCCACCTTCTTCTCTAGTGGCTGACCGCCACAATATCCCATTGCCCCAAAACCTAGCTACTCCTCGGGCACATCAACGAACCACCATCAATCGCCACCATCCTGTAATCCTGTGGCATCGCAGTCCCCCACCGCCCACCTCCCTCCAAAAATTTAAGGTCAGGAACCCGGTGAAATCCAAAACCCTAGCCAACACCGCTTCTAGAGGACAAATCACGATGCGTATTCAAAGATTAGACCTAAATTAATTTTTTGAAAAAGAATCATATGACTGATAATTAGAAGATCCAAATATTGATTTACTTACCTCAACACTCCTCTTGAAACGGTGAATCAGTCAGAGTATCAGTTTCCCAAATCCTAGTTAGATACAACTCTCAATCAGTCTATCACATCAACAGCAAATCCTCGACGAGATCATGATATGGTTCCAACCATGTAGCCGTCACCGGAAAGCCATCCCTGTCCGCCGCTCGATCGCTCTCTCCTGTGCACCCCGATCAATCAGGTTTCCATGGCAGGCAAGCTGCATGTTGAACCCTAGCCTCCCGATCCACCAAACAAAACGGCAGGAACACTCCTCAGTGTGTGACGCACGTTCGCCTGCGATTACCGGCCACATGCTCCCGGCCGCTACACCGCGCTGTCGCCGTCGTGCCTCCTGAGAAGCCGGAAGGGCCGCACCGTGGTATGGCCGTCCATGCAAAGGCTCAACTGGCTATAGCTAAGCTAGGACGCAGGCACGTGAAGAGGCGGCATTGTCTAATGGCTGGTACGTACGCTCTTGGCGCCCATGCAGGACTTCACGTCCCATTGCTCCGTCTGTGAACAGCCATTGCGATACGACTTGAAAGCACCAAGAGGCAAGAGCCATTGCCCAATTAGGCTATGTGGTAGCAATTTCTTGGATCTTTCGCAGATATTCGATGCATCTATGCAAGATTATTCCGTTTCCAGCTGCATGCTAGATATAAAAGTATTGGTGGCTAGCTGCGCAAGCCGGTTATTGGCATAGTTCATCCACCAACTAGCTTGGAATTGGCGATTTAATTAGCATACCGGTCCTGCAGGAGTTGGAACATATACTCTATAGTACATAGATCAGTTTATTGGATCTCGACAATCTGGTTCAAACCTGACACATTTTACAAACCTTGACCTGAACTGTCCAATAGATGAACTCTGACTCGATCGACCAGTCGTTTACTTGCTGGTTTGACGATCAGACACTGATGATGCAGTGTTTTCATGCTAGATACTTACATCGCACTATGACAGTTGATCTTTGAGAGCTGACAGTCAACCTCAACTGGAAGTACAATATGTCGCCCCTTCTACATTATACATCCATGGCTAAAAATTTAGGGGGGCTCCAAAGGTCCGGTAGCGGTAGGGGGGCTCGAGCCCTCCGCCCTACCGCTGGATCCCCCGCTGGTCTGCACATGTTTATATGGGCAATGCACGTGGGTGCATCGTACGCATGCACACTTGCACAGTATATATGTTATAATTTCTCTTAGCAATGACTCGCTCTTGGCTTGATGTCGTAAGAAGATGCTCCCCACTCTCCCCCAGAACTGCAATGTTGTTCTTCCTTCCAAAAATCATTTTGCTTCAGCCATCCTTCATGAAAACGGCAGGGCGAGCTAATCTGGTTTCAGCTGGCGACCTGGCGTCATTCAATCATTGTCTACGTGGGGTCGTTGGGGTGTAGATATT
This sequence comes from Dendrocalamus latiflorus, assembly GCA_017311315.1. NCBI lineage: Eukaryota > Viridiplantae > Streptophyta > Magnoliopsida > Poales > Poaceae > Dendrocalamus > Dendrocalamus latiflorus. The sequence goes on along the minus strand of CM029653.1, from coordinate 35,145,883 downwards.
AGTAAAATGCATCTCACTGGGAGTGCCACCGATGTCTAAAGTAAAGTTACCAATAATTAACTTTTGTTGTGTTATGTAATCTATAAAAATGTCACGGATTGGGATTACTGAATCTTATCGGAGTATCTGAATATCTTCCAATCGGGGCACAGCTGGTCTCCAACTTAGCGGCCAATGAACCTCCCCCAGTCCAATCAACTAGACCACTGAAAAGAGCGCGAAAAATACCCCCAAAACCACTGGCTTCCAAATGACCAACAATATAGTAGTAGCAGTGCCAAGCCCTAAAAGGGAATCCTTGCAACACTGCTAGTACTATATTGCGATCAAGTTTGCAACTCCTACAGCAAGTCATGGGTAGTGATCGAGTGGTTTAATTAACCTTTTACAAATAACAAGTAATAATGCACCGGCAGGTCGAAGTGGCCGCAGCCGCCGCTGCAAGGCAATTTACAATTCGCTACTAGCTCTACAAAGTTGGTGTTCTCGCGGTCGCGCGCGGGCGCGCGCTGCGAGATTTGGCTCACGGGGCGCTCAACGGCCAAGCAATGTGCCGCGGCAGGCAGCCCGCGGCGTCGCGGCCTCTCCCGCACGGACGCGCGCATGCCTGCATGCACGGCCCTGCCTCCTGCCGAGGGCCAAGGGCCGCGCGCGCGGGCAGCAGGCAGGCAGACAAATATCCAGGCCTCTTTTGAGTCTTTTCTTCGTGCGCCGTGCAAATCAGCGTGCGGCCGGCGAGCTAGCACCTCCCCCGGATGCGGGCAAAGCTGCTACAGGTCCACCAGTACCAGCGGCTGTTCTGCGGCAGCCCATGGGATTAAAAGGTTAAATGTTGCTGAATTCTGTGTGAACTGCATTGGGTAATGGACTAAGGGCGTCTCCAACAGCTGGCTATTTAGTTAGCTAGATCTGATGTGGCAAGGAAAAAGTAGGAAAGAGAGTAGTCACTAGCGACGAGCAAATAACTGATCTATTTCACGTAGTCCAAGAACATGAGAGAGGAGCATGTGGGTCCAACAGTATAAAATAATCTTTGCTTTTGTCTCTCACCTCCACGTCAGCTGACTATATAGCTAGTACTAGCTATTACCATTGCGGACGCCCTTATGGTTGTTCATGTACTCTCGAAAGCGACGCAGACGGAGGAAGTGTTGGAAATAATTTTGTTACTGTGTGCAGTTGAAGCTACGTACTAGGTGTGTTCGAGTACAGTGGTCGTAGATGTACTTATGTGTCAAGTACTGTATAGTGGTCGTAGCCAGAATGGTCGTAACCAAACTGTATTCGTGTGTCGAGTACTGTATAATGATCGTACCTAGTGATCATAGTCAGAGTGGTCGTAGCCAAACTGTACTCGTGTGTCGAGTGCTGTATAGTGGTCATAGCCAGTGATCAAAGCTAGCGGTCGTAGCCAATGGTCAAAGGCGCAGTTGACAAGCCGTGGTTGATGCTATGGTCAAAGGCGCAGTTGACAAGCCGTGGTTGATGCTATGGTCGAAGGCGCAAACCATGGTCGATGACATGGTCGAAGGAGCAGTCAACAAGCTGTGGTCGATGCTACGGTTGAAGGCGTGGTTGAAGTCGATGGTCGGTAGTTGAAGCTGCCGTGGTCGATAGTCAGTAGTCGGAGCTACCGTGGTCGATGGCCGGTAATCGGAGCTGCCGTAGTCGATGGTCGGTAGTCGTAGCCACCGTGGTCGATGGTCGGTAGTCGTAGTTACCGTGGTCAATGGTCGGTAGTTGTAGCTACTACAATCGATAGTCGTGTGCTCTGGTTATGGTCGAAGCCTGGTAGAAGCCATGGTCGATGCCGTGGTCGAAGCCACGGCCGAAGCTACAGTAAGACGGTCGGTGCTCGAAGACCTGTGTGGTCAGTAAAACGGTCGAAGGGAAGCCATGGTCGAGCAGCCGTGGTCAGAAGGCTGGTAGTCCCGGAAGCCATGGTCGTCGTAATGACCAATGTCGTAGTCACTGGCACCGTAGTCGAAACTTCAGTGCAGTGGTCGAAGACAAGCCGAGGATGAAGCCAGCGGTTGTGGTCGTACGTCGATCACTGTAGCAGTTGGTAGCAGACGTCAACATGAGCGGTCGTGGGTGACGCAGGTCATCCTCGGTCGGCTAACTGCCAAGTATGGGCAAGCGGTGGTCACTGTAGCGGTCGGCATGGGCTGAGCAGGTGGCTGAGCAGAGCGACATGGGCAGGCGACTGACAACACTCAGCAGGTGGCTGAGCGGAGCGGCATGGGCAGGTAGTGGCCGTCAGAGTTGTAGCAGTAGTGGGTGCGTGCGGTGGTGTAACTGTATGTACGTAAGGCCTATTTAAAGGCATGTACATCTATAGAGCTCTGTGAGAGTTTGATAATACAGTGAATAGAGGTCGCAGATGGCATGAGTTGCCACAGATAACAAAAATTACTCTATGTTTCATTTGTTCCTTCTCTGCTCTCCTCCTGCGCTTCTTCTCACGTCGGGCCTGGGCCAACAGAAAGGACTCGAAGGAGCATGGCAGAGAGTGAAACGCTGTACTACTCCAAGCTTAGTTACGCTGTTTACATATTGTGATAGGAATTGCATTTTTTTCCCAGCTGCAAAATTTCCATCTCCTATATTCTGAACATGTTGTTAGTAACTACTGCAAATTATCATAGCGAGATGGGCACACAGCTCACTGACCATTTTATAGTAATACGAATTCTCCATGCTTAATTTACTTGAGATAGACGCTACATCTTTTCGTGTTCTTTTAAGATGGTAGAGGTATGTTTCGATGTTCTGAATCAGATTAGTCGATATGCTAATGTACGAAAAATATGTGCAGATATTCATTTTTTTTGAAAGACCCATATATTCATAGTTGTTGCTCATGGTCAAATTGTCCATGAAAAAAATGGATCTTCCATGGATCATTCTGCCCCACGACACTGACAACTAATATGTACGATTAAAAAAATCAGATAAAATAAAAAAGAGTTTTTTATCATCCTTGAAATGCTCCACAGCCGTCCAATTTGCTAAGACCAATTTTGTGTGTGTAAATAATCCATATTTTATTTGAAATAATAGAAATATACCCGTGTAAACAATTTTTACAGAAATGGCCTTCTGTTGCCTAACGGCCACGCGACGCGTAAGCAATCCGTAGGCCGTTGGGCGACATAATTGCAGTCACCGAACCATCAGGCGACTGCTTCCAATCGCCCAGTGGATAGGTGACTGCAAATTCAGTCGCCCAACCCTTCGTCGACTGGAGGTGCGTATAAATCGGCTGTGCGATCGAGTCCCTGGTATTTCTTCTGCCCATGCCGCCCGGTGAAGAGGAGGTAGAAGGGAAAGAAAGAAGAGAAGACGAGAGGGAAGAAAAAGAGAAAAGAGGAGAGGAGATAGAGACGGAGAGGAAGGAGAGGTTTTGCTACTTCTGTTAGGTAAATTTTTTTTATGTTCTAGTTAATATTTTTTGTATGAAATAAATAGTTTATTTACTATATAATTATTATCCATAAAAATGTAGCTGTAGAAAAGAATAGCGCAACTTTGGTATAGAAAATTTAGTCAATGTAGTTATAAAAACCTGTAGTTGTAGAAAATTAAGTGAACATAGTTATAGAAAATTAGCATTCGTAGCAAATTAGCATCCATACAAAATTGTAGATGTAGAAAATTAAGTCAATGTTATGTGCAAATTAAGCATCTATAGAAATTTATAGTTATTCAAAATTTAGTCAATACTTTTGGACGAATTAAATAGTTTACTTTGTACAAAACAATAATACGTAACATTTATGATTAATTACGAATGAATGCAATGTCATTAGAATATTGAAAAAATCATATGTACCATTATAACTGGTATATTAGCATTTAAATCAATATGTCATATAAAGGGCATGTTCTTTTCAACTTTTAAAAGCTATTTTTCGGCTTTTCTACAGCAACTAGCTTTTAAACGGAGTATCTTTTCAAAATAGGGTCTACTAGTTAATTGTAGTACATACTGTACCGACTTCATTTATATCAGCAAAAACCGCACGTGAGTTTTTATTACTCTGTAATCTCTTGCACGAATAGCCTAAAAACTACAAGCCGCAGCCAAAAGTCATAAGCTTCAGCCAAAAAGAACATGCCCAAATTGTCGAAACTCATTAGGAATTATTTACAGTAGGAGAGAGCTCAAGCAACGAGACAAGAGCAGCGTCGGTGCGCGGTCTACTGATAGGGAGTTAATGCTATGAGGGTAGTGTAGTTGGTTATAATAGGCGAACAGTTGTTGAAATGTAAATTACAGTACATCAGTACTTTCATAATGTGCGATGCGATTTGAGTAGTTGCAACATTAAAAATATGTGCAAGTAGACATCAGTAATGCTGGTACCCACTACACTGAAAGTGCATTATGTTGTCAGCACCATTTGTGAAGGTCCGAACGGTGTTGACTTGAGCGGTTTTATGCAAGCCACTCTGATACATCTGGACAGCGAGAATGCTTGAATTGCAGATGTGATGTACTGACTCACCCACAGTTTCTCCTTCGATCCTAAGGTGTGTAGCATCGTCATACAAGGGTTTTGGAGCTGGTCTCCTACGGACATTAGACGGGAGTTGAGAATATTGACACACACTGTTGCGCGGAAGGGGTTTGTACAAGGGAGTTGGTGCCGTGGATACAAGTGCGTGATGCTTGTGCAACCATGCCCAATAGAAGTTGTACAAAGTCATGCTGACGGCTATCATCCGAGAAGTGCGAGCAGCTCGGGCGTCCAGCATGTTGGTCAAGAGAAGGAAGTTGCTCGTGACGAGGCCAATGCGATACTTGAAGGAGAGGAAGAACCGTCACGGCATGGTGAGACTACAGGACAAGCTGATGAAGGGGAACATATGGAGTACATAGTGTGTCAAATGTAGAGCGATGATTGGATGGCTTAGGCTGAAGAGGAAGCTGTACAGGAGAACGACGAGGACAGTTCGGATGAGGATGAAACTCCCATCCTGCAGGAATGGAACTGGTTTGATGCTGAGGGTGTTGCCGCACATGACGAGCACGAATCACCATGGGAGTATTATGGCACAGAGATTCGGTTGCATTCAATGTTTGCTAACAGTGCATCGTTGCATGATTCCATCAAGCTATGGACCTTGTCCATGCAACAGACTTTTCAGGTCAGGAAATATAGCCAGGAGCAGTACAACGTGAAGTGCAAGTAGGCCAGTTGTCCTTGGAGGGTGCATGCACGTAAACTGAAGTATGAGACTCACTAGATTGTGTCGAAGGTGGAGCCGCACTCCTGCATTCTCAGTAGTGTTTTGCCGAGGCATCGTAACCTAATGTTCGCCTTTATAGCCAATTTGATTTATGGAGAGATAGTAGAAAAGAAGGACATGGTGGCTATTGAGAAGAAATTCAAGTACAAGATTAGCTACACGAAGGTGTGGCATGTGAAGCAGAAGGCTTTGGAAAAACGGTTTGGGTCTTTTGAGGCGCATACGATAACCTTCCTCTGTGCTTCAGGTGCTGCAGGACAGGAACTTGGGCACGCACATTGCTGTGAAGGACAAGGCATCTACAAGGCCGCCAGGTTTTGCAATGTTGTAAAAGGCCTTATTAGCTTTCGGTGCGTGCATCGAGGCATTCAGGCATATGCTTCCCGTGATCTCAGTTGACAGGACCTTTTTAATTGGCAAATACAAGGGCCAGATCCTTATGGCCATTGGCGCTGATGGCGATAATCAAATTATGCTCCTGGCCATCGCACTCGTGGAAAGTGGGAATTCAATAGCTAGTTGTGGTTTCTTAGACATGTGAGGGTTGAAATTGTCGATGCTCATTTTAGTGTGTGCGTAATCCATGATCATCACACCAGAATAGTGAAGGCCATAAGAAAACTTCAGGAAGACCCCGAGGAGCCCTTCCCTTGGCCGGTTATGAGGAACAAATGGTGCATTCATCACCTGGGGGCGAACTTCTTTAAGCAGTTCCCGAAGCAACTATTGATGAAGCTATTCAAGAGACTGGCTATGTAGAACCAGAAGAGTAAATTTGACACTTTGTGAGCGTTATTGGGTGAGCATAGTAGGAAGCATGTCAGGAGAAAAACTTGTTCATCCATCAAGATCATATCATCGTTTGTTACAAAAATGATTGAATCCCACATTCTTATTACTTTCACTTTAATGTTTCATGTTTGTGCAATTGTTGTTAACTCACTTAGCATCTTGTATGCCATGGTGTTGTTGTCTTCAAAAAAAAAATTAAAAGCAAATGTGACATGTGAAGAAGAAGTGGATATGAAGACAGGAGGCAATGAAGAGTAATAGCATACTTCAAGAAGTTGACTTCATTGTTTGCACGATTGAGTGATGCGAAGTTGAATCTCAGAGAGAGAGAGAGAGAGAGGATCTACGATTGAGTGACTTCAAGAAGCTAAATCCGGTGAGTAAGCTAAATCCGGCGAGAGAGATCTGTCGAGAAGGCTAAAATTTGATAGCCTTTTCTCTGTATTTGTAGGGTACCTGTTTTGCTAGGGTTGTGTATTTTTGCTAGGAAGTCTTGTGGGGCATTGCATTAGTAGGCTACCTGTCTTGCTAGCTATTCTGGTCAGATTCTAAAAAGCATGTATACGAATTCATATTCTGGTTAGATTGGGTTGTGTGTTTGTAGCCTTGCTGGCAGCATGCAATGTCGCCAGAGGATGACTTTGTAGCACCCCACATACAGCCAAGGTGGAATACTACTATGGAACGTTCTCGCCAAGAATAAAAGTAATAATAAAAGACAATAATAGAATTCATACATCACTTGGAACCTTTAAAGTGCTTTATTAATAATCAACGGAAGCTAAAATAGTGTTTGAAATATGGGACCAGTCCACTTCTAATTAAATGACAAATAAAGTAAATGGCAAAAACTAGTGGCAAGCCACAGTGCTGAAATTTGAGTGCTCCCACCCATGCATGCTGCAATCAATCCATTGGCCTTTTACCTTAGAGGGAAAGAGAAAGCGTGAGATTTGGAAATCTCAGCAAGTACCCAACAACAGTCGCAACACAAGAGTAAGACAGCTAATGCAACCACATGAAATAAAGGCAATCATGATAAGTAAGCAATGGACATAAGGCAGCCAATGAACAACTGATATCGGAAATACTGTCATGAATGGAAGATGGATATTATGAAAGCTGTGTATTAAGATATTTGTTATGTGACAAGTTATAGCAAGTTATAGCACGGGTGCCGACGACCTCATCCCACATACCCTTATACGAGAATAGCCAGGCACAACCTTGTCCTCGACTGTATAACCGTAGACGGGGTGTAATGTCCTGTGTAACGAGAATGTACGGCCCCCCGTACGTTACCAGGTTGGGTGGAAATGACCCCTATATGTGAGTAGCCCCGGCGTGATAACCCATAGTATGTTATTTAGCGAATTATCCATGATATAATTAGAGAATTGTGATTGAATTAAGGTAAAGTTATGAGAACAATGATTTAATCCAATGAGACCTAAGAGACAGGATTGGTGCTACTAGGTGATGGAATCAAGATCTATTGATGGAGAGGATACTAACCAGAGTCACACATCAGGGTTGTCAAACATACAATTTTATTAGGTTATAAGTAATTATTAGGCAGGTTAATGTACAGCAACTAAATCAACTACAACTCACAGTTACGAACCAACAGGTAGAATTCACAAACACGACATAACCATAATCGTCCAGTGTTAAAGATTACTAGTGGTTAACCTTAAATTGGAGCATGCTTATTCACAACCCTAATTACCATTAGACAATTATTTACATCCCTAATCACATATGAATTCTATGGTTAACATTATATTAATTAAAAGTATTCATTACTAACTAATTCATCATATTCAGAAGTTACTAAAACTACAACAACTACAACAGACAATTAATAGAATGTAATGATCGGAAATCATATTAAGGTAACAGGTAATCATGTGATATAATCGTGCAAAAAGAAACGGGTTACGGCCGCGAGGTACATGCCTTGAGCACGCTCGACGGACACGCTGCACGATGGGTCTGAGATGCACAACTGCCCAACTGCTCCCTCGACAGTTGCGTGAGAACCTACAAGGTGATACGAAGGACAACCGATTAGATATGATAAATTTGATACAGAAATGACAGGTGATAAGTTTGACTGGAAGGAAATAGCCGTTCGGTCACGCGAACGGGCGTTCAGCCATGGAAACGGGCGTTCGGGCACAGAAACGGCATTCGGCCGCGCCGCCAGCCACTGCCACCGGCCGCTGCTGGCGAAGCCGTGCGCTCGGCATGAGCGTGCGCCAATGAGCGTGCGTGCTGATGCACCGTCGTCGCCTCGCGCCGCCGCCCACTGATCGGCCGCTGCCACCTGCCAGCCGGGCCGCCGCCGCCAGACGTGCGCGCTCGGCGTGCATGCGCTGCAAAAGCGATGCCGCCGACGCTTGCCGGCCAAGCCGCCTTTGCCTACCAGCCGGGCCGCCGCCGCCGCCGAGCCACCATGGCTGTACCCAATGCGTAGCCGAGAGCGCACGCACGGCTGCTGCCGCCGCCGTCGCCGGCGACGCCGCCTCCGCCAGCGCCCATGCAGCCCCCATGCATGCCAACGCGAGAGAGAGATGGAGAGAGAGAGGTAGAGAGGAAAGAGAGATTACCTGGGAGAAGACGACGTAACAGGGAAAAGGAAAAAAAGGTTTCCCACTATTTAAGGAGATTAGATTAGGGTTTTGGGTTTTTTTATATATTTATTTAGTAAAAATTATTTATTTATTATATATATATATATATATATATATTTGAGTGCTACAGCTCTCCCCCCTTTGAAAAGATTCAGCCTCGAATCGACTACTTCGGAAATGAAATTACGAAATTGAGAGCAATAGATGAAGAAGAACAGGGAACCAGACCTGGAGAAAAGAGATCGGGATACTTTGCGCGCTTTGGGACTCCAACTCCGAAGTAGCTTCGCGCTCAGTCTGATTGGACCACAACACTTTGACATAAGTAAGAGTCTGGCGCCGCAGTTGACGTTCTGAGCACTCCAAGATCCGGACCGGCCGTGCCACGACGGACAGATCCTCCGAAACCTCCAAAGTGGGCAACTCCAGAATTTGATCAGGGTCATTCAGGTACTTCCTCAACATAGAGATATGAAAGACATTATGGACACCAGCTAGAGAAGCAGGCAACTCAAGACGATAAGCAAGCTTCCCTATTCTCTCTGTGATTGGAAATGGTCCAACGTAACAAGGATTCAACTTTCCTTTTGCCCCAAAACGGACCACTCCCTTGGTCGGAGACACCCTCAAGAGAACCTGATCGCCCACCTCAAACTCCAACGGCCGACGAGAATGATCGGCGTAACTCTTCTGGCGACTCTGGGTGGAAAGCAAATTGTTCCTGATGAGATCGATTTGCTCCTTCCAATATTTGACCTGCTGAGGCCCCAGTAACTCTTTCTCCCCAACCTCATCCCAATGGAGGGGAGAGCGACAAGGTCGGCCATATAGTGCCTCAAAAGGAGCCATCCCAATACTGGAGTGAAAATTGTTATTCTAGGAGAACTCTGCCAGAGGTAAGTGATTTTCCCAACTGCCCTTCCATACTAGTATGTAAGAGCGCAACATGTCCTCCAAGGTACGAATGGTCCTTTCAGATTGACCGTCCGTCTAAGGGTGGAAGGCAGTGCTGAAATTGAGTTTTGTGCCAAGTTCTGATGCAAACTCTTCCAGAAATGGGAAACAAACTTGGTGTCGCGATATGAAACAATGGTCTTAGGAACACCATGAAGGCGGACAATCTCCTTGACGAAAATGGTAGCAAGATCACTAGCAGAATAAGTAGTCCTGACCGGAAGAAAGTGAGCCGACTTGGAAAGGTGGTCAACAATGACCCAAATAGAATCCATTCGTCGGGGCGACTTAGGAAGCCAACCACAAAGTCCATAGCAATGTCCTCCCATTTCCATTGGGGAATTTCCAGAGGCTGCAGAAGACCAGCAGGACTGTAGTGCTCTGCTTTTTCTTGCTGGCAAACCGCACATTGAGACACAAACTTAGCTATATCCTTTTTCATCCCTGGCCACAAAAACTGTCGTTGGAGATCTTTAAACATTTTAGTCTCACTAGGGTGAATAGAATAAGGAGTTTTATGAGCCTCACAAAGAATGTCCCGCTTTAAGAATGAATCAGAAGGTACCCAAATGCGGTTTCGGAATCGCAAAAGTCCTCTATCATCCATGGTAAAATCTGGCCCATGAGGTTTTGCTCAAGTAACCTCTCCACGGACATGCCAGATCTCCGACCCTGCAGCTTGGGCCTCAAGCACAGCATCAAACAAAGGAGATGAGCTCACTGATAAGGCTGAAAAGGCCAAGCAAAGTGTGGTCTGAAGGTCCTCCAACTCCTCCTGAACTGAAGTAGAAACGAGTACACCATCACTTCGCTTTCTGCTAAGGGCATCCGCCACCAGATTAGCCTTGCCTGGATGATAATGAATGGTGAGGTCATAATCCTTGATCAATTCAAGCCAACGACGCTACCTCAAATTTAATTCTTTCTGGGTGAGAAAGTACTTCAAACTCTTGTGATCTGTGAAGATGTCACACTTCTCACCATAGAGACAATGACGCCAAATCTTGAGGGCGAAAACCACTACCCCCAACTCCAAACCATGGGTAGGATAATTAAGCTCATGCTTCTTAAGCTAACGAGAAGCGTAAGCTATCACCTTGTCCCCTTGCATAAGGACACAGCCCAATCCCAACCGAGAGGCATCACAATAAACAGTGAACTTCTTCCCTTCCTCGGGCAAAGCAAGAATAGGAGCGGTGATGAGACGCTCCTTCAAGGTCTGAAAACTGGTCTCACAATCCTCCATCCAAAGGAACCGCTCCCCCTTCTGAGTCAACTTGGTTAAAGGCTTGGCGATGGAAGAAAACCCCTCAACAAAGCGCCAGTAATACCCGGCCAACCCTAGAAAACTGCGGATCTCCACCACATTACTAGGTCTTGGCCAGTCCACTACTGTTGCAATCTTGGAAGGGTCTACAGAAAGCCCTTTACCGCTAATGACATGCCCAAGGAAACTGACAGAGGAAAGCCAAAAGGCACACTTCTTCAATTTAGCAAAAAGCTCATGCTTCCGAAGAAGGTCTAGGACAATCCGAAGGTGGTGCTCATGCTCCTCCGTGGTACTAGAATAGATCGATATGTCATCAATAAAAATAATGGCAAACTGATCCAAATACTCATGAAATACCCAGTGCATCAGATCCATGAATACTGCCGGAGCGTTGGTTAAACCAAATGGCATCACCAAGAACTCAAAGAGACCATATCGAGTGCGAAAGGCCATCTTTGGAATACCAGAAGCCTTGATCCGCACTTGGTGGTAACTGGACTGCAGATCTATCTTGGAAAAGAACTTAGCACCTTTGAGCTGATCGAAGAGGTCATCAATGCGAGGTAAAGGGTACCGGTTCTTGATAGTTACTGCATTAAGGGCTCGATAATCAACGCACATGCACAGACTCTTATCCTTCTTCTCCACAAAAGTGATCGGAGAAGCCCACTCTGAGGTACTGCACCTAATGAAACCCTTGCTCTGAAGATCATCCAATTGTCGTTTCAACTCCTCTAGCTCAGTGCGTGATAGACGGTAGGAAGCCTTGGCGATAGGTGTGGTGACCGAAATAACGTCAATAGCACACTCAACCACCCTGACTGGAGCAAGGCCTGGAAGTTTGGCCGGAAAGACATAAAAAAATTCCCGAACAATTGGCATATCTTTTGGTAGAGATCCGGATGCAGGCTTCTCAAGCATGGTAAAAAGACACCCGGACTTGGCCATTTCGCGGTGCCCAAAGTAAGAGGCCAAGAATAAGAGACTGAGGTAACGCTCCTTGCCCTGATAAACAATTTCACCATCATCTTGGAAAAGAATAACCTTGCGGTCGAAACAATAAATAATAGCATGATGACGAGATAACCAATCCATGCCCACAATCAGGTCAAAGGGGTGAATTGGCGCAACCACCACATCAATGCCAAAAACATGACCTTCAATTTCCAAAGCCACATTGAGACAAGCTAAGTTGCTAGAGAGAGGTCCATTAGTGGTAGATACCAACACCGGAAGCTCTAATGTACTAACTGGGATTGAATGCTGCTGAATAAAGCAAGATGCTAGAAGGAGAAACTAGCCCCGGAGTCAAATAATGCAAGAGCAGGATAAGAGTGCAAAGTAACCATACCTAACAGAGTAAGGCAAGTGTGAAAACAAGCTAAGGAAATAGGTAAATAACATCCGAAGCAAATGTGAAGGAAATGATAGGTTACCATGCACAACATCGGAACAACGGTGCGACTCCTGAGTTGGTAGTGCGTAGAGACGTGCATCAGAACCATTAGGAGCAGTAGCAATAGGAGTAGTAGCCGGGGCTAGAAGAACTGGAAGTGGACAACACATGAAGCTAAACAAGGAAAGGAATATCTGATGGAAACATAGAACATTTAGATAACTTACCCGCTCTCTGATGATCAGCAGGTGGAAAAACCAGTTGGTTCACCGTGCCAACTGAAGCCTTGCGCTTCTTGATCAAGCCTGGCGGAAGAATGGAATCAGGGTTTTGAGAGCACACAATAGACTTGTGTCCCTGAATCCCACAGATGTGGCACTTGCCAGAATAGCCACAGTGACTGCCCTTGTGATCTTTGCAATAGCGGTAACACACTAGCTTCTTTCCAAAGGTTCCCCTAACTCCTGAGTTGCTCCCGCCCTTGGGGCGATGAGAAGGAGAGGGAGACCGCTGGCGCTTCCCATTTGAACGAGCCTTCTTGGAATCCCAAGAACTAGACTCACGCCGTGGCTCAAAAGAATGGGGCCTATAAAAGCAAGTGATTTAAGGAATCTTGGTCGAACAAAGAATTTAGATAAATGAAAGATTGAATTGAAAGACAAATGAACCTTTTCCTGTCAAAGCTGGTAGCCTTTTGGGCCGCGGTCTGACGAAACTGGACCTCCATCTGCCGGGTGCGGTCCACCGCATCCCAGTAGGTGCGTATGTCCATAGCAACTAGGACTTGACGGATCTCCTCTCGAAGGCCCCCCAATGAATTGCCATGCCTTCTTCTGATCATTAGAATTTACCTCTGGAAGGAAATGGCAGATCTCCCGAAATGCCTTCTCGTACTGCTCCACCAACTGACCCTCCTTCTGCCGCAAGGAGTCAAGCTCAAAGTCCTTCACCCTAGTTAGGGCAAAAGGGTAGTACTCCGCGGAAAAAGCGGTAGTGAAGTCCTCCCAAGTAGGTGGCCCTGCATGAGGCCCACGAGAGCCGCGTACCTCAGCCCACCACAAGTCTGCCTCCCCCATCAGGTGCTGAGAGGCGAACAATACCTTCTCTTCAGTTGTGAGCTCCATGGTGTCGAATTTTTTATTCATGTAGCGAAGCCAGTCGTCAGCCTCCACTGGCCCCGAACCACTGAAGGTCTGCAACCCGAAGCGCTGCCACTCCCTCATTGTCATGCGAGGAGCAGGAGGGGGTGGCACCTGAGCAGGTGCAACAGCAGCAGCCGCCACCTGAGCCGTCGCGGCCTGATTGGCAAGCATCATAGGAAGAGCGGTCTGCAGCAACGTGACCAGGCTCTGCACCTGAGCCGAAAGCTGCTGCACCTCGCTCTGAGAAGCTGCTTGCGTCGATAAAGAAGGAATGCCTGAGGTAGGATCCACCGGAGGAGGTAAAGTGGAAGCATCCGAAGCAGAGCGAGTTGGTGAATTGGTCTGACCCTGATTATCCGGTTCGCTAGTGCATCCGCACACCCGGTCCACGTACCCCTGCACCCGGCGGCTGGCACGCCTGGCCGGAGGCATACTGTTGCATGGAAAGGAACATTGGAACTGAACAAGGGATTATGATAAGTAAAAGAGTGACAATAGAATACTGAATCAAGTAATATGCCAGTGATTAGATATGCATGCATGAGTAAACTAACCCGAAGCTCTGTGCACGTGCCATTTTTATTTATTAAAATAGATTTTTTCCCAGAAACTACAGCCTGAGCTCTGATACTAACTGTAGCACCCCACATACAGACAAGGTGGAATACTACTATGGAACGTCATCGCCAAAAATAAAAGTAATAATAAAATATAATAATAGAATTCATACATCACTTGGAACCTTTAAAGTACTTTATTAATAATCAACAGAAGCTGAAATAGTGTTTGAAATATGGGACCGGTCCACTTTTAATCAAATGACAAATAAAGTAAATGGCAAAAACTAGTGGCAAGCCATAGTGCTGAAATTCGAGTGCTCCCACCCATGCATGCTGCTATCAATCCACAGGCCTTTTACCTGAGAGGGAAAAAGCAAGCGTGAGATTTGGAAATCTCAGCAAGTACCGAACAACAGTCGCAACACAAGAGTAAGACAGCTAATGCAACCACATGAAATAAAGGCAATCATGATAAGTAAGCAATGGACATAAAGCAGCCAATGAACAACTGATATCGGAAATACTGTCATGAATGGAAGACAGATATTATGAGAGCTGTGTATTAAGATATTTGTTATGTGACAAGTTATAGCACGGGTGCCGGCGACCTCATCCCACATACCCTTATACGAGAATATCTAGGCACAACCTTGTCCTCGACTGTATAACCACGGACGGGGTGTAATATCCTGTGTAACGAGAATGTACGGCCCCCCGTACGTTACCAGGTTGGGTGAAAATGACCCCTATATGTGGGTAGCCCCGGCATGATAACCCATAGTTTGTTATTTAGCGAATTATCCATGATATAATTAGAGAATTGTGATTGAATTAAGGTAAAGTTATGAGAACAATGATTTAATCCAATGAGATCGAAGAGACAGGATTGGTGCTACTAGGTGATGGAATCAAGATCTATTGATGGAGAGGATACTAACCAGAATCACACATTAGGGTTGTCAAACATACAATTTTATTAGATTATAAGTGATTATTAGGCAGGTTAATGTACAGTAACTAAATCAACTACAACTCACAGTTACGAACCAACAGGTAGAATTCACAAACACGACATAACCATAATCGTCCAGTGTTAAAGATTACTAGTGGACCTTAAATTGGAACATGCTTATTCACAACCCTAATTACCATTAGACAATTATTTACATCCCTAATCACACATGGATTCTATGGTTAACATTATATTAATTACAAGTATTCATTACTAACTAATTCATCATATTCAGAAGTTACTAAAACTATAACAACTACAACAGACAATTAATAGAATGCAATGATCGGAAATCATATTAAGGTAACAGGTAATCATGTGATATAATCGTGCAAAAAGAAGCGGGTTACGGCCGCGAGGTACTTGCCTTGAGCACGCTCGACAGACACGCTGCACATTGGGTCTGAGATGCACAACTGCCCAGCTGCTCCCTCGACAGCTGCGTGAGAACCTACAGGGTGATATGAAGGACAACCGATCAGATATGATAAATTTGATACAGAAACGACAGGTAATAAGTTTGGAAGGAAATAGCCGTTCGGTCGCACAAACGGGCGTTCGGCCATGGAAACGGGCGTTTAGGCATGGAAACGGGCATTCGGCCACAGAAACGGCATTCGGCTGCGTCGCCGCAGCCGGCCACTGCCACCGGCCGCCGCCGGCGAAGCCGTGCGCGCGGTATGAGCGTGTGCGGATGAGCGTGCATGCGGGCGCAAGCGTGTGCGGCACTACCGTGCGTGCCGACGCCGCTGCCGTCGCCTCGCACCACCGCCACTGACCGGCCGCTACCACCTGCCAGCCGGACCGCCGCCGCCGAGCCGGTCGCTGGACGTGAGCGCTCGGCGTGCATGCGCTGCAAAAGCGGTGCCGCCGCCGCCTACCGGCCGGGCCGCTGCCGCCGAGCCGCCATGGCTGTACCCTGCGCGTAGCCGAGAGCGCACGCACGGTTGCTGCCGTCGCCGGCCGGCCGCCGCCGCCACCGTGGTCGCCTCCGCCGGCGCCCATGCAGGCCCCATGCATGCCAACGCGGGAGAGAGATGGAGAGAGAGAGGTAGAGAGGAGAGAGAGATTACCTGGGAGGAGACGGCGCAACAGGGAAAAGGAAAAAAGGTTTCCCACTATTTAAGGTGATTAGATTAGGGTTTTGGGTTTTTTTAATATTTATTTAGTAAAAATTATTTATTATATATATATATAGGAAAAATACCTTTTACACCTGGGTGTAATTACACCCACCTCTAATATACCACCTAAATAAATTTGAAATACTCCTTTATATATATATATATATATATTTGAGTGCTACAGACTTATTCTATTTTTCTTGTGCTTCATGACCAAAACGGAGACCAATCGTATACATGAAAGAAGATATTCTTCCATACGATTGAGTTTTATCCCTTTAGAACTCTACCTGTACATGATTGATTCCATCTGTAAAAAACATCGTCATGATTTGCTCTAGTTTGGATACTTACCAAATAATGGCATCCAAATCTTTGTATGGTACGTGAGATCTTAGAGCAACTTGGGTTTTTCCATTGCAGTTCCGAACCTAGAGCAGAACTGTTCCGAACAGGAGCTCTATTTGTTAGGTTTGTCCTGTGATTTTTCTTTGCTGTTCCGAACGGGTGCTCCAGGTTTGTTTTTTCCTTGTTTTTCTTTTGCTGTTCCAAACGAAATTTAGATTAATATCAACCGTTATAATTTGGACCCACATCAATCAACGACGGTACAGATCTTTATCTTTTTTCTCCAATTAATGTGGTAATTTCTACCATTTGAAAGCAAAAGTAGTGGCTCATTTTGATTCTACTTTAATAATATAATAGATTAGATCTGGTTTTTTCTTTGCGATTTGAAGTTTAAATTTTTTTATTGAACTGGAATTGCATAATATATCATGTAGCCAGGTTGTAATTTTTTGACATGTCATTCAGATCAGGATGTGTATTTGAATTCATGGGTTATGGATTTCTTCTAGATCTGTACTTTTAGTTTATTGGCGTTTACAGGCGTACGACTATGTCATTTGTATTTGTATAGTAAGTGGTTTAGCATGATAGGCTGATAGCACGTACAGTTCGCAGTGAAATATTACCCCCTCTTGTGCTAAATTCCCTTCAATCTTGGAATTGACATGTTCTAAAAGGAAAAATTGCTCCTCTGCCCCAAAGTTTAATGTCATTTGCTCATTTGCCCCATGATGTCTCACTGACATGCGGGTCCCTACATGTCAGTGAGATATTATGGGGCAAATGAGCAAACACCATTAAACTTTGGGGCACATGAGCAAATCCCCCGTTCTAAAATGGTGTGGACGACCACTATTGCTCATTGTTTTTGGCGGGGTTTTCAAACTCAAGAATCGAAAGTCAGAATCTAAAGTCAGATCAGGAGAGTTTTTTTTTCTATTGTGAAGTTGTATGTCAAATTAAGTGTTTAATGGTATAGTTTAATTCTTAAGGCATCTTTCAGTTGTTGCACATAATTTTTTATAAGAGGGTACAAGATAGACGTACGCACATAACTCATATTCCACACATATACCATCACGCATACACACGTTTGCACGTCCCTAACTTGCTTGTAAAATGTACTTTTGGATGTGTAAAATTGACTTTTACGGACGTAATCTTCAGTTGTGTTTCCTCGTGACACCTACTGTATTCAATGGTCTTGTTGTGAGTTCTCATTTGGAAGAGAGAGGGTGCAAGTAGACTTCATCGTTGGCTGTAACTTTAAGCAAACGGGCAATTCTCTGTAGGAAAAATTGGGGTGTCATTCTTACCAACACGTTGCCCTATGACCCACATGTTAGAGTGAATCATCATGTAGCAAATTCTGAAGTACCAATAAATGTATCAGCAAATCCTTAAAAGTTAAAAAATTGCTAGAGGTGGGCCTCTCTAGCAAATTTACACACTAGATCTTTGAATTTATGGGTCCTTTCATATAGACTTTTGGCTTTAGCACCTAGTGTGTTCAATGATCTTGTTATGAGGTCAATTTGGAAGAGAAATGGTACAAGGAGACATCATCCGTTGGCAGTAACTTAATTAAGAAACGAAACAATTATCTGTAAGGAAAATTGAGGAACATGTTATCTCACTCATAACGTGGTCTTAGGATCAACATGTCAGTAAAATATCAAGTAATAAATTATAAAGGCCAGCGAATGTCTTGGCAAATCCTTAAAAAGTTAAAATTCTCAAGTTAGTATATATCCTTTGATAGTTGTACTGACAAGGCATATCTGTCGACTTCTAAAGTAGCAAATTCAGACATGAATTTGCTTATGTACACTGTACACATCAGTGACGATATGATGATGTTTCTCGTTTTGAAACTTTCGCTAATCTGACTTCTATTCGTACGGTCCGTGCAGTTCATTGTTTTTTCGTTTTGAAACTTTTGCTGATGTGCACCTAGTTTTTATTGTACGGTCTTCCATGGTAGGAACTATTGTTTTTTCCTGCTTATATATTTGATGACTGAACGGGACTGTTATAAAACTCTTGTCAAACAAGTCAAATTACCCCTTGGCATTAGGTGCAGACAAACTAATGGATCATGTTCTTTATTTAGTCCAAAAGTGACACATGATTGATGCCATAATTTGCATCGATCACTACCGGTATTTGTCATAGAGCTCCCATTGATTAATCTGCTTTGGGATGATATTTGTGAACTAATAATATTTTGTCATGTAACCATCATGCTTGGGTTAAATCTGTCCGTGCAAATTAAGAACTTCGTCACGGTAACTTAAATAGAAGCAAATAGGTATAACAAATGGAGAGCTGCTTTGTCAGTTCACCGAAAAGAAGGCCTGAAAGGGCAGGAGGCAAGAAGCTGCACAACCAGCCGCATCCGTCCTTCAGATGGCATGCGATGCAACCACGCTTCTTGCAAAGTCTCATGGAAGCCGTCGTCGTTGCCAGTTGTTTGCTCCAAATGCTGGGAATCCGTACTCCACTGAGAGAGAATTGACATGTGATGGCTAGATCATTCTCCTCCCTGGATAAGTTGCTTGTCCAAATGTTACACTTCCTGCAACTATGTAGGAACTGCACGCCGGCCTTCTGATTGGTGGCCGTCTCAATCTGCTCTTGACTCTGGTGACTCAGAATCTTGATGTCCTCTTGTGCGATTGCGGTTCCTGTTCTTCGTCGCATCTTTGTCGTGCAAAATCTGTTGCGCAGAATCAAGCATGGTGCTCATTTGGGCGCTTATAAGATCAGGCTTCTGACTTTTTTTGCACCATAGTAACTGAAAATGCTTGTTAGTTTTTAGCGTAACTAAATTTAAAACATAATAAATTATATCATCACAGACAATATAAAGGAAAAAAGAAAAAAAGAAAAAGGCAAAAAAACCCAAAAAAGTCTAAAAAGACAAAATTAAGAAGTTAAAATCTAGAAGCAGAAACTCGTTGAAGTAGGACCTTAATTTGAAGAAATGCGGTCTGCCCAGGTCCAAAATGTACAGTCTTTGCAAATGTATCGTATGTCGATAAGCTGACAAGTCGTTTCAAAAAGTTTATTCTGATGAGTCATTTCGAAACAGCGACGAAAAGATCATCAATAAGGCATAAAGATGAAATGAATAGGTACTACTATCTGTTGATGCAATGTCCGTACACCCATCGAGTTAGACTCCGATTCCAATGTCAAGCTGATGGTGCATTTGACTTTCTCAATGTACGGTCCATCACGCAAGCACTAAAGGTTCTGCGATAGAACAAAATACTAGTAACCCTTCTGCGATAGAACAATTCGATGTGGTGACCGATAATAAAGCAAGTCGCAGCAGGGCAGAAGCAAGCGGTTTTGTCGTCTCAGCGGAAAGGAGGCTTGAAAGGCCAAAACGCTGCGCGATCAGCCGCGCGCATCCTTTGCATTCCGTGAAGATTCACTGGTACAGAACTTCGCCGCCACTTGCTCCAATTGCTGGAAATTCAGGCCTGCGTGCGTGCATGCATGCGTGAGTTGACCAGAACCATTCTCCTTGGACTTTGGTTACTTGTACAAGTGTTTCACTTGCTGCACCAATCGATCAGTTCATGATGGCTTCCTCCCTAAGAAGATGTCATGCTAGGGAAAGGTTTACTCCGTAGTCCCTACTTGCAATCATGGAGCAACTGAGCAAGCAAAGTTCTTCGTAGTCATAGCCAAAGAAATATCAGATGATGAGCTGTCTGGTGGATCTCTTGCTTGGGTAGATTACTGACCGTGCAGTTGGAGAATTAGCAGCAGTATTCTTTTAGGTTGCTGAGAGATTTTGCAGTAATTTTGATCTCAAAATTATAGACTTCTGTACCCTCACATCTTCTAGCACTAGCAGCAAGAATACGGAGTTTGTTGGAGAACTGGTGGCTATAGCAAGAGATTTGTCAGAATGAGCCTGAGTCCAAGTATTTTTGGGCCAGGCTGAAAATGAAGCGCTGTAGAGCTTATTAATTTGCACTGTTGACACACGCAAGAACACAAGAATTTTGCAGGAATTCTACTTAACTTCACAAGAATTTTACAGAAATTTTATAAAAAATAATTTAATTCCCACAGGAAATGCACAATTTTTCCATGTTCAAAACAGGCCCTAAAAAATAAAAATATCTCAACCGACAAGACGAAGTCACTAACAGACATGCGCATTCAATGCAGATGAATCGTGAAACAGCTTGCCCTGATCAACTCGGCTTCGGCTTCTGGCTTATTTTTCACTATTCATAAGTTTCGTCTTTTTCTGAACTTTTGGTTTTTTGTTGAGCTTTTTTGCCGGTTCTTTTTTTCCCGTATTTGTTTGTATTATATGTAATGGGCTAACATATTTTTTATATTTTTAAATGTTTTTTAAATTTAATTATGCTAAATAAGCCTCTGTCAGCTACAGTGCTTTTTTCAGTCAGCTACAGTGTTTTCAGCCATAAGCTATGAGCTTTTCAGCCGAACCGATCACCGACACAGCAACTAGCTCAAACCATATAAGAGGCTTACGATACCTTCCTGCTTGAACCCTTAGGTTCATAGCAACTTCCGGCATGCTCATCCTCATGTACTACTGCCATCCATCTCATGGGATTATGGGTCACAAATTAGTTCCCAGCATCAAGAATGATGAGCAAGATATCAAAAGTTGTAGACTGTGATCTCCGGCGACATCCAAATAAGATTCGTCGAGGACAATGATCACAAAGGCAAATCAGGGTACACAAGGAAACATCAATCCGCATTTGATGATTCCAAGACAAAATTATGTTAGTACCTAAAAAAGCACAGAGAGAGCAATAGCATTACCCAGCTAATGGTGTTAGGAAACCTGGGCCGGGCCTGGATCGGAAGCCTTGGCCCATGGTGGGCACCACACCAGTAGACTATAAATAAGGAGTCGTATCGGTAATTTTGTACACATGCAATCAGAAAAGCAACAAAGAAAGGCCAGAAGATCTCTTTACCTCTTTGTGTTTTCAATCTATTATTCTGTCTTCTGTGATTGATCTCGTTTCGTATTAAGCAGAGGAATCGATCGGATTGATCGCCAGCGACGGTTCCTCAACACGTTATCAGCACGAGTTCGCTCCGGTGAATCGAAGGTAATCATCGAAACTCTAATAGATTGAATTATCTAGATCGCTCTAAATTCGCAGTTTTCGATTTCTAGATTAATTTTCTACGGTGCAAATCCACTCTAATCTACCGCGAGCAGACTTGAAGTTGACGGCACAATGTCGATCGGTACATTCCATCACAAAGTAGATGTTGATTGTACTGTAAATTGAAAAAAAGGAAAAAAATAAAGGAAATCTGGCATGGATGGCCCCGTACGGCAGCAATGCGCGAAGTCGTCGCCGATCACCGGCCAGCCGCCGGCCGCTCGGCCGCCGTCCGAGGAAGCGCGCCCGAACGTGCGCCGGCGCTCGAAGTTGCCCGTGTGCCGCCGGTCCGCCTCCTCGTCGCGCGCACACGAGCCGGTGCTCACGCCGCTCGCTCGACTGGCCCAACCGCATGGCCCGAAGCCGAGGTCGGCTCACCGCCGCTAGCTCGGCCGGCCGCCGGCCCGGAGACCCGGACGCTCATGCCCGAAGACGACGTCGGGGCCGCCGCCCGATACAAACCGTGCACTGCTCGCCTCGGCCTGCAGCCGCCCGTGCCCGAACCACGCGTCGCTCGCCTCGGTCTCCCCGGCCAGTAGCCGCACGCGCCCGAACCGCGCGCCGCTCGCCTCGGTCGCCACCTGTAACATCCCAAAATTTCGTTCTCTGAAAAATTTAATTTCAAATTAATTAATTTAAAGTATTTGAACTTTATTTGGATTTATCTAAATTTTATTTCAAAATCTAAATCAAATTTAATCCTCAACCTCTCTACTCGGCCATCACGTGATCCTCCCTGATTCAATCCATCCTCGCCCGATTTAATCTCAGCCTTCTCCCCGGTCAACGGACCCAGTCCACAAAAGCCGGTCCCACCTGTCAGTAAATAAAACCATTTTTCCTGTTGAAAAATAATTCGGCCAGAAAATCAAAATCTCTGTTGACGTCACCCTAACATCATAAATTCCTTTTTCCATAGAAAAATAATTCCTCTGAAAATCATTTCCCTTAATGATGTCATTTCAGTTCAAAAATAATTCAAAAAAAAATCAGTTTATTATTTTTCTCTCCTTTTAATTTCCAAAATATCGTATTTCTTCTTTTTAACTCCGAATGAGCCCATTCAAATTTCTAAACTCATCAAAAATTCCTATCTATCCATTTCTATCCTTTTCTCAAATTTTTGGAATTTTCGAATTTATTTGAATTAAATTAAAGCTTAGAAAGTAAAAATATTTTTATTGGTCAAAATATACTTCAATTAAATCCGAAATTATTTTATTTGGTATTTTCGGGTTCCAAGGATATCTGTGAATTTTTTTCTAATTTTTTTTTGGAATTTATTTTTTTTTCGGAAAAACAATTATTATTTTATTATTATTTTCTCTCTCCTGCTACAGTATTCTTCTTCACGGACGATGCCTGTTCCCGAGCGCGTACGCGAGCGCCATGGCTGAGTTCTTAAAACTTCCATAACTTTTGATTTGCTCAACGGTTTTTAGCGAAATAAATTGCAATCAATTCCTCTCATTAAGATCTTTCATTCCCTCACCGTTTCCTCTCAAATTAATGAGCCGTTTCGCGGGATTTAACCCATGTCATTCAAAGACATGGATGCTTGATCTCCCTCCTCGAGCCTCCTCAACCCCTATAAAAGGGAGCCCCGTGAGCCTCTCCTCATCCTCACTCAACCCCGAAAATCTCAAGTCCCCACTCCCTCTCTATTGGCCGCAATCGGAGTTCTTGTTTCGTTGTTCAAGCGCCGTTCTTCGGCCTTTTGCGCCTCGTCCGGTGGAGCCCCGCCGCGTTTAAGCACATCCCCAGCTTCGCCTCGCCGCGTTCTACGCGGTGCTCACCTCTCCTTCGCCGGAGCATCGCCGGAGCATCATCGCCACCGTGGGCCAATTCGCGTCGTCGTTTCTCGCGTCGCCACCGACCGTCCGTGCATGCCCGACCAAAACCAAGGTGAGCATCACGTTCCCCACGCTCTACTCTTCGTTTCGCCGCAAACCCCACATGCTAACTCCTCTCCGTTTGCCCGGAACGCCGATGTCAACCCGACGGTCGCACAATGTCTTCTCCACCGTGTTCCGCCACCATCCGATGTCCTTTGGCCGAGCCGTTTGCACCGTTGAGTTTGCCTCGACGCGTTCTACGTCGTGCTTCCATCGCCATCACCTAAATATTCCCCGAGTCCTCGTCGACCTTGTCAGGCCCAGACACTAAAACTGTACCTTGCGCGTACACCCCTTTTTGGTAAGCGCTTTGATTTTTGTTCGCGTCATATTGTGTCCTAACCTCTAAGGAATTTTTCTACCATTTTGTTTAATTTTTCGTGGAGCCAATTGTCAGGAATTGAGCTTTCCGCGAAAATGGCCGTTTGTGACTCCTGACATCGATTCGTCGCCTCCGGTAAGCCTTAGTTCATGCCGTAATTTTTCTTAGGCTTGCCTCACTGCGTTCTATGCCATGCTTCCTTCCGTTTCCCCAAAAAGTCTCCACAAATTTTCACCTCCGACACCTCGCCATGGCCACCAATGGCATCTCGTGTCCCCATATATCCAGTGATGTTTTCCCGAATCCGTTCGCGTCATATCGTGCCAAACCATCCCAGGTAGCTACCTGTCAAATGGTTTTGGATTCGCTCTACCGAGCACCAAGATATCAAATTTTTCCTGTTTCTCCACTGTCGTCATTCAAACGTCGATTGTATCGTCTCCGATTAATTTTCAGCTTAGCCAATAATTTTCCTAACTTCACCATGCCATGTACTATCCCACGCTCACCTTACATCTCCACATTCCATACTCGGTACTATCTCTCTCCAACCTGCAGTTGTCGCTACTGTGCCGTCGGTGCAGTTTTTCACTCACTGCGGGTGATTGCCGCCGTTCCTCGTCACCGTACCCATGTCATCACCTTCGCCTCATTGCCAACATTCCATTTTGCCCATTCGCCAGCCACCTTGTAGCCAACCGACACTGTACTATTCAAAAAGTAATTCTCGTATTTTGTTATCATTTCATGTGATGTCCAAAACTTCCAGATATTGGATCTCCCTCATACGAACTCCGAATCTGTTGATTCTTTCTCCTAAATTCATCTAAAATCATAATCTATCCGTCAATATATATTTTATAATTTTTGGATTTTAATTGGGTTTTATCTGAATTTATTTTGTTTGGTTCATCGCGTGTAGACTACGACTAATCCGGAGAGTTCGATTTTGACGATTCACAACATCAAGTCTCCGAGCAAGGCAAGTCTCCTTTGATCATCTTGAACCTATGATTTTGAAATGTTTTAATTATTTTAAATGTTATGCATTGCTATTTACATAAAATGATAATTCAAATCTTAAGGTAGTAGTTAATCCAACCTTGTTATGCCCTCCATTGGAATTGATTGTCATGTACCCTTGTCACCCTAGAACTTCTTTTGTCTCATTAATGAGATTATTATTTATTCTTTGACAATGATAGTATGGTAGTATAATGCTTAGTCATGCTAAATATATACCCTTGGAACTTTGAAAATGGGAAATTATGATTTATTGTTGAAACCCTTGTGTTTACAAAGTTAGTGGTGATTGGAGTTACCACTGTTTCCTTTAAAATAAAATAAAAATGTGAAAGATGGTTTAGATTAGGGTGGATGGTTGGTTCGGCTTGGTGCAGTTAGCACGAGATCTTGTTAAGTGTATGTTCCACCCTAGTCAATTAAGGACCGACGCTTGTGTTTGTCCAGACTGAGCATTAACCGTACAACCACAAGTCTATATGGGTACGACCTAGCCGACTAACTTATGATAGTCTAGTTTAGGTGCCACCAGTGGAAAGTGGGTGCCAGGGATGGACTGGTTATTCACAGTGAGGGACAGGGATTTACTGTACTCATATGGCGCAAGAGGGGGCTTCGGTTCGGGCGGTTAGCCTACCTGCGGTGAAACCTCAGCGGGTGGTATCTAGCTAGATTAGAGTAAGGTAAAGGCTTTGTGGTATTTTATCTGGGTCTCATGCCAAAGGAAGCGTGTTGACTTTTAGGATAATTTATCTCTTGTGGGTAAAGTTGTACAACCTCTGCAGAGTGTAAAACTATTCGAATAGCCGTGCCCACGGTCAAGGGCGGGCAAGGAATGCATTCACATGGTAGATTTCTGGTTTTGGATTTAAAATCAAAAGATTTGTATTCCGAGGGTGGAGGGAACTCTCGGAAGGGAATCCTGGCAGTTGGAGCCAGAGAGGGTGGATGGAACCCGCAGTTTTAATCTTGACCAATTGTAATTGGTTGGCTAGTGTTGGTAGTTGGAACCTTCACTAGAGAATTAATGATAGTTTCTGCTAAAACATTTACTTTATTAACTTGATGCCTTCGAAAATAATTAGTAGTAACTGAATTTTAAATTGTTGCTTTGTGCAAAACAACCATATAGCCTTCCTTTGTTAAGCCTTGCATCTATGCATTTTTCCCAAGACTTGCGGAGTACTTTATGTACTCACATGCTGCACTCAAAAATAATCCCCAGAGGAATATGAAGCTCAAGAAGGTGATTACGAATACTTCACGTGTGGATTTGATGAAGGATTTCCGGAGTACTAGGTCGCGCTTCCCCAGTCAATTGCCTGTGGCGTATTGATGGGTCATCGCTGGATTTATCTTCTGTTTCCGCTGTGTTTCGTGTGTGCGAGGTCTTGAAACCTCATTT
Organism: Dendrocalamus latiflorus; assembly: GCA_017311315.1. Lineage (NCBI taxonomy): Eukaryota > Viridiplantae > Streptophyta > Magnoliopsida > Poales > Poaceae > Dendrocalamus > Dendrocalamus latiflorus. The sequence goes on along the minus strand of CM029653.1, from coordinate 35,119,565 downwards.
GTAATAATGAGACCATTCGGTCAGTACTCTTAATTATTCTAATAAAGCGTTGTTGGTTATGTAATCATTTCTGTTTGACTGTGTGCACTAGCTTTGATCTGGGACTAGTGCTGTAATACACAGAGGGTCCGGGTTCGGAAATCCGGGGTCCCGACACCACCCCGCACGGCCGCAGCCCCGAGCCTCTTCATCTTCCGTGCGCACTGCTCCTCCGGCCGCCGCCCCGCATGGCAGCCGCCCCAGGCCTCCTCGTCTCCCGTGCGCGCTGCCCCGCATGGCAGCCAGCCCGGGACTCTTCGGCTTCCACACCGCACGCGCACGCTGTCTCGGCCGCCGGCCCACAGCCGAGCTGCCTCGGTCTCCTGCACGTGTGCGCCGCCCTGAGCCGGTTCGGCCCGCGCCACTCAAAGCGCGCCTCCTTGGCTTTTGTAACATCCCGAAAAATATAAATAATAAGTTATGGAGTTTTTGGATTATTTTATTTTCTTTCTATTTGAATTTGGAGTTTATTGGCTTTTTGTAAATAAAAAGGAAATTCAAAAATAAAAAGAGGGAAGAAATCAACCCATAAAATAATAAAACATGAGCATCAAATAAAGAATCTGAAAAGATGATCTATAAAATTTCAAGGGAGAATATTGGTTAACCATAAAATCTCACCTCTAAAAATAATGGAATAAATAGTATAGGAGTATACAAAATAAAAATGTTATGTTAACAAATATATATATATATATATATATATATATGTATATGTACATGTATACTATGTGAAAGGACAAATAAATAAATATATGTGTACATACACAAAAATCAGAGAATATGTATATATGTGCATACCCCAGAAAATATGTGTAAATGTATATACATACACTTTCAAATGCAAGAGCAAAATAAAATAGAAATGAAAGAAATAAGAAAAGAAAAAGAAAAACCAGGCCGTCCGTCACCCCCGGCCCAGTCCCTCTCTCCGCGCGCGGACCAGCTCTTCCTCCGCACAACCGCGTGGGCCAGCGCACGCGCGGCCCAGCGCGCCAGCGCCAGCGCCCGCGCCCCGATCGCCCGCTTCCGCTGGCCAGTGGACCCGCGCCCACGTCTCGCTGCCTCGCGGCCCCCGCGCGCCAGCCGCTTCCCCCGACCGGTGGCCCCGCCCGCGTCTTCTTCCTCCTCCCTCTTCTTCTCCACGCGCCCGCAGCGCTGCGCTCCTCTCCCTCGCGCTCACTCCCTCTGCGCAGCCAATCCTTCTCTTTCTTCTCTCACACCCGCGGGCAAAGTTCAGCGCACCCCTGTGCTCTCTCTCTTACACAAAATCTCGGGGAGATTTGATTCATCCCTTCTCGCCAGCATGAGCAGGGCGGAGGCCACCGTCGCCTCGCCACGCGCCCCTCTCTCCGGCTATAAAAGCCACTCCCGTGAGCTGCATTAGCACCGCGAAGACTCCCTCCTCCCTCCCCTGGCCAAAATTCGTCCGTTGCGCCCCGAATCGCCGCCGACCCTCCCCTTCTTCCCGAGCTCCGGCGCCGCCCACCCCGTCGATCCCGGCCGTCCCCGAAGCCAACCCAAGCTCCTGGAGCTTCGCGGGAACAAGGCGAAGCCATCCTCGGCCTTCCCCGGGCCTCCCGTCGCCTGAGCATCGCCGGCGTCGACAGCTTCCCCGAGCCTCCGCCGTCGCACGCCGCCGGCCCGCTACCGTGCTCCTCCACCCCGGCCGCCTACACCAGGAGACTCAACCTCACGCGGGGAGTATATACCACGCAGCCCCCGAACCCTTCCGACATCCCTCGCCGCCGGCCGCCGCCGTCCCCGACGTTCCTCTGCTCGGCTCCCTCCCGGAGCTACTTCAAAAGGAATAATTACCCCATAAGGGTAAGCATCGCCCGACTGATCGGGTGGCTTCCAGCGTTACTCTTTCCCTCCCCTCGCTCCCGCGGCGCGCGTTCGAGCCCCCGGCTCCGCGCCTGCGGTCGAGCGATTTCTTTTAAGGTCCCCGCTGACAGCTGGGCCCCGCGGGTCGGTGGCCGTCGGTCCGTGCTGGTGGCTGACCCCTGGGTCCCGCTTGTCAGTGACACGAGCACACTGACATGTGGGCCCTACTGGCCATAGACACAGTAATAAACAAATAAAGAAAAAGATAAAAATTAAGAAAATGACATGTGGGACCCGCTGTCAGAGATTTAATAATTTTTGAATTTAACTAAATTGAAATATTCAAATGGGCATAATTTATTCATTTTAACTCCAAATTAAGCGAGACAAATTTCTAAATTCATCTAAAATCAAGATCTATCCAATGTAACTGAAATTGTAATTTTTAGAGTTCATTTGAATTTCTGGTGTTATTTGGTTTGATTTGCTGCTTTTCTTTTTATACAAATTTTGGGCGCACGCTAAGATAGCTTACGAGGCGCAAGAAGAGGAGATCAAGGCAACGACCCTAGAAGCACCAGAGAATCCGGATCCCGACCACTGTGACCAAGGCGAGTCAATACTTTGATCATGTTGAACCCACATTTATGCAAATTACTTGGTTTTAAATTAACAAAATGCATGCTGTTATTTTTATGCAAATACATGCTAAACTTGATATTCTAGTTATATGCCAATGTTTACCTTGAATAGTATTACCCCTCCTTTGGAATGATTGAATGTGTAAACCTTGTCGCCCTAGCAAAAGTATAATACTAATATTTCAAAAATAAGTCCCTAATGATATGCTATGCTTAGTGTTGCATTAATACTCAGGGGGCGCTGAAATGCCCCAAGTTTCATTGTCACTTTTAATCGTAAGAAACTGGTTTGGGCAGTCATGGTGATAATGACTGATATACTTGATATAACTATTTTACACACCCCAATATTCCCAACATGCTTAAATATCTGGGCGGATGGTTCGGGGGTGTGGTGCAGGTGTGCACGAGAGTGTGGTTTGTGGTAGAACCGTCCAGATACCACTAAGGAGTGAATCTTGTCATGTCAACCCGTGTAAAACAGTACAACCACAAGTCTGTAAATTACAACTTGGCTTAGTAGATTTACCAGACCCTGAAAGTCATCCTTCCAGGAGGAGGTGTGGGATAGTGCAAGCGGCAGTCGGTGAGACGGCTTGAATGGGACACCCGGGTAGGGTGAAGTTCTGCTGTGGCGGGCTAGCAGGGGTGGGGAGCCAGCTGCTAGACGTTCAGAAGGAGGACATCCCGCACAACGTATGGGACCCACCGCAAGTGGGAGCGACCCATAGGGTGAAATGATGGAAGGGGCGAGGTACTTCGAACGGTTACTGTGATGGTCTGCTCAACCACATGTCTAAGGCATCGTGTGGGGCAACGAGTTGATTGTCTCTTGTGGTGAAAGTGTACAAACTCTGCAGAGTCTAAAACTATTCGAATAGCCGTGCCCACGGTCAAGGGCAGACATGGGAACTTAACCAGATATAGTTATATTTCAAAATGCTTCATGATGGGTTGGAAAAGATGGAAGGGCAGTGTAAGGCCCTAGTTTGGAATTGTCCTGGGTGTCGTCCCAGTGGTAAGTGAAGCGGCTATAACGCTGAAGAATTGCTATATGGTGCAGATGCCATGTAACGGTGGATGGAATCTGAATCACTACTATTACTGCATTCATTTACAACATATACGTGTGTTCAAAATGCTAGGTCTTAAGGAATTTTTATATAATTGTATTCAAAAGCACTCTTCGCAAAAGAAAATAAACTTAAGCCATCCTTGATTAGCCATACATGTTATATACTGCATTCTGTGTGTTGATTCGCTGAGCACGGGGTCGGAGTGCTCACGCTCGCTTTGCGGCAAAAATCCAGAAACAGGAGCGCAAGACCACTACGCCTACGAGGAAGCTCCCGCTACGGAGGAGAAGATTGATGAAGAAAACTAAGGCGTAGGCTTCGTTGTTTAGTCATGGTCAAGTAGACATATGGCGTTGTGTGCACGTATGTTACTAGTTAGCTGGTGACATATAATGCACACAGTACCTTCCAGTCGCTTGCCTGTGAATTTGGGTTTGCTTTTGCTGTATTTCCGCTGTGCGTATTTGTAATAATGACATTTGGCCTAGTCAGCCCCTTTTGTAAACTATCACCCGACGTGGTGTATTTCAATTTATGTAATATAATGGATGATTATGCGATGTATGAAATGATTCAGCAATGTACCTGTGTGCACTAACTACTGATCCAGGGATCAGTGCAGTGAAACACAGTAAGATTCGGATTGAAAAATCTGGGTCTGACAGCTTTCGAGCTCCACCGCTCGAAGCCCGCGCCCGGCCGCCGCTGCTTGAAGCACATGCCGGCCGCCGCCGCTCAAGCCCCGCGCCCGACCACCTCCGCTTCGCACCGCCCGACCGGTCGATTGAGTTGGATTGCGCGCCGTCGCCGCCACCAAGTGAGAGGGTAGGGGAAACCCTACCCCGCCCGTGAAGATAAGTCGGTCGGATGGGCTGTTGGGCCGAATGGGCTTTTGGCCGAAAGAAAAATGGGCCGGAAATCGGCCCGACGGGCAGCAAAATTGCAAAAAAGCCCTCCTCATTTCTGGAAATTACTGAAGAGCCCTTAAATTTTGCATATGGGTCCCGATTTTGCAGAAAGGCCCTAGTAATTCTGAAAATTATGAATAGGATCTTAGATTTTACGAACGGGTCCCGAATTTTGTAGAAAACTCCTCGAAAAATAAAAAATACGCGCAATTTTTCTCTAAACTACAAATTTGCGTATAGACCCTCGGAAATTGCAGAATTCACTGAAAATTCATATTCTAGCATAAAAGGGCCCCAGGAAACCGAATTTTAAATTATTTTTTAGCATTTGAAGCATACTTATTTCTGCCATTATTATTCTCTATATTTTTTGTATTTATTTACTGTTTTGGTTAATTGTAATTATTTAAATTGCTTTTAATCATCGAAATTAGAAGTAAAATTTATAGAAAATTCATAAAAAATTAAGGAACATTACGAGAATCTTTTGTATCATTTATTTACCAGTAGTAAATTATTCCATGCATGTTTACCAGCAGTAAACTTATTTATTCCTTTTATACACATGTAGATGACTGGCATCACGAACCGGGAGTTCGAGGAGCTGGCCCAGCATGGCCAAAACTATCTGACATGGGCTTCTGATGTCGAGATAGTGCTTGGAGCTAAGAAGCTCCACGCAGCTATTGGGATTGATGGACCGCATGACGCCCAACCCACCCCTGAGGAAAATGTTCAGGCACTTCATTATCTCAGGCACCACCTCTGCCTCACTCTCAAGAATGAATACATGGCAGAGAAGAGCGCGCTGACACTCTGAACAGCACTCAAGAAGCGGTTTGAGAGGCTAAAGTACACCATTCTTTTTCAAGCAGAGCAAGAGTGGATCAGACTGAGGTTTGCCGACTTCAAGACAGTTGGGGAGTACAATTTTGCCTTGCACAGGATTTGTACCAATCTTCAACTCTGTGGCAAGCAGATCACAGATGAGCAGAAGATTGAGAAGACCCTATCCACCTTTCACCCCAATGCAGTACAATCCACACGCAACTATCGTCAAGACGACTACAAGGAGTATGCCGAATTGATTGATATGATGCAGGTTGCGGAGGCTCAGGATGAACTTCTCCGCAAGAATTATGTCACTCAGCCACCTGGGAGCTCCGCTGGCCGTGAGGCCAATGCCGAGAGCTACAAGATGCAAAAGCCCTTGATGAAGAGAAGGAGAAGGAAGGGTAAGGCCATAGCCCAGAAAGGCAAGTCAGACGCTCCGAGTGAGAAAAAGGCAAGCAAGCCAAAGCGGAGTGGCAAGACCTATGGCCAGCAGGACCAAGGCTGCTACAAGTGTGGCAAGTGGGGGCATTGGTCACGAATCTGTAAAGAGTCGCAGCATGTCATTGATGCCTTCCAAGCCCAGAAGAAGAAGGATGGCAAAGGGCAGCCTAAAGCCCACTTTGTATCGGTTGAGGGAGAGAGTTCTGAGCAGCTGCCCGCGCTGATGGAGGTTGAGACCAAGGCTGCTACAAGTGTGGCAAGTGGGGGCATTGGTCGCGAATCTGTAAAGAGTCGCAGCATGTCATTGATGCCTTCCAAGCCCAGAAGAAGAAGGATGGCAAAGGGCAGCCTAAAACCCACTTTGTATCGGTTGAGGGAGAGAGTTCTGAGCAGCTGCCCGCGCTGATAGAGGTTGAGACCATCCCGGCAGCAGCACCCCCTTTCGACCTAGAAGCAGCCACCTCCATGATTTCTCTCGAAGAACATATCACTCCCGAGAAAATAGCAGATGAAGTCTCTGATTTTCTAGCAGATTCAGTCTGATGCACAGAATGCATTTAGACTTTAATTGTCATTTATTTTGTGTGAAAAGGACAAGTTAGAACCTGCATGGATGGTACTTTAACATTTATTTTCTCATGATGGTTGGATGATTTTGAATAATTCATTCATTTAGTTAGTTTATAATGGCATGATATGTTCTGATATTGAAGTATTTTATTTATGTGTTGATTGCCTTCTAATACATGTTAATAAAATACATTATATTAGAACACGTGTGGCGCCCTATGGAGGAAGTGTGCTTAGCCGACAGCGGCACAACGAATACCATCTTAAGAGAGACAAAGGATTTTTAGTCGATTCGTAAGAATGCTGACAACCTTACGACAATCGCCAGAAGCGATGCATATATAATTGGTTCAGGAAGAACCACAAGTATACTCTCAATGAGCACAACTTTGGTCATTGAAAAAACATTATTGTACTTAGAATCGACTAGAACTCTCCTAAGTTTTAAGGATATTCGCGCCAATAGTTTCCACGTTAAGACTGAAGAAGAGTACGGTAAGCAATACCTACTCATTACGAAGCGCGAAGAGAATGGAAAATGGGTATTAGAAAAACTTTCTTCACTAGAAACAAAGCTATACTATACCAACATCAAGGCACCTGTAGCCTACACTGCCCTGAAGACAGTGTTTAGAAGCTCTGAACTTTTCTGCCTCTGGCATGGCAGATTAGGCCACACAGGTCTCAAAATGATGAGAAATATAATCAACAATTTCCAATGGCATAATATTAATGTAAAGAATTTTCCGAATCACGAAGATTTTAGGTGCATTGCATGTGCCACCGGGAAATTAATTACTAGACCCTCCACTCTGAAAGTGAAGGATGAAGTCCCTCCACATTTGCGGTCCCATTCAGCCTCTTTCAGGGCCATTTAAATATTTCATGGTGCTCATTGATGCTTCCTCGAAATGGTCGTATGTGAGTTTATTATCCACAAGAAACCATGCTTTCGTAAAGCTGATCTCGCTTATTGTTCACAAGAAACCATGCTTTCGTAAAGATGATCTCGCAGATCATTCGTATCAGAAATATCTTCCCTGATCATCACATAAAGTCCAACAGAATGAACAATGTCGGAGAATTTACTTCAAAAGCATTTGATGACTATTGCATGGTGATGGGGATTACATTTGAGCATTCTGTACCGCATGCCCATACCCAGAATGGTTTGGCAGAGGCATTAATCAAGAGAATTAAATTGATTGCCCGACCCCTTTTGCAGAATTGTAATTTACCAGCTACATGTTGGGAACACGCAGTCCTACATGCAGCAAATCTCATCAAGGTTAGACCATCGGCCTACAATATCCATTCACCTATGCAACGAGCGCAAGGGTCAGCACTGCAAATTTCTCATCTCAGGAGGTTGGATGCAAGGTTTATGTACCTATACTCCCTCCACAGCGTACTGCAATGGGCCCTCTCCGTAAGACTGGAATATACGTTGGTTATTAGACTGCATCCATAATCAGGTATTTAGAACCCATGACAAGAGAGTTGCATACCACGCGCTTCGCTGATTGCATTTTTTGATGAGGATAATTTCCCAACATTAGGGGGAGGAAATCAACCCCTTGATGAAAAATATCGGAAAATTATATAGCAAGCCACGGGAATCCATGTACATGATCCGCGCACTAGTGAAGCAAATAAAGAGGTCCAGAAGACTATTAACTTGCAAGCATTAACAAATCAACCACCTGATCACTTTAGTGATTTGAAGAGCGTGACTAAGTCGTATGTGCCTGCATGCAATACACCGAAGAGGGTTGAAATACCCAAAAAAGCATAAGATGTCCCTAATCCGGTCCAGAGGCCTCAGAATAAAAGGATGAGAACTCCGGCTCCTCGAATCCCAAGTAACCGGGGACGCCCGGTGAAGAAGGATAAGAATGACTTATCACAGCCGATCACTAAAGTCCCTCAGAACCAGAAGGGGAGCCAGTTGAAACCTTGCATGAGTATGACACCTTCAGAAAAGGGCATACCGGATCTGAATATCCCCATAGAAGAAGAAATCGACATAGATGTGTGCGCACATATCAGAGTTGAAAAACTAAAAGGATTTGCCACCGCAATTGGAAGAAGTGATGTGCAAGGAGAAGCTCCAGAAGAATCAACTCATGAAGAAATAGCTATAAATTTTGTGCACACGGGAGAGTCCATGAATAGAACAACAGCCAATATTGATATCTACTTCGCAAAAAAATTGCCATAATTATCGATCTTGATCCCGAGCCTGCATCGCTCGCTGAATGTAAGAAAAGATCAGATTGGGAAGATTGAAAGAAGGCAATAGAAACTAAATTACTATCTTTGAACAAAAGAGAAGTGTTTGGGACCGTATGCCACACACCTCCCCATATGCACCCTATAGGGCATAAGTGGGTATTTGTTCAAAAGAGAAATGAAAGAAACGAAATAGTAAGATACAAAGCAAGGCTGGTAGTACAAGGTTTCACACAACGTCCAGGAGTTGATTATGAAGAAACCTACTCCCAGTCATGAGTGGAATTACCTTTAGATATTTGATCTCAATGGCAGTGAACTTGAATTTAGAAATAGAATTGATGGATGTGGTAACTGCATACCTTTGTGAAAACTTGGATTCGGAGATTTATATGAAAAGGTCCCTGAAGGAATCCCTCTCCCGAACCAAGACAGAGCAAATAGAAATCTGTACAGTGTGAAACTCAGGAAATCACTATACAGACTGAAGCAATCTGGCAGGATGTGGTATAATCGCTTAAGTGACTTTCTCTGCAAGAAAGGCTACACGAACAATGAAGACTGTCCTTATGTGTTTATACGACGATTCCAGAATGGATTTTGTATAATCTCAGTGTATGTAGATTATCTGAACATTATCGAGACATTGGAAGACATGAAAGAAGCAAGTTTTTACCTGGAATCAGAATTTGAAATGAAAGATCTGGGTAAGACCAAATTCTGCTTAGACTTGCAGCTCGAGCATGTCCCTGAAGGAATATTAGTACATCAGTCAGCTTACACCCAGAAGGTGTTAGAAAGGTTTGGCTTTGAGAAGGCATATCCATCAAAAGTACCGATGATCGGGAGGTCTTTACAGCAAGAAAAAGATCCTTTATGACCTAGAGAAGAGGGGGAGGAAGTACTGGGACCAGAATTCCCATACTTAAGTGCAGTAGGAGCACTTATGTATTTAGCAAACTGCACTAGACTGGACATTGCATTTGTCATAAACCTGTTAGCAATGTATAGTGCAGAATCTACCAAAAGACATTGACAGGGAATCAAGGACATCTTCCGATACCTCCAAGGAAGTAAGGACCTTAGATTGTTCTATAGAAAGAATCAAGATTTGAACTTGATTGGCTATGCAGATGCTGGGTACATGTCGGACCCACATACCACGAGGTCACAAATAGGCTATGTATTCTTGTGTGATGGAACTGCAATTTCCTGAAAATCGTCTAAGCAAAGTCTCGTAACGACTTCGACGAACCACTCAGGAATTATAGCAATGTATGAAGCCGCACGAGAATGCGTTTGGCTCTGACGAATGATTCACCACATTTAGCAGTCATGTGGGATGAATATTGTGCAAACCCCCACAATTATCTATGAAGATAATGCAGCTTGTGTTGCACAAGTGCAGACGAGCTATGTAAAGAGTTATCTCACAAAGCATATCAACCCTAAGTTCTTCTATGCTCATGAATTGCAAAAGATGGACAAGATTAAAGTACTGCATACTAAGTCATGTGAAAATCTGACAGATTTATTCACTAAGTCATTTCCAGCATCTAGCTTTGAAAGGTGCGTACGAGGAATTGGAATGATGAGACTTAGAGAAGTGCAGAATTCAAGGGGAGAATTCTCTCAAGCCCGTTTTAAATCTTGATCATGAAGATCAAGTACCCAGAAGAATAAGTCCTGAAGATTGAATGAAATTGGGTGGATTGTACTCTTTTTCCTTTGACGAGTTTTCCTGAAGTTTCTCAACCAAGGTTTTTAATGAGGCAATCCGTGCACCGCAGCATAACATGTATCATGTACTCTTTCTCCAAATTTTTCCCACTAAGTTTTTATGGAATTTTGACGAGGCACGAACATGTCGGATGAGTGCCCAAGGGGGAGTGTTAGGAAACCTGGGCCTAGGCTGGAAGCCTTGGCCCATGGTGGGCACCTCACCAGTAGACTATAAATAGGGAGCCGTACCGGTAATTTTGTACACATGCAATCAGAAAAGCAATAAAGAAAGACCAGGAGTTCTCTCTATCTCTCTGTGTTTTCAATCTATTATTCTGTCTTCTGTGATTGATCTCGTTTTGTATTAAGCAGAGGAATTGATCGGATTAGTCGCCAGCGACTGTTCCTCAACAAATGGGACCCATTTTCGGATGTGAATGCACATGGACATATATAACAAACTCAACAAATGGGACCCATTTTCGGATGTGAATGCACATGGACATATATAACAAACGCCAACATACAGTCGTCCGCAGGTACGGGGATCTGTCCATGGAGTTTTTTTTTTTGCCATTTAGGAGTTTTTTAATCTGTATTTACAAAAATAACGATTATTACGAAGAATTAGCAAAAATGACACATATACTACACGATGACCGTACAGCAACCTCAGGGGACGACACGTGGTGTCTGCCACACAACCATCATGCGGCGGACCCTGCATGAGCCAATTAGTAGGATCATTAGCGCTAATGTAAGTCTAATTAGAGAGATTGTTTAGGTACACCACTAGTACAAAATTTTAGATATAGCAAATGAGCTCTAAAAATTACGAAATTTTATGTGGAGCCTCTCGATGCAACATACTTGATTGTGTAATTTTTTTTCTAATTTTATCCATACTGAATTTCAATCAATAACTTATTTAATTAAACTATTTGTAGGATTTTTTTAATGTAGCAAATGAGTTTCGAAAATTACGAATTCTTTTGAAATATCCTTACACAGTGCACTTGATTATGTAATTTTTCAGAGTTTTACCTATTTGAAAATATACATCCGATTATGCATGCTAATTCATGTTAATTTAATTATAATTAGTGATACTTGGTGCTCATTTAATTCCTCTTTTAACTCTCCGACTCTCTCTCTCTCTCACACACAAAATCTACATGGCCATTATGTGGTGGCCATCTTTCCCACCGCCTGGCCTCCCTCGTCCGCACATCTATCGCCATATCGATGCCGTCCCCCTTGCCCGTAGTGCTACGCCTCCGGAATTCCCAGCACCAACGCAGCGACAACTCCCTTCGCTCGCAATAAACGTCGAACTCTCATAGTCGCTCATCGTTCATTTCAACCGTGTTTCACTTCTCATTCTTGTGCTCGTTGCTAAGAACTCAGGGAACGTGACATAATTAATTTTTTTTGAAGAGTGAAGTTCGGAGCAGTTGTCACGATCTTAGCAATTTTGATTTCTTCCCTTGAAGGGCAGGTAGTTATTTGTCGGATGTCTTTGTCGTTATTACTGTAGTCGTTGTTGGTCAGTGTCAGTCAGCTAGTCGTAATTAATACAGCTTATATAGGTCACAGTAATTTAGCTATAGTTCTGTGTTGTTTATAATCTAGTCTTAGGTACGGTATCCATAATTTATTAGTGCATGATACTTTGTGGGGATTAATAAGTCATAACAAATTAGGCTTTATTATTTGTGGTATGCACTAGTTAGTGCAAATTACTACTCGTAATTAGTGTACTAGTAATTAATGTACTAGCAGTAAGTTACTTACCAGTAATTAGTTACTGATAAGTAATTAAGTGCTGACGAATTATTCGTATGTAATTACATACATGTAACCGATCACTTGCATGATGTTTATCGTCATTATTTATTGTAATGTGTACCGTGGACCGGGTTGTTGTGGCTTCAAGTAATATTGAACATGCAAGACCTGTTAGTGTTTTATGTCAATGGTGTCGTACGGGCAGGAGCCGATGGGTTGGACTTGTCGACATATCAACAACACCTAGATATATCGGATATGTTTCCTCATGCATTTGTCTTGCAGTATGTGTGTGTGTGACGAGCCAGTAAAGATCATTTAGTCCACACACCCAAATATCTTGTGTGAAGTACCGCGGCTTTCTATCCTGTAATCGTCGATGAGATAAATGGCTGTCCAATGCTTACGCAATCCTCTATCTTCAAAACATGGTGAGTAGTTGTCATGAATTAGCACGGTTAGTCGAATGTATATTTTTCGAACAGGTAAAACTCTAAAAAAATACACGATCAAGTGCACTGTGTAAGGATCGTTCAAAAAATTCGTAATTTTTAGAGCTCATTTGCTATATTAAAAAAATTTCTACAAACAATCTACTTATATGAATTCTTAAGTGAAATTTAGAATGGATAAAATTATAAAAAATTACACAATCAAGTACGCTGCGTTGAAAGGCTCCACATAAAATTTCTTAATTTTTAGAGCTCATGTACTATATCTAAAAATTTGTACAAGCAGTGCACCTAAACAAACTCCCTAATTAGGATTACATTAGCGCAAATGACCCTACTAATTAGCTTATGCAGGTGGATCGGCAGATGCCACGTCGCTCCCCAAGGCTGCCGCACAGCCATGACTACCATTTTTATAAATGCGGATTCAAAAAACACCAAAACGGCCAAAAACTCCTGTCCATGGTGTTTCTACAAGATAGCCTGAGCATACTTTCATCATGCACATGAACATCAAATTTGGTGTTAGCGAGGTCCAGTCAACATTTTCAATTTTCAATCATAAACCTTTTAATTAGGTTATCCGACAATACTGTAGAGGAGTCACATTTCTTGTTACCTGAAGAGCTGGAGCCCTGCCAAACGGGGCTTAAGAGTGACTCATTTCACATCAAGTCACGTAAGCTATCTGTGCCGACTGCCAAAGAACATAGTTTGGGCTGACACCTGCAATGCGGTCACCAAAATGAACTCTACTCCTGTCTTCCTGCCAGACGCTCAAGAATATGTAGTAGCTTAAGCTACAAGGCCAAGTATTTGGGGTGCCTCATATCAAGGGCATAACCTCCTCCTAGGAGTGACAAGCCTGGGCCAAACAATGCTCCAGGTCAGGAGGTTTAATTAATAACTATTCATGGTCATGACTCCGGTGTGTCATCCCAGTTTGCACCATATTCAAGAATCAAAATGAGCTTCATCCAAATCACAAGGAATGCTAGACTAGATGCCATTAGAAAAAGGTGTCAAAAAGGGACACATCCTTATATTTTTTTTCTTCCCTATATATCCTTTCTACTGTAAGGTTCAGAGTTCACACATGAAACTGAAATTTATTAGGTGCAATCGCAAAAACCTACTGGACCTTAACTGTAAATGACTCCGCCCAGTAAGCAACCCCTTTAGGTCAATCAATCATCACTTCATCAGGAGCATGCCAACAAGACATAAGATTCAACATGGAAATGAAACCCTATAGTCTTCAACCTTTTTACCCACTTTGCGTTGAAGCTATTTGTTCCAAATTCATCTCAGATGACCACTCTGTTATCTTCTCACCTGCCTTCTTCTACGGACATCTTCCCACAGAACACAAGCACTTGAACTGCACTAGAATATTTTCTACAGATTGCACCATTCTCCAACTCTAATCACAGCTAATGGTCACATTGCTTATTAATAGACCACTATAGGTTCATTCTATAACAATACACATTATGTAATTTCAATGTATTCCTAATGATATAGGAGATGAAATAGTGTTGGGATGACTGTATATCCGGAAAGAAGCATTCTCAATCCAAGAACTTAAATCGAACAGGCCAAAGTCTAGACAAAAACGCATTCTCAATCCAAGAATTTAAATTGAACAGGCCATAAGTCTAGAGAAAAACACATCTCACTGACCCTAAGAATCGTCATAGGGTGATTAACTATGTACAAGTATCAAATTCCATTTGACAACTTGACCACTCCAACATGTATCATTTCCACAAAACATTGTATTTCCGTTCCACCTGTTGAAAGAACCTAGCAACAAGCAAGCACCAAGCTTATATTTCAGTTCCTCCTGGTGCATGAAACCTAGCAACTAGCGAGCACCAAGCTTGTACTTCAGTTCCTCCTGGTGCATGAACCTAAGCAAGCACCAAGCTAGATTCTGCCTGGGTTAAATGCAACGACATTCCTACTGACAGAAGTAGTTGAAACTTGAAAAGAGAGATAAAACAAAGCATTTATGCTAAAGATGGAAATACTAATTAGCACTAACCAGAAACATACCAATGATATAACAAATAGTTCATATGTTAGCAACTAAGCAACATAAAGCACAACGTTTCACAGAGGATAATAAGCAAGAGAGCCAATACTCCTTGTTCTATACCTAAATTTGATTGAGGCAAGTATATCCTTGTCCACAAAAGTTAAAACAACCGAAGATCTATATCCATAAGACCATAACATTAGAACATGACTACTCTAGGCAACAGAGAGACACAGATCACCCCTTTTGAGCAACGTACTCACCGGGCCATGCACTCCAAAATCCAACAGTGAGTCAATTTCAACCTGGTCAGTCAGTGCCCTCCAGCGCATCAAGCACCATCTTCACCGTCTCCTTCATCAGGTCCATCCGACGCAGCTGTTGCCTGATCTCTGACAGCCTGAACTTCTGTAGCTTCTCCTCCATCGCCCGTGCCCTTGAGCCTTCAAGCACACCAAAGGCCGTCCTGAACGCTGTCCCACTCGGGTGCTCCTTGGACAGCTCCTCAACAGCCTCCCACAGGTACGGGTACATGTCCTTCCCCTTCTCAACATCACCCTTCCCGCCGCTGTTGCTATGGCCAGTCCTACCCCCAACTGCACTGGCATTCCCATTCCCATTCGCGATAGCAATCGCCTTCAGCCTCCTGTTCCTGCTGTGGTCAGGTTCGTCCCACCCATCCTCCATATCCCCGTCAATCTCTCCACTCTCTTGCTCCTCAACGCTCTCTGCAACCTCAGCATTCTCATACACACGTCCTCCTCCTCCACCTCCACCACTACCAGCACCACCACCCTTTGATCCCCAAACTTTCTTGCTAAGTTCATAGACATCACGGTCATGAGCCGTTGGCAAGTCTGGATCCCGTCCATTCTTGGTACGGGTGACGAGCAAATTGTACTTGTGCCTGAGCCGCCGGACCTTATCACTAAGCTGGGTAGCAGATGCCTTAACATTAAGCTGCCCACGAATCTGACTGTGAAACTTGCCTGTGTCCTGAGTGGACGCGGGGAGCACACCTTTCTTGGCGCGGTACGAGATGAGGGCACGCAGTATGGTGACCTCGTCTTCGGGACTCCAAACCCGTGGCGGCCGCCTCTGCTGCTCCGTGGAGTGCACGGCGGAGCTACGGGGGCGCTTGGAGCGCCGCTGGGAGGCACTTGAGCCGGCGGCGGGGCGGCGGGGCCCGTCCATGGGGCGGGAGCTGATGGGCTTGATGTTGGCGGCCTCGACGAGGGAAGAGCGGCGCGCGCGAGGCGGCGGCGAGGCGTTGCCTTCGTCGCCGCCGTCGTCGTCGGATGCGGCGGCAGCGGAGTTGTCGGAGTCGGAGTGGAGGCGGGTGGAGCGCTCGCGGGTGCGCCTCGGGGAGGGGAGGCGGCCGTCAGCGCCGGAGTCGGAGTCTGAGGCGGCCGCAAAGTCGGCGCCGGCAGAGGCGGGGGTGGAGGAGAGCGCGGCGGCGTTGGGGTGGAGGTTGGGGGGTGGGGTCTTGGATCGGGAGCGGGAGAGGGAGGGACTCGGGGAGGGCGGGCGGGGACGGTGGTGGCGCGCCGCGTCCGCCTCGCCATCGGAGGCGTCGGAGGCCGAGCCCACCGCGGCGGCGGAGCGCTTCGGGGCCATGCAGGTGTTTAGGGTATTGGGGTTTGAATCTTTCTGCGTTCTCCGCCGCGAGATTGCTCGCGGCTAGCTCTGTTTCGGGGCGGAGTTGGGTTGTGGGGGGAGCCGAGTACTTGGGCGGAGTGTTCGGTTGCTAGCCCAATTCACAAGGCCACGCTGGCGCAGTGGACCAGGACAACCTGCGCTGAAGTGTGTGTTAGGCAGCGCTTAAAACGCGCCGAGATTGAGCTTCTACCTCGCTAAGGGAGTTTAAGTTAGGATCTAAATCTAGACCTAGTCTTGAGTTTGATTCAAGCTAAGTTTAAATAAGATTAATAACAGTTAAAATGAAAAACTTAAACTTGGTTAAAATAAGTCTGATAATAGTAAAAAATAATTTAATATACCCTAATTTTTAACAATAGAAAATCTTGAGTTCGAGTTTGATTCAAGTAATCTTAGTAAAACTTAGTATACATCAATATTCAAGCTTGAATCGAGCTCTAATGAGCTATTCGAGCTCGACTCGTTGAAACTTGCGAGCTCGGGATCAAGCTCGAGCTCGATTCGTTTAGAGTTCGAATCGAGTTCGAATCAAGCCTAGAGTAAGCTGAGCTCAAGCTGCTCGTAAGCTTCGAGCATTTTTTACGGCTTTAGTTATTGGTAAACTAGCTTTAGAAGATGTTCTTTTGGATGCGGATTATAATTTTTTGATGCGACTTATTAGACTACTAAATAATGATTATTTAAAGGAGTTGAATTTAAAAGATAACTGAAAAGCCGAAAAGAAACGTATCTGATCGGTGATCGCGATGCATGGATCGTGCAGCTAACCAACTGTCCTAAGTTTGGGAAAAAAAGATGTCCGAAGTTTTGCCGTAAGTCCGGAGTGTGATGTCCAAATTTAGATCCTATTTGTAACATACAAATTTGAGTTTGATTTTGAGTTCATGAGTTTTAATGAATCGAGCTTAAATAACTCGTGAGTCTTGAGCTTTTTTTTATAGCTTATATACATTTTAACTCTTACCGACTTACTCGAGCTGAGCTCGAGCTTGAGCTTTTCTAGTGTTAAAAATTAGTGTATGTTGAATTATTTTTTATTGTTATCAAGTTTATCTAAGCCGAGTTTGAGATTGAGTTTTTCTTATTGTTGAAATTAATGCATATTAAATTATTTTAACTGTTATCGAGCTTATTCGAGCCGATCTCGAACTTGGGCTGAGCTGAGATCCAAGCTTAGACCCTAACTTATACTCGCTCGAGCTCAATTTAAGTTTCTATCAAGCTCAAAATTGAAAGGCCAGACTCAATTAAACTTAGCTCGTTTACAGTCCAACCTGCTGCTGCGGTGGCACCAGTTTCACGCGTCGAAGGCACCTGGAAAATGCTTGTTAACCAGAGCTCCTCTTTGATCAGCAGACTAGGGTGCCTTGAGTTCTGATCGGGAAATTCATGCTTTCCGCTCTTTCCTGGTCATCCATTGTAAGCTTGAAAGATAAAAGCATTGTATTACGCTCCTTGTGTTCAAGCTCATGCATCAAAGCTTGAGAACCATGCAGCTTTGAAGATTAGCACTGGTAATGGGGAAGTGCTATGGTGCAGTGTGTGTGGGCGCGCCAGAATATAACCTCACTGGCATGCATCCATTTTCCAAGGAACACGCCTGTCAATGAGATACATCAGATGACAAAGATCATTAGAACTTCCAAAGGTGAATTGCAACTTGTATTTCTATATGCAAAATGGGGTGAACCAGCCTCCCAGATACACAAGCCAGGCCAAAAATACAAAGATTAGGCTTTCCCTGGAACAGCAACATTTTCGACGCCAAATGTTCAGGCCAAATGTTTTCCTAGCGACTACATCAACATGCATCAAGTGATGCAAACTAAACCGTCAGCTATCTCTTCAAAATCAGTGCTATCTTAACAATACCGAGTTAAAAACAACATCTATCCACCGTACTGTTCGAATTGTAAGTTTCGCTTTCCAGGCTAAATGAACTCGACTTACGTATGCTGACCAGCACTAGGGATAAATACAGGATCACAACTCATAATTTGGTGCAGAGTAACCCATGAGCTACTCAACAGTAAAAATTCATCCTCTTCGATGACTTCTCCATCTTTCCCATCCCATGGTTTTGAACTGTTATAGGGGACTAGCTAGGGGCTATCCGAAGGAAGATTTCGTTCACCACCGCGACCTACTTCCTCATAAACTGACCGTGAAAGTCTGTCCATCAGTCGTCTTAGAAATTAACAAAATTGCCAACAAATTTATAAGCATAAAAGCTTACATAACTTTGTCACGCTGGACGGCACTACAAAGTGGATCATATATATGTCACCTTTCTTTACACTTAAGAGCCACCATTGCAGGATAGCCATAACCACCTACTCGAACCTGCTTTTCATGATCAGCCTGCTTGCCTGCACCTGCCCCAACAAAACTCCAAGGCAAAGTCATATTAGTTCAGTTCCTAGCATATTTATAATGCATATTACAAGAAAAGGAACCACAGTCAAGATAGATGTAATTTAAAAAATGTACACTATCAACATGATGATGAAAGATCTTTGTGAAGGGTAATTTCTTCATTTCTTGTCAAATGAATAATAAAAGGGCTCTTCAGCTTTGTTTCAAAGTACCACGTAAGTTCAAAACCAATTTTATAAGGTTTTAGTATGAATTCTATAGGACCAGTATGGCAACAGAGGGGTGAATAGTATCCTCAACTTTTCCCCAAGTATTCATCAATTTTTCACTCTAATAGCTACAAGAAACTACGAAGATCAAGAACCCAAAATTCCGAAACAATCTTGGTGCTACAGCAATTTCAGCCTATGAACAGTGAAAACCGCGCTATTTCAAATACAAAAATACACGAAACTTTTGATCCGTAGATCAAAAGGACTTAAACTTGAACCAAGGCTGAATTATGACCTTAAGAACTTATCCCAACCAAAAATCTTGAAATGATTTAAAGGAATTGAGATCTTTTGGTTCGTGAAGCTCTATTGCACCAAAACCAGATTAAAACCTAAAATTAAGCTAACTTTCAAACCAAACCTCCAAATCACCTAAAATTTAGTATACACCTTTTCTAGGATGTCAGGAACATATTCCAATCACGATCAAGAAAATCGTTGCTTAAGTTCAGACCTTTTTCATTTGAAGGAAGGATGCACCAAAAAGAGAAAAACTAAAAATGGTGAATATGACTTGCTCGTGGGTGGATGGTGGTCAAGATGGCTCTAGATGTATTCCCACATATCACAGTAAGCAAGAACACCAAAGAAATCATACAAAAAAATACTCAGATCAAGAAATCACTCGTGAGCATCAAATCCAAGCAAAACCAGATTTCTTCGTGAACTTGCCAACCAAATGTCTAGATGGATGAAGATTAATTTTCAGATATTATCTCAATCTTTTACATGACCTTGGCACAACAAGATCAAGAAAGAAAAAAGAAAAGAGCAAAAACCAACCAAGTTAAGAGCAAATCAATCAACATAAGAGATCCATGGAGATGGACAAAGATTAATGTATTGCTACTTGAGGATGAAGGTTTTACAACCACTCCAATTGGAGGACAAGAGAGCACACTACAACACTTAACTTCTCTCAAACCCTAATCCTAGAATACTTAGCTTCTCTCAAACCCTAACCCTAACGCTTAGTGGATACTATCCACTTAGCACATATGGAAAAACTCGATAACCTCATACGCACAGATTTTAACTCACATACTATACTTATGCACGCTTTTCAAAGCACATAAGTCTGAATCCACTAGATTCTTAACCTTGATCCAACTTGATCTTACAGCTTCTCCTTGACCTAAGCCGCTCTTCCAAGCACTGCTCAAGCACCATGGTTTTTTTCAAGGTAGTTTCTAGTATTTTGTTCAACTTACCAAAATACTATTTCTTGACCCGATTTTCATCTTTCATTGCTAGCAATCGCCATGCTTACCATGTGTAGATGCACCACTAGCTTGCCATGTATCAGCAATTCTCTCGTTTCGGTTCTATCAGACCACGCCTTACTTATATCAAGTAAGCCACATGATGCAACCTGTTGCTCAAACTTCCCTTAAATATTTCCCGCCTTCCTTATGCCATGCTTGAGCTTAACCATCTCACACAACATTCTTGATCTTTCTGGGCCTCAGCTCTTCCATGAGCGTAGCCACAATCCTTACCGTTGACCATGGTTGACTACAAGTGGCCCTGCACATTCAAAGACCAATAAATTATTTTTAAGCATAAGTTCTTTATAACTTGACCTATGTTAGCTATAACATGCATCATGCAACGCATATGCACTGACCTAGGTCAAACCAAATCACCCCATGGCTCAAAATTTCCAAAATCATCTATTTTTGCAAGCAGTCTAGAAAATATGCACATTTGCAAAATCCAAATTTTCACTCTTCCAAAATGACAATAGTTTATCACAACAAAGCCCTGAAGCTCCTCAAATAGTCCTTCAATCTCCCTTTTGATGAACCCGTTAGCAATTTCTAAAAAATGCAAGTAGAAGGTGGTTTTCAAATTTAGAGAGGAAATTTTGCAAATAAATCTCAAAATAGTCACAAGTGGAATGCAAAGACTGAAAAATGACCACATGAGACAGAAATAGATTAAAGCTATTGAAAATGGCAAGTTTTTCACAAAAAAGCTTCGAATCCACCAAATGAATTAGGAAATCTCACTCTAGATCCATATAAAAGAACAATTTTTTTTTACCTTGGTCATGGTGAGAAGAGATCAAAAGATCAAGAAAATCATAGCAAAACATTAACGCTCCAATTAGCAATAATGTGCACAAAAAACTCTAAAGTATACTCTAGATATGCATTTTTACCAATCTTTCTCTCCCTTTGACAATGGAGTCATCAAGAAGAATAGAAGAAGATAGGGTATAAATGAAATGAAGTGGCTATATTTTATTCATTTTTAGCATTAGAAGCTATGAAAATTATCCAAAATGACTCTACAAGTATTACACTAAGCCATATTATGTGAAGTAGTTATTTTAGATCATGACAAACTATATATAGCAAAGCTAAAGCCAAATGAGTAATAATATAAAATTAAATAGCTTTTTAGCATGTCAACTTACTCAAGATCATAGTTTAGCCGAAGATATCCAAAACTGAGCCAATCTATGTCAATAAACTAAGTAAAACCAAGAAACTATAATTGAGTCAATTTAGAGTGTTACAAGTTTAATGTTGAAATATTTTGTTCAAGAGCTTGGAATTAGTATAATTAGCTCATTCAGCACTTGCTAAAATTTATTTTTAGTTTTATCTTACTAAAGTCTCTACTCCTAAAAGAACGAGTTGAAGGTGATGGTGCATCCTACGCCCCCCGCCTCGCTCTCCCCCGCCGCCACCCCTCGCTCTCCCCGCGCCCCAACCCCCCGCGCTCTCCCTCCACCGCCTCCCCCTCGCTCTCCCCACGCCCCCGCCTCGCTCTCCCCCGCCGCCCCCCTTGCTCTCCCCGCGCCCCCACCTCGCTCTCCCCCGCCGCCCCCCTCGCTCTCCTCGCGCCCCCCGCCTCCTAATCCCCCGCCGCCGCCCCTCGCTCTCACCACGCCGCCGCCTCCTCCCCACCTCCCGGGCGCCTCCTCCACCTCCCCACCCCGCGCCGCCGCCGCCTCCTCCCCACCTCCCGGGCGCCTCCTCCCTCTCCCCACCCCGCGCCGCCGCCTCCTCCCCACCTCGGGCGCCTCCTCCCCCTCCCCACCCCGCGCCGCCGCCGCCGCCCCCCTCGCTCTCCCTGCGCCCCCGCCTCGCTCTCCCCCGCCGCCCCCCCTCACTCTCCCCGCGCCCCCACCTCCTAATCCCCCGCCGTCGCCCCTCGCTCTCACCGCGCCGCCGCCTCCTCCCCACCTCCCGGGCGCCTCCTCCCCCTCCCCACCCCGCGCCGCCGCCGCCTCCCCACCCCTCGGGCGCCTCCTCCCCCTCCCCACCCCGTGCCGCCGCCGCCCCCCTCGCTCTCCCCCGCCGCCCCCCCTCGCTCTCCCCGCGCCCCCCCGCCTCCTAATCCCCCGCCGCCGCCCCTCGCTCTCACCGCGCCGCCGCCTCCTCCCCTCCCTCCCACCCTGCGTCGCTGCCCCACCGCCTCCCCCTTGCTCTCCCCCCGCCTCGGGTCAGGGCCAGGTCGCCGCCGCCCCCGATCCCGCAAGATCCGCCGCCGCTAGGGGTAGAGGAACCAGGGGCGGCCGACGGTGCGCGGCTGCGGCGGTCGGCGGCGACTCGGCGAGTGCTGCGGGCTTGCGGCGGTCAGCGGCAACTCGGCGGCGACTGGGCTACTGGGCGCCCGCGGCTCCGCCCTCCGCTCTCGCGTCTGCGCCAGTCCGCCGGCCGGCCGGCAGGCCCGGCACCGAGGGGCGAGGGCCAAGGCACTGAGGCGCCCGTGACTCCGTGAGCGTGAGGCAGTGAGGGGTGAGGCCGCCGTGCGCCTGTGCCCGCCTGGCCGCCTGCCCGGTGCCCGCTGCCGCCGCTCCTGCACTTCGCCCTCGCCTTCTCCTCCCCACGCCGCGCTGCCGTCGCCGCCTCCTCCTCGGCTCCTTTGCCGCCCCCGCTTCTCCCCCCACCCCGTGCTGTCGCCTCCGGGACGATCTCCCGCATCCGCCTGGAGAACTTCATGTGCCACTCCGCGTCAACTTCATCACCGGCCAGAACGGCAGTACGCCTCCCTGAAACCCAACCCCCCTCTCTCCCTCCCCCCTGCCCGTTGATGCCCTTTCTTCTCCGTGCCGGCGCAGGCGGGAAGAGCGCGATCCTGAGGGCGCTGTACATCGCATTCGGCTGCCGCGCCAAGAACACCCAGCGCGCCGCCACCCTCAAGGATCATCAAGACCGGCTGCAGGTTGCAGGTTGCGTCCGTCTTCTCTCACCGGTTGGGGGCGGAGGTAGGAGGAGGCGCGGCAGTCCATGTTTTATCCTAAGTAAGTATCCCTACATCAGCTATTGATTATGCAAATTACAGATAGAAACATATAACTGCACTAGGTCATTGAAGGAAATATCCCTACATCAGCTATTGATTATTCAATTCATAATCTACCATCTCTTAACTAAATTCATTTACAACACATCACAAAATTCATTTGCAACATATCACAAACAGGGCATCATAAAAACGAAAGAACGAAAGAGTAGAATTATTAACCACTGAATGTATATAGTACCTTAGATAATACGGTAGATAATACGGGCAGCTATCAAATGACTCGGAGATGTCATTAGCATCAATTGTTGCAATTATCAGATCCTCCTTTAATAGTTGACATCGAGTAAACAGTATCTGTTCTTTGCCTCCAAAAGAATTGCTCACACCAATTTAACCATACCAACGGATCATCTTTGCTATAATTTGTGGGGAATTCCAGTTTGAAGTAGAGAGGAACCGGTGACGACTCAGCTTAAATTGTGATGGCAAGGGCGCATACATCATCTTCAATACTGCTAATACACTGTTCATCAATGATCTCCACTCACATGACAAAGTATTTGTTCCCTTCTTGAATGCATGCTAAAGTTACTTACAAGTGTCACCTTGTGGTTCTAATCAAGTTGTTAATTGCACCAGGATCCAATAAAGTCTATCCACTTCAGTAACTCAAACCCACTTTGCCATGCATTTGACTCGGAGGCCAAGGATGGGCATGACCTGATCGTTGGAATGTTGTCAGGAGATGATCTGTTGAGTACTTTTTATTTTGGACTTCTTTATTCATAGAATTGAATTATGTCTTGAGATAAAGTATTTGTGTCCATTGTGCAGTCTATTCAATGTCATTGAGGCAACAGTTGCAAGATCCTGGAAAGAAAGGCAACAGTTGCAAGATCCTGGAAAGAATCCTGTTGCATCTCAACATTTTATCAATAAAGATAAAGATGGAACCCCCAACAGGCATGTTTGTATTTTCATTATTTGCTTGAAAAATGAAAATGATAGCTTTTGTCATTATAAGCTCGACAAATTTGCATCAGCATTACCTTCCAAGTACTCCAATTTTCGTTGCATACCACATCCTCAACACTATGGTTGTTTTAGGATGACTTTGCAAGTTGGTGTATATCAGACTCATTTTTGTGTGCATTACTAGAAGTTGTAAGAGACTGCTGCTATTATTAGTGGATAAGGAAAAGGGTTTAAAACTTTATTTGGTATCTCAATCGATAGCAGCAAACATTTTTGTCCTTTATCATCTATGTTTATACCACGGATATGCCATGCTGTATGCTTTGTATTGTATGAATTTGTGATGCTGCTGCTTCAAATTGGTATGGGAGAGCGTAGTTCAGGATGACAGGATATCCTTATTTCTTCCATTATTTTGGAATATTTTCTAATGCTACCATGGTGGGTCCAATAGTCATCATGTTCTGTCTTCTATTCTAGAGTTGTCATCAATTGTTGCAATTTTCATATCCTCCTTTAATAGTTGACATCGAGTAAACAGTATATTTTCTTCAGCATTAAAGTGGTCCTCCATTGTTTTACATAAACTACTAAATAGATCTGGATCCGCTGATGATCCTGTAACAATGTTTACTACCTTAGCATCATTTTTAATCACAGTAAAGTGCAAATTGAAATAAAATACATTAGTCTCACCAATAGGGATCAATGGAGGTTGGCCTTTTCCAAAGTATAAAAGGATGATTCTTTGGGTCCTTTAGATGATATAAATGATCCGGAATATCTTTGACAAGTGAATGTTGCCCCTGAACACTACTGCGGGTAGAGGAAAACGCTGAAGTGCTTGATTTCTCCTCTGATAGTTGCTCAAATATCTACCATCACATTAAGGACTTTCAATGCCAAAATGTTAACATGTCTAATCATTTCTTATCACTTCATATTAATTGTAAGTTTGAAACTAAGTATAATACACATCATTTCTTATCACTTCATATTAATTGTAAGTTTGAAACTAAGTATAATACAAATCAAACTCCTTCATCAGTGTTAGGCCCAAAAAGAATGAGTAAGAAGATATCCACTAGATAAAGAAGTAGGCAATAGAAAAGGATACATAAGACATTAAGGACTTTCAAT
The DNA here is from genome assembly GCA_017311315.1 of Dendrocalamus latiflorus. Lineage (NCBI taxonomy): Eukaryota > Viridiplantae > Streptophyta > Magnoliopsida > Poales > Poaceae > Dendrocalamus > Dendrocalamus latiflorus. Next base: position 35,094,309 of record CM029653.1, on the reverse strand, counting down.
GCCAAAATGTTAACATGTCTAATCATTTCTTATCACTTCATATTAATTGTAAGTTTGAAACTAAGTATAATACAAATCATTTCTTATCACTTCATATTAATTGTAAGTTTGAAACTAAGTATAATACAAATCAAACTCCTTCATCAGTGTTAGGCCCAAAAAGAATGAGTAAGAAGATATCCACTAGATAAAGTAGGCAATAGAAAAGGATACATAAGCGTGCCTCATGGGTGAACTAAAGACAATTTCATCTCCTCCACTCAAGTTAACCTTAGCAGTCTTGTCCAAAGCCTCACCATTTACACGAACAACTTTGGACTCATAGATTTCAGGGAGAGCACCTCGCTAATACAAAAAGTAAACATAGAAAGAGAAGTAAATAAGAAGTGACACAAGTGCATAACAAGGGAACTACAAAAAAACTCCACAATACCTTAATATGCTTCAGTTTACAAACAAGTGAGCTCGTGGTATTCCAGGCAAGAGGATACCGTCAAAGAGTAAACTACAGTTTTAGCTCTTTGGAACATAGAATTTTCACACTATAGTTAGGATTCGTGCGAAATATAATTGAATATATGGAATGCTTTTTCTCTAAGGTTGCTCACTGAGTGATGATTCTTAGAGACAAAGAAATATGATATTTTTTCTATCTTGGTTGCAGAGCTTTTCGGCTGTTGTTGGGCCAAATGGCAGTGGGAAGAGCAATGTCATCGATGCAATGCTCTTTGTGTTTGGGAAGAGTGCAAAGCAGGTGGACATTTTTGCTACATATCGGAAATGTTTTTTATTTGATGTTCAACAAGATATTTGTTTGTTTAATCTCAGTTGCAGATTTGAAGCTATTTAAGTATTTGTTCTATCTCAACAAATCATCTCATTTATTTTAGCCTATGCAATTGTTATATGCTTTCCTGATTGGTAGGGAAAATGTTTACCGGATGCTCACATGTCTAACTGTACTAGCTAAACGGATAGTTCTCTGACATAGTTGAGGTTTACAAATTTCCTGGGTTGATATTATTTAGATCCAGAAGTGTTCTAAGGCTGTATTTTTCTCAATATTTGAGCTCGACTCTCATCTGTCAATCTTTTATGTTATATTTGAGCTCGACTTTCATCTGTTTTGTAGCTTGTGTTTATATCGGTTTAATCAAAGTCTAGCTTATTTTTAGGTTAAACGAAATTGTGGTGATTGTGCTGTGGTGCTTATTTTGATAGACTAGCTTCGCCACTGATCTATAGTGTTCTTGTTTGATAGACTAATTTTAGAGTATTTCCTTTGCTCCCTATCATTTTGCAATTAGACTTTTTAAATGTTACGATTATGTTTTAATCCGTAGCAACGCACGGGCATCCAACTAGTAAGTCCTAAACTAGGAGCTATCCACAACTGTCTCCTAAGTTTTGATAATTTTTCACAATTTTTATCTCAGTTATATGCTAGATCTCAAGCATTACAATGACCATTCGTACGGTGAAGGCCAGAGCTCCTCCGCACATCGGGATTCCTAGAGTCCTTTGTTCACGACTTCATCTCTGGTGGCGCCCAATTCGACATGTCGATGCAGGAGCACATCGATGCTTACTACCGGACATGGTCTGGTTGTCGGACCTCGGAGCAACAACTCCTGGATCCTCTGTATAAATTGCACTAGTCTAGGATCAGCTAGTGCACACAGTGGACAACAAAGATAAATATCAACCACAATGATATTTATTAACTAAATATGGGCATGAATGCCAAAGTTTACATCCACGGTTCATAGGCCAAATCTAAATAAAAGCAGCAGAAGATAAAACCGAAGTGGAAAAATCCCACTGAGCCTGCCCATAGACAAACGACAGTAAGACATGACCTACTTGTCCAAGTCTTCACCGTAGTCAAAGTCGTCTTTCTCTGTGTGGAGATAGTAAGGTGAATACAAACTTGTACTCCGCAAGTCACACAGAGAAATGCAACATAATGATAAAGGCAACAAAGGAAGGCATATAGGGTTATTTGAGCATAAAACAGCATTTAAAGAAATACATTAAATAGATTGAAAAGGCTGAATTTAATTCAATAAGTAAAGACAGTAATTGTAAATGAAATTAATACCGTTACTGTAGGCTCCGACCAAACACTAGCCTAACCACAGGCGTCCCACCCGGACCATCTTTTCTAAAAGATCTCATATGGATTCCATCCATCCACACGCTTCCAATCACTCATGGATTCCATCCATCCACATGTTTTCAATCTCTCATGGATTCCATCCATCCACAAGGTTTTCAAAAACTATTTTTGAAAAACAAAGTCTAATACATGAAAAACTTTTACTCAGCATGCCCATGACCGTGGGCATGGCTATCCAGGATAGATTATACACTTTGTAAAAGTTGTACAGCTTTACCTACAAGACATGATCATCTCATATTGCCACGCGATTAACACATTTCCTTAGGTATGCGGTGGAGAGATCATGACAATGCCTTTACAATGCAAAGCCTTCAACCTGGCCAAACCAACTCTAAGGTTTCACCCCAGTAAGAAATCCACTAGACCGGGACCCCCTCTTGAGCCGAGTGAGACTTCTCATGGCACACGCCACGCTCACTTTTAACCTACAACATGACTCAGGTTGGGACCCACAAATTAATCAACTAGGACTGTCCCATACCAGCCTTGTGGTAGTACGATAGGGCTTTGCAACAGTAGCTCACAGACCGGTCTTTAATTGACTTAGGCTCAACCACATACCCCCGTGCCCGACAATCAACACAGTGTCACCGAACAGCAGTGCATGCCTGCACCCACCACCTAACCATTAGCCTAAGGCTAAACCAGATTTTATATTTTATTTTAAAATACTTCATAATCCTTCTTGACTCACCGAAGTCAATAATACATTTGAAAAACTTATCATTTTATGTGAAAAAGGTTATCCCAAAATAAAGATTATGATCAAAGAGTGTGACTTGCCTTGCTCTTCAGATGGATGCAAATTGTCATCGAAGAATTCTCCGGAATAGTCGCAGTCTACACGTGAAAATAACCCACCAAATTCAAATAAATTCAAATAAATTTCAAAAATTTTAAAGAATGGCATCAATGTATAGATTGGAATTTTTGAAGAATTTAGAAATTTGTACAGACTCAATTGGAGCTAGGACAAAGGAGAACGGGCCCTCGGAAGTTTAAAATAAGAGAAAAAGAATAAAAGGAATTTCTGGAATTATTTTTCTATTCAAAATTGGAATTATGACGTCAACACTGGATTTTATTTTCAGCTGAATTATTTTTCTACTGGAAAATCAGGTAAATAACATCAGCATGACGTCAACCCTGATTGATTTTTCAGACTAGAGACTGACAAGTGGGCCCTGGTTTATGTGGACCGAGTTCATGGACCACAGGGAGGCTGAGGTGGCACGGGGGTGGGGTGTGCTTGTCGGCGCTTGCGTGGGGCCCACATGGCACCGAGTGGTGGCCACCTCACCTGCCACGTCGGCTCGGCCACTGATGTGGCCAGGCCGGACAGAGGCGGCGCTCGGCTCCCAACGGTCGCGGGTGAATAGCGGTGCGGCGGTGGCCGGCAAGGGGCGCAACAGAAAGAGGAGAGCGCGGGGTTTGGTTTCACCTTGACTTAGGGGCTCAATGGTGCTCGAAGACGGCCGGTGACATGGAGAAGCGGTGACGCAGCTCGAGTCTTCGGTGCGGCGACGCTCCGCCGGCGACCAGGCTCGGTGGAGGGGCAGAGGAGGTGCACACGGTCACCAGGTGTTAAGGAGGGAGGGAAGAGAGAAAACAGTACTAGGGCGTCTCGGGCACGGAAGGAGGGAAGTAGCAAAGGGGAAAGGGACGACGTGGCTAGAGGATCCTCGGGGAGGGCCTTTTATAGGGGTGGAGGGGGAGCGTGAGTGGGTATTCCTCGCCGGAGATCATGGGGATCAGCGGTGATTGCGGGGAATTGGGCACGGGAAGAGGGGGTCCGGTGCGGGATTGACGGAGGAGACGTGCGCGGGGATTGCGGCGCAAGAAGGTGGGGCGGCGCGCGAGAGGGAGTGGTGGCCGGGAAGGGCGAAGCCGGTGGTTGCCGCACGAGGATGGAGAAGGCACGTGGGGACGAAGGCCCTAACAGGTGGGGCCCAATCGGCAGCGAGATAGGGGAGAGAGAGGGAGCGGGCGGCTAGGATTACGCCACGGGGAAGGGGAGGAGATCGGGCAGCCGGGGGAGTTAAGTGGGAGGGGACGACAGAAGATGGGCCGGGGTAGCGACGTGGGCAATCGGGCCATCCACGTGTCACCCGAGGAGGGAGCGGCTGGCGAGTGGCAGGGATGGGTCGGTGCGGGACTTGGCTTCAATCCAAGCCGTCCACACGTTGGTCAGCGAGGGAGGTAGGGCGGGAAGAGCTGGGATGAGTTGGCGATGACGTGGATAGATCTAGACCATCCACGCGTCGCTTGGAGATAGAGCGGGAGATTTAATTTTCTTTTTGATTTTCAGAATACCTAGAAAATAAATAATGGCCTAGAAAATAACAAATAAAGCCCAAAAATTCCAGAAAAATTCACAGAAGTTTCCAGAGATGTTTTGGACTTAGATAAAGTATTTTCAACTTTATTTGGTATTAAATTTTTATACTTAAAATACTTTTTAATTTTAAAAATAGATTTTAAACTCTAGAAAACCAGCAAAAAGCCAAATAAATCTAAATAATTAATTTGAAATATGATTTTTATAGAAAATCAAAGTATCATTTTATTTCATAATATTTTTAGGTTTTTACTTAAATTACTTTTCAAAATCAAGCCCTTTTTAAACACAAAATCGGGGCAAAGCAAAATTAAAATTTAGGCACCAAAATACTTATTTTAATTTTAAACTAAATTAATTTAATTTAATAATTTTTTAACTCAAAAATTGAGATAAACAGCTGGGCTGTTACATTGGCGTACCTCAGCCTACTGTACAACCGCTGTGTCACTCAAGAAATGGAACATTTTCCATACCTCCTCCGAACCGACACACAAGCTTCGGACTGGCTGACGTACCCCACGGGACATGTTCATACTCAACAAAAGACAAGGCCACACACAGAGAGGTAGACGCGGCGAGGAGATGGTAGTGACTTAAATGAGTGAGCCATATCGCATCCTGTGCAATACGTTTTTTGTACTATTATATGTATTCCTACAAATATTAGTAGTGCATAAAATTCTCAAAAAATAGACAATTACTATGACTATGTCAGGAGACTATATATAAAATTTTGTAATTTTTGGAGCTCATTTGCTACATGTAACAACCCCTATAAATATCATAATTGTACGAATTTTTGATCAACATGCACAGTGGATAAAATTGTTATAAAATTACACAATTAAATACATTGTGTTGGGAGGCTGCACATAAAATTTCATAATTTTTGAGCTCATAAAAAATAATTAAAGTAGGTAAGAGGCGGCAAGCCTTGACCCCCCAAGTGGCTGGGCGGTAGGCATTGACCACTCGGTGGCCGAGCGGCAGGTCACCTGCCAGGAGACATGTCAGCCCTATGGCATCGCCGTCTGGTGGCCAGGCGGCAAAAATGTTATTTTTGTTAATACGGAACGTATAGGGATATTTTTGTAATTATAGGTGCAAACATTGCCATATATGCCAAAAAATCCCAAAGCCAGAGGACATTCCAGGGTATGCAACATCTGTTGGTCTGGCTTACTGTCAGGTGCGAATATGGTTCAAGGAGCGGAGGAAAGAGAGGAGAGAGATAGAAGCTATAGGGGCTCACATGGAAAGTCAGCTTGGTGCAAGATCAAATGGGCTTAGATGCAGCAACAGCCGGTCTTCCTCTTTTAGCCAAGGTCCCATGTATAGTACTATGGTATACGTTATTGAATAGTTATTTACATCATAGCCGCAAATTTCTTATGTCCACCAATGGGTGAAACTATGGAAAATACCTAACTGGAAAGCTTAATCAAGCATGCTGTTCTGTCAATAGCTCCGGACATTATTTCCTTTTTTGTTGCCTGGGATTTTGAATATGTTTACATATCTTTTGTGCTTGCGCCCATCTCAAAACACTGCTATTTACTTTATGTCTTTATATAGAAGTTTTATTGTTGGCGTGCTATGGAAGTACAACCTTTTCTTTGTTACTGTTTGCATGTTATGGGACTTCAATCTTTTCTTTGTATTGTGAAATTATTTCTGAGATGATATTGAGCAACTCATGCTTTATTTTTTTTTCTTCATTGATATGTTTGCCATCACTGATTTTATTAGTTAGAGGCTTTAAACGTTCACCTTTCTTGTTGCTTTCGATGTCAATTTTCTTATTAAATGATATGACTCAAATAAAGCAAAACAAATTAAATGGTGACAGCAGAGATGAATTGATAATGTGTTTGCCATCACTGATTTTATTAGTTGGAGACTTAGAATATTCACCTTTCTTGATTTCAATAGCTTTCTAAGCTGATATCTATTGAAGAAATGAATTGATAATGTGTTTGGCATCACTAATTTTATTAGTTAGAGGCTTGCTCTACATGTAATGCCTCCAGATTCTGCAAGTGTGGATTATTTAAATGTTCTCTACATTTTGGTAGGCGTTTTCCTCTATTGTGGCATGCATACTTCATCATCCTTTAAATTGTTCTCCCTGATTTCTCTTATATGACTGGCTACATTGTGAGTGAGTATGTTGTCACAAGATGGTACAGACCACCTGAGTATTTCTTCTGCAGGAGATAGAGCAGAATACCCTGCATAAGAATATCTCCCAAGATCAAGTGGGTTCATTGGGAATGTGGCAATATTTCTACTGCTAATACTTTCTGTGTGTTGTTACCTATAAAAGTTACAACTCGCATGAAATAATTCTACTGCAGAAACGTTATGATGCTCAGTAAACATTGTAGCAAACAGGAATAGATTCAGAGGTTTGTTGTGTCCTGTGTATGCATAGGACGAAAGTATATTTTAGTTGGACTCAAAAATATAGCTGAGAAGGTCTGGACAGTGCAAGAGTGCTTGCTTTTTAATGCAAGTGTTGTCATGAGTTATGTAAGTGCTTGCTTGTGTGCGCGATACGTCGGTGTTAACATGTGGAATTTTTAGAACAAGTGCTCTTGCTTCACTTGACCATTTATTGGACATAAGTAAAGGCAGATCACATATGCATGATGCAAAAATATTTAAGAAGAAACCACTCTTTTAGTTGTTCCATGAGTTTTAAGGCCAGTCTCAGTGGAAGTTTCATGTCCCAGTTTCCAACACACCCATATTTTGAAAACAGTGCAGAAGAGTTTCATCCCCATGAAACTCTCTCTACTCCCATGAAACTTTTATCATCTCTCTCTTCATCAATACAGTGCCATGTCAGCGTATTTAATGCCCATGAAACTCCCACTGAGACTGGCCTAAGGCCAGTCTCAGTGGAGGTTTCATATCCCAGTTTCCAACACACCCATATTTTGGAAACAGTGCAGAAGAGTTTCATCCCCATGAAACTCTCTCTACTCCCATGAAACTTTTATCATCTCTCTCTTCATCAATACAGTGCCATGTCAGCGTATTTAATGCCCATGAAACTCCATGAAACCCCCACTGAGATTGGCCTAATACATCTTGCTGTTGACAATGATAACCAATTGGAGAATTCCTTGCTTAATGTTAATTGAGGGGACAAAAGGAACTGCTAACATTAATCTAACCGCATTTGGTAATCATAATTGGAATAAAACCAAATGCTAACAAAATAAGTTGCCAAAAGTTTGGTAGGTTAATTAGCTTCAAACCAAATGGAGCCTAATGATCTTGCCAAAATTTTGGTAACTAGTATGGCCACAATCCAAACGGCTCTTTCGTACTAATTTTTGGTCATGTCTAAATTTTGGTAAGACTACCTGGGGGCTCAAACCAAATAGACCCTTAACAACCCAAATTAGTGATCATTTGGTTCTTTACTAAAGCTTAAGGGGATAAATTCCATTCCCATAAGCATAAATTTCATTCCCATTAGCATCAAATTTCATCCCTTTTTCACCTCAATTATTATCGGGAACCGGAGCAGCTGTTGTGTGATCCTAGGTAATGGCTGGGTTTTTTTTGGCTTTGGCTTATCACTTTTTATTATATTATTGGCTTTTAAACAGTGTGTCTTTTTAAGGTGGGATTTAAAGATAGATTGTAGTAGACACTATTCAGCTATACTGACCAAAAACGCATGTGACTGTTTTTCTCTACGTACTGTCTTTCATGAACAGTCAGAATTCAAAAGCCATAAACCATAAGTCAAAAGCTAAAACCACAAAAAAAGCCTAGCCATTAGTATCATCGCGCTTTACGCTTCTCTCTCTCTCGCTCAGATCATGAGAAGCGGATATCTCAGAGGTGGTCACTAGGGCTGGCTATCGAGTTTAATGAGATATTATCGAGCTTCTTTCAAAATTAATGTAGTTTGACGTAAAATCATTTTATTTATCATTTAAGTGATTATTTTAAATTCGAGTTGACAAGCTACTATCGAACTGAGCCTCTTTAGTATTTTTCATTCGAAATGAACTTATTTCAATTTTAAATTTATTAACTACTATAATTAAAGTAATTTTGATTTGAATTTTATCGGGCTTTTTTGCTGGCTCACAGTACAGAGAACCTTTTTGCTGGCTCACAGTACAGAGAACCGGGTTCCAAAGCGCAAGGAGTCAAGGATGGAACTATCCTGTGACAAGCGAATAACGCGCGGCACAATCAGAAAAGGTGTTGCTTTGGCCGCAAAGGTCCAAAGGACACGTCGGCGCGGCGCTCTTCACCCACCGCTGCAGCTACAGCAGAGTTGTGCCACGGCATTGCCAAAGCAGCGAACACCAACTAGTCAGGCCATGTTCCTTTTTTATTGCGGACTTTGCGGGTTTTTTATCATGGTTATTTATGTCAATATTTCGTACAATGGCAGTGAATAACGAAGGTATTAACATAAACTACATATATTTTTTTAAGTTTAAAATATTATTTAGAAACCCTGTTTTAAAAAATTATCTTATTTATTTTAACTTTTTAGAGAAACCAAAAGTGAAAAAACTAAAAAAATAAGTCCCTACATGCAGCTATTGTAGCGTAAACGCATATAGCATGATCAATCTGAACTTAGCAAAGAACAAAAAAAGTCGATTACAGAACAGATGGTGCGTTCCTTTTTGCTACGATTAATGGTTTATAGCTGTGACTAATAGCTTTTAGTCCTAACGGAAGCGCTTGTATAAACAAACAGTATGTCGATAAGATGATAAGCTGCTTTAAAAAGTATGTCTTGATAAGCCACTTTGAAAAGAGAATGAAGAAACTATTTTATTTATTTATATAAAGAAAATTATAAACTATAAGCAATAAGAAAAAAATGAGCCCACTATCTCGAGCAAAAAGATGATCACACGCTAGGAGAAAGAGAGGAATAAACAAAACACGGAAAGGAGAAGCTTAGGTGCCTGCTGCTCGGCTGATGCTCTCTGCAGTTTCCTCCCTCCCCCATCCACCACCCCTGCAAAGCCTGTCTGTGCATCTCAAATCAACCCATCCAATTCGATCGTATGATCATGTGGCCATCTTCCGTCATCTCTCTCCTGTGATCTTACAGTCTCTCTCTCTCTCTCTCTCTCTCCAAAGGCTCCACCTCTCTCTTAACTCTCTGTCATCGAAGTGCTCCAAAAAAAAACTGACACAAGGCGTACGGGGAGCAGGCGGCAGCTTCCGATTTCCTCGTCCTCGAGTCAGAACCCCAAAGCCCGATTTACTGATTAATTTTTTTTGTTTCGAGTTAATTGGGTGGTAATAATACGTATAAATAAGGGATTAGTAGATCCGATGGACGTGGTAACCTTCGGTGTGGTAGTGGGCATAGTCCTCCTCTTCTTCGTGCTCGTCCTCGTCATCACCATCGAGGGCACCTGCAAGCGCTCCTCCTCCTCCTAGTCCTAGACCACAACGCTCTAACCCTAATGCGCCGCCGCGTCCTCTTCCTGCTCCTCGTCGGCGCAGCCGTCGCCGCCGTCGGCGGCCACGCGGACTCCTTGGCAGCCTCCTGCCCCTTCCACGACCACGACGAGCCCCACGATCACCATGCCCACGGGCACAGCTGTGACGGCGGCGGTGACTCCCACCATGGGCACCACCATCACCACGGCCACGGCCACGACCGCCCCGAGATCCAGCGGCTGCTTCCGGAGGAGCTGGCCGAGGAGGCGGATCTCGAGCTCGACGCCTTCCGCCACCGCCATCACCACGACCACCACCATGGCCACGGCGACTTCCAGCCCGCGTCGTCGCCCATGGGTTAGGCAAAATTTTCCCCCGGTTTTGTTCATTTGCGCGAACGGTGCGATTTCTATGCGTGGTTTGCTCCTACGCGATTGAAAAATTTGGGGATTTCGGTAGGTGTGTGGTTGACCGCGATGGGGTGCTCGCTGCTGGTCAGCATGGCGTCACTCGTCTGCCTCGTCCTCCTCCCAGTAATCTTCTGTGAGTGTCCTGCTTTTGGCTCGTTGCAATTTGTTTTCCGATTATTGTTTCATTTGCATTTTGCAGTGCAGGGAAAACCGTCGAAGGCCATGGTGGATTCACTTGCAGTGTTCGGGGTAAGTCTACAATTTGCAGTTGTTAAAAACTAGCAAATAGATCTGAGTCTGCAATTTACTCGAGTCTGAATTAATTTGGATTCTACGGTACCAGAACTGGAGTCCACATTTGAATTTCCCTGTTACGTTCCATTGAGTAATGCAGCTTGAAATTACTTTACTGCACGGTAATTTAGGTGACCTGTTAAATTTTTTCAATTGCAAACAAGTCACACCCCGTCTGGGTTAATAAGATTGAATATTTCAACTTTCTAGTATGGGCATCGAGTAATTTAGTTCATGCTCTAAGGTATTTGCTTGTTTAAAAAACTAGTGAAATGGGTCTACATTTTGAAATGTGGCAACTGATAGCCCATCCGAATACTTGTAATTGCTATAGCTTTGAAGTACTAGTTTGATTGAGTTTTTCATAAATTTTTCTTGGGGATTCCCACTGCGAGAGGCTTACTAAACATTTCCCCCCTAGCTTTCTGACAAATCTGGGCCAAAGCCTTTAGTCTTAAAAATACAAGTGCAAGCAGGAAGTAATTTTATTATATTTGTTAGGAATATGTTTGGTTGTGTGGATCATCAGTTCTACATTTGAACTGTTGCCTGTAAAAATGTGTCCAGGTTAGGTGTTAAATAACTTAGTTTGCGTTAATTAAATTGCATTCTAAGGCCATTCCTTATTGATCATCAGACATCTAACAAGTCGAGATTCATCTCTGTTCTTCTTTTGCTAACATCGTTTCCTTATGGATTTTGTATATCAGCATGTGTGTAAGTAATTGAATGGGCAATGCAATGCTACAACATTGCATGCTTTTTGGCTTTTTATACGAAGTTTTGTACTTGGAAGAATAAGGCATGTGCAGCCTTATTCTGTGTTATAGGTGGTTCTAACTTGTAAATTATTGGGCAAAAACATAACAAGATTGTACAAATTCATAATGCATGTCCATGCTAAGTTGTGGTGAAAATATTCTAACTAAGAATCTGTGATAAAATGATGCATTGCATTTTGAGACTTCTTAGTTTATCTATTAAATATTTCTGTTTTCTTTTTTTCTTTGTTTTAAGATTCTACATTGAATTGCTGTAGAAAGAATCAGTAGCTGAGCTCTTTTTTTAGGAGAACAGTAGTGAGAGCCCTCCTGAAATATAGTGTACATAGTAATTTACAAGTTCTATTGACAATAATTGTTTTATCTGGAATCAACAATGTTATGACTTATGTGCTTTTCTTGTGGTTTATGATGTTTATTTAGGCAGGAGCAATGCTTGGAGATTCGTTTCTTCATCAACTGCCACATGCGTTTGGTATATTCTTTAATGCATTCTATGGTTTTGTTGATTCTTTTATCTTTTATTTATACCTTCATAATTTTTAAATCTGACAATTGATTTGTGCTGTACTAGTTGCTGTATTCATCAACATTAAATGGCATCATCTATCTTCCTGTTACCATATCTAGTGAAGTCGTACCTCTGCCCCCTATTGGTTTCTCAGGGGCATAATATATTATCTTATCTACCATGTTTTCACTGGTAAATGAGGTATCTTGAAGCATAACAGATGGGTGGATTTTGCAAAGGGCCTGGAAAAGTGAAATCCTGCACCAATGTAACTTACAACCCTAAATTAAGCTCCTTGCATTTTAAGATAGAAGCAAAGCTCCCAAAAATATTGCCCACTGCCCGGTTGTCACGACTCACAGGCGTAGGACCCCGACTTCGGAGCCCGTAGTCGTGATGAGAGGCAGGGCGAGGGTTTTCCCCCGTGCGCCCTATGTTGGCGGAAAGCAAAAGTAAGAGAATAGATTGATTTCTTGTTATTCCTCTCATCCTAACCTTGGTCCTTTATATATAGGACTGGACAAAGCAATCCAACTCCAACTCCTAATCCTTCTTGGAAACAAACTCTAATTCTTTAGCTAAGCTCTAACTCTTAACCGATACCAGTACGTTGCTATTAACTAATACCCTTCACCTATCCGGATTCTGAGCTTGCTCAGCCCGGGAACGGCGGGTGTAATACTTTCCCCACATGACATCTCTCCCCCCCTCGACGAGCAGCTCGTCCGCGAGCTGGAAGGTTGGATGGCGCTCCATGAACGTGTCGAGGTCTTCCCAAGTAGCAGAAGCTGGCGGCTCGCCCTTCCAATGGATGAGAACCTGGCGGACACCCCGCGCCAATCGAGTGCGGATAGCGCGCTCTGGTTCCGGAACTGTAGCACCATAGTGTATAGCTGGAAGTGGCGGTGGTGCATCAGGGGGTGTCCCGATAAATTTCTTGAGAAGGCCGATGTGGAAGACGTTGTGCAGACGCGCCTTGGGAGGAAGAGTCAATCGGACAGCGACGTCGTTGATGAGTGCCTCGACGCGATACGGCCCAAAGAAACGAGGACGCAACTTGCCATTGGTGGAGGTCTGGAGAGAAGCCGGGGTGCGGTGGCGGACGCGAAGCCACACCCAATCTCCCACCATGTAGCGGACCTCGCGGTGATGCTTGTCGTAGTGTTTCTTGTAGATTGCCTGGGCTTGCTCAAGGCGGTAGCGAACATCGGCCAGTAGTTCGTCCCTTTCTGCCATGGTTTTAGCTACTGCCGCAACTCGCGTCTCTCCTGGTTCATAGGATCGGATGGACGGGGGCTCCCGGCCGTAGACAATCTTGAATGGCGTGTCACGAAGAGCAGTTTGGAAAGCCGTGTTGAAGACGTACTCTGCCCAAGGTAGCCAGCGAAGCCACTGACGCGGCCGGTCCCCAGTGAAGCATCGAAGGTACATCACAATGACCTTGTTTGCGGCCTCAGTCTGGCCGTCTGACTGAGGATGGAAGGCGGAGGTCATGTGCAGGTTGGCGCCACAAAGCCGCATCAATTCGCGCCAAAATGTGGAGGTAAAAACCGGATCCCTGTCCGACACCATGGACTGTGGTATGCCGTGGAGACGCACAATGTCCCCAAAGAACGCCTTGGCTACCGTTTCTGCCGTATATGGGTGTGCCAGCGGAATAAAATGACAATACTTGCTGAAGCGGTCGACCACCGTCAGAATCACCGATTTGCCACCCACGCGTGGCAGGGCTTCGATGAAGTCGAGGCCGATATCTGCCCAGACCATGGTAGGAACAGGCAGCGGCAGGAGAAGCCCAGCGGGTCGGAGATGCTCTGTCTTGTACTGCTGGCAAGTGGAGCAGCTACGGATAAAATCCTGGACCACCGAGCGAAGGTTAGGTGAGTGGAAATCGCGACGGAGCCGGTGGATTGTGCGCTGGACGCCTTCGTGGCCGTCATCATGGATGGCGGATACGAGTTCATGCAGGAGGGGCGACGTCGGCGCTACGTAAAGCTTGGAATCGAAGGTGATCAAGCCGTCCGTGATGGACCAGGGCCCCGCCCGCTGGCCGGCCTTGATCTCGTCGTGGAGAGCTACCAGAGCGGGATCCGTGGTTTGAGCTTGTCGGAGACGGTCCAGGAAATCAAACCTGGGTGACGAAATGGCGAGGACGGTACCCACGTCTGTGTCGCGGCGAGATAGTGCATCCGCCACGGTGTTGGTGCTGCCTGGTTTATATTCCACGGCGAAGTCAAATCCCAGGAGCTTGCCCACCCAATGATGCTGGGGAATGGTGGCAAGACGCTGATCCAACAAATATTTGAGACTGAAATGGTCCGTCTTTAACACAAAACGGCGTCCCCAGAGATAAGGCCGCCAATGCCGGATGGCTTGCACCAGTCCGATCAATTCTCTCTCATAAGCGGCCAGAGAGCGATGCCGTGGCGCCACCGGGCGGCTGAAGAAGGCAATGGGGTGCTTGTCTTGTAACAACACCGCCCCAAAACCATGGCCTGAGGCGTCGCACTCTACTACGAACTGTTGGGTGAAGTCCGGCAGAGCGAGCACTGGCGCCGTGGTGAGTGCTGTCTTCAGTGCGTGAAATGCTGCAGCCGCCTCGTCGGACCATAGAAACCCATCCTTGCGAAGTAGAGCCGTGAGTGGAGCGGCAATGGTGCCGTAATCCCGCACGAATTTGCGGTAGTATCCAGCGAGGCCGAGGAAACCGCGGACCGCGCGTGCTGAGCGAGGCAGTGGCCAGTCGAGGACGGCCTGCACCTTAGCTGGATCCATGGCCACGCCAGTTGCTGAGATGATGTGGCCCAGGTAGGAGATGGAATCCACCCCGAAAGCGCACTTGGACCGCTTGACGAAGAGTTTATGCTGCTGGAGCGTGGTGAGGACAGCGCGCACATGGCGGAGATGATCGGCCCATGAAGCGCTGAAGATCAGTATATCATCAAAGCAGACGAGCACGAACCGGCGAAGGAATGGGCGCAATACATCGTTCATGAGCGCCTGGAATGTTGCCGGAGCGTTGCATAGCCCAAACGGCATGACGAGGAACTCGTAGAAGCCATCGTGTGTTCGGAAAGCCGTCTTGGCCACATCGTCTGGGTTCATGCGGACTTGGTGGTAGCCTGAGCGGAGGTCGAGCTTGGTGAAGAACTTGGCGCCGTGCAGCTCGTCTAGGAGTTCATCGACCACCGGAATAGGAAAGGCATCCTTGACTGTGATGGCGTTGAGTGCTCTATAGTCGACGCAGAAACGCCATGAGCCATCGGCCTTCTTCACCAATAGAACCGGTGACGAGAAAGCGGAAGAGCTGTGCCGAATCAGGCCTTGGTCCAGCATGACGGCGCACTGGCGTTCCAGCTCATCCTTGTGTGTGGCCGGGTAGCGGTAGGGTCGAACGGCCACCGGAGACGAGCCAGCCAGAAGAGTGATGTTGTGATCTCGGGACCGAGGCGGTGGTAATCCATGCGGCTCGACGAAGAGTGGAGCGAAGTCGGCGAGGAGGGCCTCCAAGAGGTCGGGCCCGGAGCAGGAGCGCAGGCCGGGGCTCGCCGAACCCGCCACGCAGCGCCAGCGGACGCGGTGGTCGCTGCGCCAGAATGACATGGTGAGAGCCCCGAAATCCCAAAGAATGGGGCCAAGGGTCGCGAGCCACTGGGTGCCCAGCACCACGTCGTAGCCGGCTAAAGGGAGGGCGAAGAAATCTGCCCGGAACGCCTCCCCTTTAATGGAGAAGTCCGCCCCCTGAAACACGCCTACGCAGGGCACGCGCTCGCCATTGGCCACTGTAACCGACATCTCGCTGCGGCGGCGCAGCAAGAGATCAGTGCGGCCTGCCGCCTCTTCGGATATGAAGTTATGGGTGGAGCCAGAGTCGAGGAGTGCGTGGAGTGTGGCGCCTCCCATCTGAACGCACACCTGCATTGTCTCGCTGGTGCGGATACCGGCAATCGCGTGCAGGGAAATTCGAGGTTCCTCGGTGATTTGGTCTGTGTCCTCCGAGTCGGCAGAGTCCTCCGCGTCGTTCAGCTCCAATAAGAAGAGATGCTGGCACACTCTGTTGTGACCTCTTCCAAACTTCTCGTTGCAATTGTAGCACAGGCCAAGGCGACGGCGTTCCTCCATCTCCGCCGGCGATAGGCGCTTCACTTGGCGACCCTCCACGGAGACCCTGGGTGGTGCGGCTGGTGTGGTTGCTGGTGGCTGCACGGCCAGTTGGCGTTGTGCGGGTGAAGGCAGAATGCCCTTTGCCCACGAACGCGCTGGCGGCCCCCCCGTCTGGTCGCGGAGTTCCAGCTTGCGCGCCAGGCTCATGGCGACCGCTAGCGTCTGGGGATTATGGATTTCGACGTCGAAGCTGAGAGGCGGTTGAAGGCCGGCGGTGAAGAGCTGGACCTTCTGCTCCTCCGTCAGGGACCCTGCCCGGGCAAGAAGCACCTGGAAGCGGTCCTGGAAATCGGCCACCGTGCTCGTCCGCTTACACGCGACGAGTTCTCCTAACGGATTGGAACGCAGGGGAGGGCCGAACCTCAGGTTAAGGAGTTCAGTGAAGCGGCGCCATGGTGGTGTGCCCTCATCCTTCTGCACCTGGATGTACCACAGTTGGGCAATGTCCAGCAGATTGTATGAAGCCATCCACACCTTCTCCTCCTCGGCAATGCGCTGTTGGTGGAAGTAGGATTCACATCGATGGATAAACGGGAGCGGATCGCCCTTGCCATCATACTTGGGAAAATCCATCTTCTGGAAACGCGGCGGCCGGTCGTTGTGATGTTCACCAGAGTTGACGCGGACGCCGGATGATGCGGACGAGTATTGGGACGGCGGCTGCAATTCAAGGCGCTGGAGTGCTTGGGCGTGGGTGTTGACGGATGACTGGAGGGCCTGGACGTCCCTGGTGAGGGCGAGAATCAGGGATTTGAGGTCCTCCTCCTAGGCGCCCGGCATGGCGGAAGCGGCGGACGAAGTTGGTGGCGGAGCGGAAACAGGGGAGGTCGATGGCGGAGACGAGGCTGCGGAAAAAACTGGTGGCGGAGCGGCCGATGGCGGAGGCCTGGATACTGATACCAAGATGTCACGACTCACAGGCGCAGGACCCCGACTTCGGAGCCCGTAGTCGTGATGAGAGGCAGGGCGAGGGTTTTCCCCCGTGCGCCCTATGTTGGCGGAAAGCAAAAGTAAGAGAATAGATTGATTTCTTGTTATTCCTCTCATCCTAACCTTGGTCCTTTATATATAGGACTGGACAAAGCAATCCAACTCCAACTCCTAATCCTTCTTGGAAACAAACTCTAATTCTTTAGCTAAGCTCTAACTCTTAACCGATACCAGTACGTTGCTATTAACTAATACCCTTCACCTATCCGGATTCTGAGCTTGCTCAGCCCGGGAACGGCGGGTGTAATACTTTCCCCACATGACACCGGTACTCTGTTAGGAGCAGGGTTCCAAATATCGGCGGTAAACGGCTGGTAACCGGTTTTACCCGTGCCGACCGGGAGAAAAAAACCGCCGGTTTTTTATTTAATTCAAATTTCATCTTTTGAATGTAAAAATTAGTTTCTCTAATGATATTTACATTATTTAATACTAATAAATTGTATTAGGAAGATGCATGCACTTTCCGTGCTTGACTTCATATTTTTTTTTCCATGAATGTATTAGAAATTTTCAAATTTTGAATGTAAAAGTTAGTTTCCCTAATGATATTTATATTGTTTAACACTAATAGAATGTATTAGGAAGATTCATGCATCTTCCGTGCTTGACTTCATACTTTTTGCCATGAATGTGTTAGGAATTTCCAATTTCAAATTTGAAAACCTAGGTTTTAGCTGTTTTTCCGGTTTTTAGCGGTTTTTCTCCGGTTTTTTGGGCGGTTACCGGTCAGTTTTTCCGGTTACCGATTTCAAATTCAAATTTTGACGCGTGAAATTCAACCGGTTTTTTCCGGTAACCGGTACCGGCCCTCCGGCGGGATTTACCCTGGTAGCGGTTTTTGGAACCTTGGTTAGGAGCACTAAAATTTTGATTCTTGAACCATCTGCATGATGAACCAGTTGGATGATGATCAAAATGTTCTGTTACTTTTCAATCATCTCTCTTTATTTTTCTTAGCAACAGAGGGTTTTCTGACAGGTTATTAATTGAAGTATTGAACTTCAGCTAACATCATGATTTTTTGCTTATGCTAACACAGCATCAATAATTGGACCAACTCTTAATATTTTTCACTTTTCAGAGATAAGAGTAGCAGACCTTAACTACTGTATTTTGGGTATTGCTTCTATGCTCTCCTAAAAAAAGTGAAAAGCACAAATTTTAAAGCACATCAAAGGCCTTGCCTTTTTGTGTTCTTTTTTCTTTTTAGTTCTGTTAGTCACCTTTGCTGCAGTGATATTACCTCATTCACAGTGTCAATCTGCCTTATTCTTGTTTCTCAATTGCACTATTTTTCTGTTGCTAATCAGGTGGAGGGCATTCTCACTCGCATGATCACGGGGATCATAATCATGCTCATGAGCATGCACATGCACACTCTCTGGAAGATCTGTCTGTTGGGTTGTCTATATTATGTGAGCGTACCACACACTCAAGTGTTTTCTTTTATGAATTTTAATTGTTAGGCTTTACAGTGTAATAATTGTTGCACTCAAAGTCTAAAGATGCCCCTTTCTTGATTGAGTTGTTGCCTAAGCCTGTAGTTTGTCGTTTGTTAGTCGTTACTGCCTGCCTGCTGGACATGCTCAATTTTGGTCAGGCATTAACCATATTCATTATTGACCTTTAAAAACTTGTATAAATAAGGAACTTATTCGACTGTTTTGTGACTCAGAAGTCGTTGATCTGTTTTCTTTTTCCATGCTTCTAACTTCTAATGTCTTTGTAATCCTTGAACTTTCAAATATTCCATGCAGTTGGCATTGTATTGTTTTTTATTGTTGAGAAGGTTGTGAGGTATGTTGAAGACAATTCTCGTAAAGGGGCTCATAGCATTGGTCATGGGCACCATCATCACCACCATAAACAACATGACATTAGTGACACAAAAAATGATCATGAGGATAAAGACAGAGATCAAGCAGAAAAAGAATCTTTGGATCATGGTGCAATTGGAAAAATAGATAATGGAAATCATCACGAGTCAAAAGCTACAATACATAAGGTACATCTAACTCTGGTTTGGACACAAAACCGTGGAGCTGTCTGATATGTTTTCCCAAGCATTCAGTCTCCAATTGTTGCATCATTACTTATATATTCTTCATAAGTCATTTACTTCTCACAAAGTGAAAAGACCAAAACTGAAGGGCAAAGGCCAGCACTGGCTACAAAAAGAAAAGTCAAACTTGCATAGTGTGGCAATGAAACAAACAGCTGAAGGGCAAAGGCCACCTATTTTGCCACACTTGCTGAGCAGTTAGAAGGGAAGGTGGTGCTCCTTGGGTTTAAATAGGAACTTAATGAATTCAATAACGTTCTTAAAGAACATGAAGTTCTAAGACAGTTCTGAAATAACATGAAGTTCTAAGACTGGCCCAGCTGAAACAGTGCTTATTGTTGAGAACTTCAGCTGGCAGGCGGTAACAACTCTCAGGGCAGCTTACCCAATTTCCCTCTTAATATTCTATTGTTTCATTTCTGGTGCTATACATAGTTAAACACAACCATGAACTTTATCGAATTTTAATCTTTTAGTGCATCATAACTTCTTATAATGTTGTTCTTTGCAATAGGCATACCATCATTTTTACCTTCAGCTAGGCATATTGAACAAATGTATGGTAATGTATTATATATGATACACCATCCAATGTATAATGCCTTTAGGCAGCTCTCTGACCACAATTTATTTCTTACTCTTTTGCATTTGTGTAATCAGCTCACTAGCAAGTGCCCAATTCTTGTAGTGTATTTCCATTACACTAAATGGAACTAATGGACACCACATATTGTGGTGCTGAACATTATTCCTATCAAGGCAAGATCTGTTAGAATACCTCAAAATGCAGATTATTAGTCCTTTGTACTATGTTATAACTGCTAATGCTGTCACAGTGGTCAGTGATTTAGGTGTGCTAATATACGGGAAATATAGGATGATAATTCACAGTTGGAATTTTAAGGACATCTTATTGGAAGTGATTGTTGTATGCTTGGCTGTTTGGAGAAGTTTTTTTAATAAAAAAATGGGGGTAGGCATTTGGGGACCACATGGCCAGCTTATGGACTTGATGTCTGCTGTGATGAACAGAGGAGCTCTTCTTCCAGTTCAAAAGCCATCGATAGAGAGCCTGTCAATTCTGAAAGGGATCCTGCCCGTGACAAAGCATTATCAAGTGAAGATTCCTCTGTTTCAAACTCTAACTTGGTGTTTGGCTACCTCAATCTTTTCTCAGATGGTGTTGTAAGTCTTATCCTTTGAGCCGTCCTTATGTTTTGTGTTGCACACATGCATTCGTTTGTACATTAGATTTTCTTAACCTTTTTACTAGACTGGATTTTGATGGAAGTTCAGACAAAAATGTACGAATAATGCAGCATAACTTCACTGACGGGATGGCTCTTGGAAGTGCTTTTCTGCTACATGGTTCTGTTGGAGGCTGGTCTAGAACGTTATTTCTGCTCGCGCACGAACTTCCCCAAGAGGTTATCTTCCTCATCAAGTTAACTGAAATTTCAAATTCACTTTCAGTATTACTTTCCAGATGCATTCTAGTATTACTTTCTAGCAGTATTACATGATATTAGAGCTAATATGTGTATTTCGGCACCAGTTGATAAGTTCATGCTCCAATTAATATTTGGGAGATATTCTGAGATTATGATCCAAGTACATCAGGGCTGGAAGATAAGAATCTAATGTCACCACGTAATTTTTATAGTCTCCAGGACTTACAATTATTTCAGAATAGGTAATTGGATGCTCATTGCAAAATTACAGGTCTATTATCACCACTCTATTTGTATTCTAGTGGAGATGATTTTTGTATTCTACATAAATAAAATGCACTCTTTTTGTTTCTAGTGGCTCAGTAAGTTCTGTCTGTGTGCAGTATTAACGAAAATACAGGTGAAGGTATATATGAAGGATATGCTAGCATGCCACACTACAATTGGTTTTAAGATCTAATGTACTTATGCCACACTAAAATTGGTTTTAAGACCTAATGTACTTAGCTAGCTTGATATCTCTAGATCTGCAAATCCGCATAAATGGGAAGCTTGTTACCCCGGAAGCTTCCTTACATTTTTTCTTCCTTGATGTTTCTGTGTTTGCTTACGTGTAGGATGCTTGGTTCCAATCATCGAGTGTTTGTTTGGCTAAACAGTTCTGTTGACTTATACAAAACATGCTCCTATTTGATGATAAACTTGTTATTTCTTTTTCGTTAAGGTTGGAGATTTTGGAATCTTGCTGCGCTCAGGATTCACGGTATCTAAGGCCCTGTTTTTCAATTTTCTCTCTGCGTTGGTTGCTCTTGCTGGAACAGCACTAGTGAGTTCTTGTTCTTTCCTCTTGACTATGAAACTATACTTTTTGTGCTGGATTGATTGAAGACGTTATTCTACCATATTTGCAGGCGCTGTCTTTGGGTAAAGATCCAGGACATTCTTCTTTGATTGAGGTATGCTCCTCTGTTAAACAGGACGCCATAGTTTCTCCACAACATTAACCAATTTGCTTCCATGCATATTACTAAATTATCACTTGATAGAAATATATTTTTTTGTTTATCCTTGACATATTTCATTGGACCTGATTCGACTCCTGGCATTTCATGGCTTCATGCTTTTGCAGGGATTTACTGCTGGTGGTTTTATTTACATTGCTGTTGCGGGTGTCCTCCCAGAGATGAACGACCAGAAAACAACCTTCAAAAGCTCAATAATTCAGTTGATTTCTCTTACAATGGGAATGCTAGTTGCTCTCGGCATATCCTTAGTGGAATGATTTGGGCTTCATTTCTCCTGTTGCAGCTTTAGGGCCCATTTGCATTTACACCAAGCTGGTAATTCTTGAACAGCTCCAGCCGGGAAGATGGTTTCTCTTGATGTTTTTGGCTGAAAATATTGTAGAATTTTTGGCAACTAACCATAGGTTCACTTGCATCATTAGCACCATCAAACTAGGTGCTTGTAAACATTAATCAACCTTGAATGGTCATAATTATATGAATCACCATTAAAACCTTGCCTGGGTTTCTTTTTTCTCCCTGAAAGAGCCTATCTGGTTTTCTAGGAAAAAACTCCCTAGTCCTAAATGAGATTTCATGATATTATGTGCCATTGTTTAAAAAGTTGGTGTAAAATTTAATTTAGTGAAACCATGTTTGAGGGAACCTTTGCTTCGGCATGGAGACATCAGAAGCTTAAACTTCCTTAAAATAGGGTTTAACTTTTCAGGCTGCTTAAGCCCTATTTGTATTGAGAAGCTGAGCCGCGCTCCACCAGCTTCTCATATTTCAGAAGTTAAGGGTGTGTTTGGTTGCTTTTGGGTAGTGGAATCGTATATCCTGGATGAGGAGGGTCGTATTTTGAAAAAGAAGAGTGTTTGGTTCGATGTATCTGTGGATACAGGCTGAATGAGTCTGTGATTGGTAGGCTGTATATGAGGCTGTATGAGCGGATACCGTAGGCTGAGAAGGTGTTTGGTTGGCTGTATATTGAGATATAGTGACCCCCGAATATGAGAGGTGGTGTGATTACCCCCTTCACATGTTTTTTCATTTTTTTTGCACATTTTTTTTATTTCTCCTACTTTATTTTACCTTTCCCCTTTTTCTTCCCTATTTTTATTTTTCTTTTCACTTCTCTCGGTTTCACTGACGCCTGAGCTCCTCCCCTTCTCGGCGCTCTCTCTCCCCTTCCGATTCTCCTCACCCCGGCGCCGCCCTGGGCCTCCCGCGCCGCGCCTCACCGTTCGGCTCCCCCTTCCCCGACCTTCGCGCCAGCGGCGGCGCGGGGAGAGCCGGCCTGGATCCGGCCGAGGAGGAGAGAAGCCAGGGAGAGAGGGCGTCGGTGGCGCCGCGGGTGGCGGCAGCGGAGAGCGGCGCGCGGGGAGACCCGGCGCCGCTGGTGGCGGCAGCGGAGGCAACCGCGGGAGCGACGGCGCGGGGAGAGCCGGCATGGCGGGAGCGGCGGCGACTCCACCCGCGGGAGGCGGCGGCGACTCCAACCCGAAGGCCTTCGCCGGATCCGGAGGAGGGAGGAGAGCGCGCGAGAGGTAACCCTAGCCCGCCCTTCGCTGGAATCCCTCGGTCCTGGACTGCTAGCTTCGGCCGAAATGACCTTCACTGGGGATCCCGGATGAGACCGTATGCTGGACGAGCGGATCCTGGATGCTACAGTATATTCATCCAACCAAACATCCGTTTTTTTGGCAAAATACGGTCCAGCTGGTATCAGGCCATCCACGTTCGGGTAACCAAACACACCCTAAAGACTTAAGGAAGCCAAGGCTTAGTAAAACTTGAAAGATTTCATTATTATCCCAAGTCCCAATAATGGCAGGGGAATATTAGAGTTATTATCTACAATAACTAAACACATGTATTTGTCATTCAAATGATCGATGTGACTCGTGACGGAATTAGTAAGCACTGAAAGGGAAATGCTGGCCCTTGTGGTGGCACGACTAGCTTGTCGCGGGCATGGCGGCATGCGTTCATGTGCATCTGCCCGTGGCCTGTCTCTGCATCGGCGGGTGAGCCCGTCAAATGGAAATGGACAACACCATTCTTCCTCCTAGAATTCTGACTCATTTGTGCATTGACAAGTCTTGCCTACAGCTAAGCTTTGTTTGCGAGGAAAGCTGCCACGTGGGTCAGATGGCTTGTTGTGTAAGTGTGCACCTAATCCACTAGGGTGCTGTGATCGTTTTGGCTTCAGTTTTTAACTTCCGGCTTATTTTTCACTATTCATAAATTTCGTCTTTTTCTGAACTTTTGACTTTTTATTGAGCTTTTTTGCCGATTCTTTTTCCCTGTATTTGTTTGTATTATATGTAATGGGCTAACATATTTTTTAAATTTTTTTAAATTTAATTATGATAAATAAGGCTCTGTTAGCTACAGTGTTTTTTTAGTCAGCTACAGTGCTTTTCAGCTATAAGCCACCAAAAAAAGCCCAAGCTTTTGACATCAGTGTCCATCGATTTTAAGAGTACATATATACGTTCACATTTAGTGGAAAAACATATGTCTGCCCTCCGTAAGGTTTACAAGTGCCTTTGATAAATTTCTAGGGTGTAGGGGACGAGTACTTTGTCGGGATTGGATTTTTGAATCCGAATCCTCTGTGTATTAGCGTATTATTCTCATAAATAAATAAATACAAATAAAATCATAAAAATATAGAATATATACTAGAAGAAAGATTAGGATTTTAGATGAATTTAGAAACTCGAATCACTAGATTTGGAGTTCAGTCGGAAGATCAATTAGAAAAGAAAATGCTAGAATTCTAAAATGAGGGAATATTCTTTAGCATCTTCTTTTTGCTGGAATTTCTTGGAATTAAGTGAGTATGGCAAGGGGGGCCCACTCGTCATAGACTTGAAGCACACCAAAGAAGAAGGAACAGAGAGCTTCTATTGGAGAAGAAGAGCAACACATAGGGCTCTGGCCATGGCGGTTTGCCAGTGAGGGGAGAGGCAAGGGAGGCTGGCCAAGGGGCAAAACGGGTTCGCAGGAGCCCAGTGAAGGGATGGCCAAAGGCGGCGCCGGTCGGCGATGGTGGTGGTGCAAAAGGCTTGGGTGGATGGGTGGACAGGGTTGACAGCATTGTAGCGAGGAACGTGGAGGGAACAATGGATCACGAGCATGACCTCGACCCAAGGAACGCGGAGGTGCGATCAGTTTGGCCGAAGGATGGCTGGATTGGGCTAACCATAGTAACGTCCATGGAAACTAAGGGGTGCCCCAGTGTGGGACTTCCTTGGCGATGTATTGGACAAATGGATGTATGGAATACATAGAGTAGATGATGATGATCGTGCAGTAGTAAAGAATTAGGTTTTGGCTCACCGGAGGCGACGAATCAACGACGAAAAACTCGATTCCCATCAAACTGCTGTATGAAAATCAAATTAGCATCACATGAGAGTAAAACATACTTGGGAACATGAAGTGGAATGAGACAAATTCGAAGAAATTCATCGGAGTGCTCGGAACTTGAGTTGGAGCGACGAACAATTTTTTGGAAATGGAGAGCTCTCAATGACAGCGGTGTTCTGGGGTGTAAGCAGGCTTGGCAAAGATTCAAAAGGGTTGAGATGGGTCACGGGGTCGTATATAAGGGCTCCAAAGAGATAGAAATAGATTGAATTCATAAGATTTGATTTTGAGTTGGTTTGGAAATGGATGAGATAAAAGGTAAATGGATGAATAGATTGCAAAAGGACTGGAAGGAATGAATTCTTTGTATGATTTGGAGTATCTTTCATTTTGGTATGACATTAAGATAAGGCTTGGTTGAAGAGTTGGCTTGAGTGAGAATTAAGGCGCCATGCCTTTGTTTTTTGCTCACGCGGTCTACTGCGACCGAAGAAGTAGCCATGTGAATAGTAACAAATGGTAGAGAGAAAGAAAGAGGAGAGAGTAAGGAAGGAAAAAGAGAAAAAAAGGGAAAAAGAAAAAGGGCCAAAAAATAGGTTAGACCTAGAAAAATAAAAACGGTTATTTTTTTGGAGATTCAATTTTTTGGAGACTTGTATTTGAAATTTTAAAATTTAAATTCAAATTTGGAATTTTGGGTTGGAATTGAAATTTTGAGATTTTTTTCCTGAATTACACATAAAATCAAAATAAAATCTAGATAATTTTAAATAATTAATTTGAAATTATATTTATAAAATGAATTTTTGGAATGTTACAACTGGTGCGTGCATGGATAGTGTGAGTAAGCTGTCTTGCTGCACTATTTCAATAGTAACATCTCATGGAAATGATGAAATAGACCAAGTGGTCGATCCACATAAGATTGTAAACGAGCCGAGCTCAAGCGAGCTTGGTCTTTCATGCTCGAGCTCAATAAAAACTCGAGCCGAGTTCGAGTTGGGGTTCGAGCCTGGACTTGGGCTTGAGATCGGCTCGGTCTAAGCTCGAGTAGGCTTAAGCTCGGCTCATTGAAGCTCGATAATAATTAAAATAATTTATTATACACTGTTTTTCAATAATAAGAAAATTTTGAGTTCGAGCTCAGCTCTAGTAACCTTGATAATAGTCAAAATAATTCAAACATATACTTATTTTCAATAATAATAAAAGCTCGAACTCAAATTATTTTTGACGATACATCTAATGATACTATTCGTATCTAACCTAACGAGCACGATAGTGAAACAACTGTTTAGCAAAGTTTACAATTTTTCAGTTATAGAGAAGCCTCGTCTCTATTTTTAGGGAACTCACGTTAGGATATCTATAAATGATATTGTTATACCTTTTTATTCTTTTAAGTATACTCTAATAATGATCATTATATACTTCAAGTGTGTTTTATGAAAAATTTCATCAAAATTCACTTTTATAGTATAATTTGTGTATATACTTCTTTTATACATGAAAAAGGTATATAACAAAGATAAAGAGTTTTGGTAAAATTTTTAATTAATTCATGTTGGAGTGTTTTAGAATTAGTATTTAAATATACCGATATATATATATATATATATATATATATATATATATATATATATATATATATATATATATATATATATATATATATATATATATATATATATATATATATATATATATATATATATGAGAGAGAGAGAGAGAGAGAGGAAAATTACATAAGGCACCTGGGTGCCTAGGCACCCACATCAAGAACCATCCGATACACGTGTATGATTGATAATTTTTTTGAGTTTGGGTATGAAAATGTTTTATACCCTTGATATATTTATGGTAAGTAAGTTTTGAACTCAGTTCAAACTAGTTTGAACTACTTTTGAGTTCAATGCGACTACAGTGAGTATATACCATAAAAATAGTTCAAACTAATTAAACTGAAGTTGAATTTAATTTTTTTTCGGAGTTTGACATCTCAAATATACTTTTTTATGGGTATATGAAGATACCCACATCAAACGTTGCGAATCTCAAAGCAAATCAATGTGTATTGATATGGGTGCCTAGGCACCAGGGTGCATGAAACACTCGTCCTATATATATATATATATATATAGGAAAATGGTTAAAATTTTTGAATTTTTCGGATGTTGAGTTTAACTTGTTTACTAACTAGTTCAAATAAGTTTGAACTAAAATTCAAACCAGAGTTGCTTTTTTTATAATAGTTTGATTGTAGGTATATATTGATTATATATAAAAATTAGCAAAGCATACGATAAACAATCATTGAAAAACTTTGAATTTAAGTATATTTTTTAAAGGTATGTATTTCATTTGAATTGTTGTAGGTGGATGTATACCCTAAAACTAAATTTTTTGATAAATATACCCAATTTGGGTATTTGAAATTATGGTGCCTGGGTTAACAATGTTAATAAGAGCCTTCAACTTCGTTCACAGATTCTAGAAATCCCCACCTTGATTAGGAAAATAAAAGGGACTAAACTACTTTCTGGATCATATTATGAGTAATCAGATATAAATTTTAGAGTTCTCTAGTTGTATAGAGATACAACTGTATCTTTATATTAGGGTTGTATACCGAATGCAAAAGGTAAACATTTTAGAATCTAGCCTCTCATTCATGGCTCGTTTTGAAGCTAAGTGATGATTTGCATCCATCTTCCCAAGAGAACACACACCTATATTTACAAGAATTCAAACCTCACCGTTTCTTACCCAAAAGTAAGACAAATTCGATACACGCCAACTTATGAGGAAAATTTCGATAACAGATCAGAACGCACTCCACCGAGATCATCCAAACCAACAAATTCCCGCCCGCTACCCCTACGGCTCCCCCACGGCGTGCCTACGAACGAGTTCACATAATTACCAAAATACCCTTGCCTCCCTTGGTCACCGACATCGTCGTCGTCGTCGAACACCACCCACTCCTTTGTCCCCATAGTCAGTCATGGATGCCACGGTGGTCTCCTCCACGGCGAACAACGCCTTCTCTTCGTTCACCTCCACCTTGCTTTTGTCTTCGACGTGGCTCATGATGAGCTTCTCGAGGTCCCTGATGTCGTCAAGAACTCAAGATATGGTCGTCAAGCCATGGTCGGTGAAGCGGTTGAAGGCACCATGGTCAAAGGCACTGTAGTCAAAGCAGCCATGGTCATTAGGCATAGTTGAGGCACCGTAGTCGACAAGACATAGTCGAAGGACTCGTGAATGGACCCGAAGCAGAACTCGAAGGATTGTGTACGGTCGTAGACTGGGCCAAATAGCAATTAGTCTGCATGTAACTGATCGTGTCCACTAAACCGAGTGTGATTATTAGTGGAGCAAGTCGTACGGGTAATGGAGAGTGTGCGAGTTATGGAGATCGTGGCTGGAAGAGTCGGCTAGTTTTATCCTGTACACTTGTAATCAGAGTCTATAAATAGATAAGAAAATGAAAAGTAGAGAGCGGATTGATGCAGCTTCAAATGTGTCTTGAGTTGTGCAGAGGTGTTTGTGTGAGTCTACGACCACCGCGTACATACGTCAGGTTCGGTCCTTGGGCCAACAATTGGTATCAGAGCTTAGTGTTCTCCATGCATCGGAGAAGAAGTCCAGCTGTTCTCTGTGAATCATAGAAGAAGGAGCCTTTGGTGTTCTTTGTGTGTAGGAAAAGAAGCCAAAAGGAAGACTTCCATGTGTCGGAAAAGAAGACTTGGTGATTCCCATGAGTCGAGAAGATGCCAAGAGAAGGAAGAAGTGTGTCTCTGTCAGCGGTTCGCGGCCTGCTTTGAGGTGATTCGTCTGCCTCTAGCTCGCATGTGGCCGTGAAGAGGGAGAGCGTGGTGACGTTGTCGTACCTGCAGCTCACCCGGACAAACTATACTATCTGGGCGATGAAGATGCAGGTGGCTCTTCAGACATAGAATGTGTGGGAAGCAATCAAACTTGCTGTCGCCGAGTACCAGAAGGATTAGATGGCGTTGTATGCCATCTATTAGTTAGTGCTGGAAGAGGTCATGTATTCCCTCGCCAGGAAGGATATGGCCAAGTCGGCATGGGAGGCGATCAAGACGGCACACATAGGGCACAAGTGCATGCGTGAAGCCAAACTTCAGACTCTCAAGAGAGACTTCAAGGGTCTAAAGATTGAGGAAAGGGAGTCCGTCGAAGACTTCGCCGGTCAGGTGATGTTGGTCGTCACCGAAATCCGAGCGTTGGGCGACACCACGGTAGATAAAATTGCTGTTGTTCGCAAGTTTCTTCGGGCTGCCCCGGCACGCTACATGCAGCTCGTGACCTCCATCGAGCAGTGCATGGACTTGAAGACCCTCACAGTCGAAGACCTCGTCAGGTGGTATAAAGCCTATGATGAGCATGTTGAAGTCAGTCTCAGTGACACAAAATAGAGTGAGCATCTGTTACTCACGCGCGCACAGTGGTAGACCCTTGACAAGAAGAAGAAGGAATGGTCAGGCAGCGGTATGAGGAAGAATTGTGATCGTGGCGGTGGCCGCATCAAAGATGGTTGTGGTCGTAGAGACGATGATGACGATGAGGACGACAACGACTCGCAGACCAGTGAGCGAAGGTCCAACAAGAAGAAGGTGAAGGCTACAACTGTGGCATATGATGACACTTTGCCAGTGAGTGCCGTAAGCCGAAGAAGGCAAAGGCGCATCTCGTTATGGCTAACGCTGATGACAAACCAGTGCTGCTCTGAATGTCAGAGTGAAGGTACTCAAGAATAATGGCAACAAGATTAGGTGGTGATTGTTAGAACTAATCTTGTTGTATTGTTATTAGTGATCGTATATCAAGTGCTCGGTGTGTTCGAGTGTCGTGTCGAGTACTCGTGTGTTAAGTACTATGTGGTCGTACTCGTGTGTCGAAAACTACATAGTTGTGTTGAGTACTTGATGTGTTCGAGTACTCTGTAGTCCTATATCAAGTGTATGTCAAAGACCTAGAGTTGGAGACTCCGGAGTCGGAGACCGGTTGTAGTAGTGTAGTCGTAAGTCGAACTACACAGTGGTCATAGTCGTAAGTCGAACTGCGTAGTGTTGTAGTCACAAGTCGAACTGCGCAGTGGTCGTAGTCATAAGTCGAACTGCACAATGGTCGTAGTCGTAAGTCAATGCAGTCGGTACTCGGAGTAGTACTGTAGCAGTAGTCATGCTACAGTGGTCGTAGCATAGTAGTCGTAGAAGTAGCAGTCGTAAGTTGAGCTGTATAGTGGTCGATGGTCGGTACTTGTAAGCTACAGTACCCGGTCGTGCTCGAAGGCCGGTAGTACCGTCTATGTGAGCGGAACTACCGGAGATGCTAGTCGACAAGCCGTGGTCGGTGAAGCGGTCGAAGGCACTGTGGTCAAAGCAGCTGTAGTCGTGAGACATGGTTGATGCACAGTAGTCGACAGGACATGGTCGAAGGACTCGTGAATAGACCTGAAGCAAAACCCGAAGGATTGTGTGTGGTCGTAGACCGGACTAGATAGTAGTTTGTCTACATGTAACTGGTCGTATTTTGGTTGGGGTAGCCGCTCTATGTTGGGCAATTTGGCGATGTCGTAATGATCTAATCTTTGCAAATTGTAAATATACGTCTTTCTTGCAGGCTATTTTCAGGGGAACATATTGGCTGCGGTTTTGGGCACTGCTACAGCGTGATGATGACAAAAAGAAGTCTTTCCAGCTAGTGAGCAGAAAACTAGAGACCACTGCGTTGGAGCTGTTTGCTGCCCATGGATGGAAATTTAATAATAGACTTTGTCATGCATAATTTTTGCATTCCTTGTTTCCCTATTTCATCAGCAATGGTGCTGAAACTTTGTAATAATGTAAACGCTGTGTGCGGAAACGCAGAGGCGGGAAGTCCTTTCTTCCATTTTCTAAAAAAACTGCTGTGTCAAAACTAATACTTGACTTCTCGGTGTCACATGGTCGGTCACCTGTACGGGTAGAAAGGCGAGGCGCTGCAGAGTTGCAGCCTTGCAGGCAATCATCCGCTTCAATTATTTGTGGGAGATACGTTGTATATATGACATAGAAGGAACGTTCAGAGAACAATGAAGCAAGGCATGATCACATGAATGAACCCCGTACTTTCCGATCAATCATGGTGCTGGACTACTAGATACTGCAACTTGTTTGTGTGTGTGAACCTACCAGCAGCCTGATTAGAGCAGTTTCAACTTAAACCAGCAATCGAGATAAATTCGTACGTGCAAAGTTTGCCATGTGCCGCCACAAAACTTAATTAAAATATTCTCGTACCATTACCTCACCGTGGTAATAACTTTTTTCCCATTTACAGATAGAACTCCATGCCATACCCCCTCGAAGCCCATTTTAAGAGTTTCAGGGAGCTACAGCTATCATATTGGTGAAGCACATTGCCCGTCCAATTCTTTTTCCAAAATATATGCATGCATATGTACATTTATGTAATCCCAAGCAATACGTTGATTATGTATGCAACAAATTATTTTATTAGTTCACAAGGTAACGAGGATTGAACAATCCCTTAAATACGGCCTTAATATTTAATAAAAACCCTGAAGACATCTATGGTCATAAGTTTTCTAAAGTTATTTCCTGAGCACCCTTATCGGAGGATTATTGTGCACTTTGCCCTACCAGCAAACCGATCGGAGAATTCGTGAACTGATGATGGCATCCCGATTGGTCCGATTACACGAACACGAGTTAAAAAGATTAATCAATAGGTGAACTCGCTTCTAATTAAATTTGGCTTTAATTTACATAAGAACTAGCTACTACTTAATGCTAGTATCTTAATTGGTCTTAGGTTTGTGCATGAGGAAACGTTGGGATGCCGAAGTTAGAAGAAATCAGAATGTGCATGCAAAGAACTCAAGGCAGCACATAAGGAGTTGGTAGTTTCTTCGGTTGGTGAGCACAGCAAGAACAAAAGCCCACGTCACGTGGCCTAAAAGCCCACAACCGTGCATCAAGTCTGGCCGAAGCTATCAGATTAAGCACCTTGATTAGCTATGTGTTTGGACCACGTGTTTTTGTTTTAGCATTGCTGGTTTCGGTTTTGAGTCCGTATAGGATTGTGTTTTAGATATCTTAGCCAAACAGGATGCAAGTTGGCATTAGGCCTGTGAGCCGTTGATCTGTGGGTGCGTGAGTTAAATACCATGGTCCCCCTTTTGTAACAGCAGATCATAGAAATCAATCTATTATTTTGAGAGAGATATACGTTTGTTCTTCCTAGGGTTTGGCATATACTGCAACCTAGAGGGGAATTGGGCATTCTC
This sequence comes from Dendrocalamus latiflorus, assembly GCA_017311315.1. Taxonomy (NCBI): domain Eukaryota; kingdom Viridiplantae; phylum Streptophyta; class Magnoliopsida; order Poales; family Poaceae; genus Dendrocalamus; species Dendrocalamus latiflorus. The sequence goes on along the minus strand of CM029653.1, from coordinate 35,061,974 downwards.
AAACCCGTTGTTCCTGTGATTCCTTATGATTTGCAGGAGCGACGATATGTCTACTTGTGTGGTCGGGTATACGGGATCACGAACGTGTAGATGGGTGAATTATTTTGTCGTAGGTTGCTGTTCTAACAGGGGTGGGTGCCATCGGTTCGTCAGGTTGCAAGGATCCAAGTTATCATCATCGATCCTACGTCGTGAAGATCGGGCGCCCGTATCATCTTGGTATCAAAGCACAGTTGACATGGTAGGATCAATTTACCCGTAGTTATATCTATTTTTTCCTATACACAAAAAAGCCAAAAAAATCTAAAACCTAGTTTTTGCATCTGTTATTTTTCGTGAGTTTTGTTAAGTCTTTGTCCATTGGAATCTTGTTTAGGTTCTGATCATCATGTTCCTTCACGTAACTTGATCTTGTGTCTATGTGAAACTCCAAAAAAAATTCCGTTGGTGTCGAATCTGAATTCCATTAGGGGAAGTAGAGTCCAAATCCAACTCTCGGAGCTTCATATCCAAGACTACCTTTTGAGAGTTTCTTTCCAAGTTCTGCTTGGGAAGTGCTTTCTGAAATCCAAGAGAAGAATTGTGTTTAGAATTACTTCCTTGATTGCTTTGCCTTGCGCAATAACCGAACAACATACAGATCGAGCTTCACTTAAATCCTTGAATACTTGAGACTAGTCATTGATATTGCATCGGGGCTGCTCTAGAACTAGTAACTCTCGACTGAACATTGTTGGCTTGTGCATCACCCACTCGGTCAATCAAAAAAATCAGAGTTTAGAGAGGGTATCTTTTAATTACCTTTATACCCCTACCTTTCACAAAAAAGTTTGTGACCCATATACCTCAATAGACTCAGAAAAGTGATTTGAAGAAATTTGGGTCAATGGCCGGATAGCAAAAAAAGAGAGAGAGAAAGCTAAGAGAAGGCTCAATTGGGTGAGTGGTTCTAGTCCATAAATTCAATTTGAGCAACTTCAATTCTTGAGCAATTTTGTGCCATCTATTCTTATTCTTGCAATTGGCTAGCGTCTCTCCTAGTACTTGGTGCAAAACGAGCTATTTAATCATTAGTTTCATATTGCTTTCAATTAGCTCATTCCTTTGTTTGCATTGAGTCACATTGATCTTTGCGTATGCGTTCATACACTTCACGTTAGCACTTAGGGAAAGTATTCTAGCTTGGACTATTACTTAACTTAACAACATCAAGAATTTTAGATTGTATAGGTTGATATTTTCCCTCGAAGCTCCACATATAATCCATTGTTATAACAGTGCTTGTGCAATTGAATTCGCTTAATCTACCACCTTGTGTTGTCTACCGTCACCAAAGTGCGTGCAGCTCTTTAATTCCATCAAGGACGCATAAGAACTTCGGTTGGTAAGAGAAGATGAGGTTGAGTGAATTCCAAAATAAAAATTTCCACATCCACATACATAGCTTGTCTTGTTGTTTGCAATAACCATGGTAGGGAGAGAAGGAGAACAAACATATGTGACCCAGGCAGACTTTGAGAAGCTCACGAATGATTTCAACACTCAGTTGAATGACAACATGAGCGTCTTGAGGAGGGAGATACTAGAGGAGCTTCGAAAAGAACGGGGCCCAGTTGGCGTCCATGAAGGAGGTGTTGAGCTTAATGAGACCGATGAGGAGAGGGCTACATGGTTCACTAGAGAAGCTCAAGCAGATCGAGCCGTTGCCAACGCGTTGTTTTGGGTGTTGACCATGGCCAATGGAGAGGCCGTGGCCATGGCCGTGGGCGCAGCGGTGCCACCCACATTGAGGACATCGACGATGACTTTTAGTTACACTACAACGACAACTACCAACGCTATGGCCGTCGTCATGTTGACCCGTGTGTGGAGGAGAAATTTGGGAAACTCAAATTCACTATTTCCAAATTTGAAGGTGCTTTCGATCCAAATGCCTACCTCACATGGGAGCTCAAGGTAGATAAGATCTTCCGGATACACAATTATTCGGAGAAGAAGAAGCTACACATGGCATCACTCGAGTTTGATGGGTATGTGTTGATTTGGTGGGAGTAAGTATTGAACTAAAGAGAAGATAACGGGGAACCTCCAATTGCATCATGGGCTGAAATAAAGCAAGAGCTGGGAACACGCTTTGTTTCTAACACTTATAAACGTGATATTTTTTATAAACTACAGAATTTGAGACAGCGAGGTCGCTCGGTGGAGGAATACTACAAGGATATGGAGCAAGCTATGATTAGGGCACATGTGCACAAAGATGAAGAGCAAACGCTTGCGTATTTTTTATTTGGTCTAAACAAGAACATTAAATGTATTGTGCAATATCAGCTCTACAATATATTGTTGATTTGGTGCACAAAGCGACCAAGGCGGAGTAGCAGCTATTAGAAGATGTAAAACTAGCACTAAGGACGACATCCTTCAATTTGAAAGCCCCGTCATCATCCTCTAATGCCACCAAAGCACGATTCAATTTGGGACGAGGTACATTTTCAGCTAGTACTTATTCATATACTAATGCTTGTTCTTCTTCAATTGCAAAATCAGCACCTACACCAAGTGAGAACAAGGCTACTCTATCCTCTACATCCTCAATTGGTGCTACAACAAATAGTAGAAAACTTCAATGCTTTAAGTATTTGAGACGTGGTCATATTTCTAGAGAGTGCCCCAACAACCGAGTTATGCTTGTGACGGAAGATGGAGAGTATGAGTCCGCAAGTGAAAATGAGGTTGAGCTTAGTTATGAAAAGGAGAGATATGAGGATGCATCAGATGACAATGAAGAGGTTGATGTGTTAAATTATGAAACAGGAGAGGCATTAGTTGTCACCAAAAATTTGAGAATGTTTGCACAAAAGAGATATGCACATCCACAGCAATTCGACTTGTTTCAAACACAAGCCAAGGTAAACAATATGGTAATCAAACTTATTATTGATGATGTTAGTTGTCATAACTTGGCTAGTGTTGAATTATGTGAGAAGCTTGGTTTAAAGATGCTGAAACATCCACGTCCATATCATATGCAACGGTTTTAGCGAATGTGGAGATGTGAAGGTTCAGTTTGTGGTGCATGTTACTTTCAAGATTGGTGATTATGAGAAGACTGTTGAGTGTGATGTGGTGCCTATGATAGTGTGCCATTTGCTGTTGGGAAGCCCATGACAATATGATATAAGTGTGCAACATGATGGTCGTTCCAATAGATATGCTTTTAAGTGGAAGGGAAAGACAAAGAAGCTTAATCCAATGACTCCAAGTCAAATACATGCTGAATTTCAGCAAAAGAAGCTTGCTGAAAATGAGGGTAAAAGGAAAGAAAAAAGAGACTTCCACACATCGGTGAGTGAGAGCCACAAGTCAAATATGAGAGGAAAAGGTAAGAGTGAGAGAGCGCTGGTTATGTTAGCCACAAAATCAGATTTGAGAGAAGTAAACAATGACCCATTAAAGATGCACTTGTGCTTGCGTACAAAGATGCAACTGTTTTGCTTTCAACTAATGATTTAACCTCTCTTTCTAGTGGTGTTCCTCTCTTTTGCAGGCATTTGAGGACGTATTTCTAGAGGGGATTCCAGCGAGACTTCTACCATTGCGCGGAATAAAGCATCAAATTGATCTTGTTCCCAACGCATCACTTCCAAACCGTCCACTATACCGCACCAATCCGGAGGAAACCAAAGAAATTCAGCACCAAGTGCAAGTGCTACTTGAGAAAGAGTACGTATGCAAAAGTCTTAGTCCTTGCACTATCCCTATAATTCTTGTTCCTAAGAAATATGGTACATGGAGAATGTGTGTCGATTGTCATGCCATTAACAACATCACTGCTAGATATCGTCATCCTATTTCTAGATTAGATGATATGCTAGATAAACTTAGTGGTGATGTTATATTCACTAAAATTAATTTGAGAAGTAGATACCATCAAATTAGGATGAAACTTGGTGATGAATGGAAGACTGCTTTTAAAATACAATTTAGATTGTATGAGTGGTTAGTAATGCCTTTTGGTTTAACTAATGCACCTAGTACATTCATGCGATTGATGAATCATTTTTTAAGAGTATTCATTGGCAAATTTATTGTGGTATATTTTGATGATATATTGATCTATAGCAAAATGATAGATGAACAAATTGATCATATTAGACAAGTACTAGAAGTGCTTAGAAGTGAGAAATTATATGCTGATTTGGACAAATGCACTTTTTGTACTGATAAAGTTGTGCTCTTAAGTTATGTTGTTTCTGGACAAGGCATTGAGGTAAATGAACCTAAAACTGAAGCAATTAAGAATTGGCCTACACTTGTGAATGTTAGTCAAATTAGAAACTCCCATGGTCTTGCTAGCTTTTATCATCATTTTGTTAAAGATTTCAGCACCATTGCTGCCCCATTAAATGAGTTAACTAAAAAGGGTGTTGTATTTGAATGGGGTGCATCATAGGAAAATACTTTTTAAGAACTAAAGAAACGATTAATTGAAGCACCATTGCTCGTTTTACTTGATTTCACTAAGACTTTTGAAATTGAATGTGATGCTAGTGGAATAGGTATTGGTGGTGTTTTAATGCAAGAAGGAAAACCGGTAGCATACTTTAATGAGAAACTAGGAAGTGCTCAATTGAACTATTTTGTGTATGATTATGAATTGTATGTTTTGGTGAGTATGTTTGAAACTTGGCAACATTATCTTTAGCCTAAAGAATTTGTTATTCACTCTGATCACAAGCTTTGAAATATTTGAAAATCCAAGATAAACTGAATCGTAGATATGCTAAGTGGGTAGAATTTATTGAACCTTTCACATATGTTGTTAAGTACAGGAAAGGAAAAGAGAATATGGTAGCTGATGCCTTATCTAGAAAGAATGTGCTTTTAACTCAATTGGAAGTAACTGTGCCCGGATTAGAGAGCTTGGAAGATTTATATGCTTCCGACCATGAATTTTCAGAACCATATTCTAAGTGCAAAGATGGGAGAGAATGGGATAAGTTCCATGTTCATGATGGGTTCTTATTTCGTGCTAACAAATTATGTGTTCCAGATTCGTCCAAGCATTTGCTTTTATTGCATGAATCTCATGCAGTAGGACTGATGGGATATTTTGGGAGAGAAAAGACCTTCATGATGTTAAGCGATCGCTTTTATTGGCCTAAGATGAGGCGTGACATCGAAAGGTTTGTACAGCAATGTGTGACATACCACAAAGCGAAATCTAAACTTAATCCACATGGTTTATATACTCCACTTTCTGTTCCTAGTGCACCTTGGGAGGATATTAGTATGGATTTTGTTTTAGGATTGCCTAGGACTAAGAGGAGGAGGGATTCAATTTTTGTAGTTGTGGATAGATTCTCTAAATTGTGTCAGACCACGTTGTCAAATTCATGAGATATTTTTGGAAGACTTTGTGGGCCAAGCTCAGGACAAAGTTATTATTCTCAATAACTTGTTACCCACAAACGGATGGACAAACGGAGGTGGTGAATCGAACACTTTCAATGCTACTACGAACGATGATTAAGAAGAATCTCAAAGAGTGGGAAGATTGTTTGTCGCATGTGGAATTTGCATACAATAGGGCGGTACATTCTAATACTTAATTGTGCCCGTTCGAGGTGGTGTATGGTTTTAAACCAATCACGCCACCTGATTTGCTACCACTTCCACTACATGAACAAGTTAATTTGGAGGCATCCAAATGTGTTGAATATGTGAAGAAAATTCATGTTAAGACTAAAGAAGAAATTGAAAAGAAGGCACGTTACTATGGCGAGATGGCGAACAAGTTAAGAAAGAAGATGTTATTTGAACCAGGTGATTTGGTTTGGGTGCATCTACGCAAAGAACGCTTTCCGGATAAGCGTAAGTCCAAGTAATGCCTCGGGGAGATGGTCCATTCAAAGTACCTGAGAAGATCAATTATAATGCATACAAGATAGAGTTTTCAGGTGATGATTATGCTGTAAGTTTTACATTCAATGTTGCTGATTGGTTTCCGTTCTTTAGACCGAAAGAATCAGAGTCGAGGATGATGAGGACATCTTGATTGGTCCGATTATACGAGCACGAGCTAAAAAGATTAATCAACAGGTGAACCCGCTCCAAATTAAATTTGGCTTTAATTTACATGAGAACTGGCTACTACTTAATGCTAGTATCTTAATTGGTCTTAGGTTTGTGCATGACAAGACGTTGGGATGTTGAAGCCAAAAGAAATCAGCACGTGCATGCAAGGAACTCAAGGCGGCACGTAAGGAGTTGGTGGTTTCTTCGGTTGGTGAGCATAGCAAGAATAAAAGCCCAACTCACGTGGCCTAAAAGCCCACAACCGTGCATCAAGTCTAGCCGAAGCTATGAGATTAAGCATCTTGATTAGGCTATGTGTTTCGACCACGTGTTTTTGTTTTAGTATTGCTGGTTTCGGTTTTGAGTATGTATAGGATTGTGTTTTGGATATCTTGGGCAAACAGGATGCAAGTCGGCATTAGGCCTATGAGCTGTTGATCTGTGGGTGCATGAGTTAAATGCCATGGTCCCCCTTTTGTAACGGCAGACCACAGAAATGAATCTATTATTTTGAGAGAGCTATACGCTTGTTCTTCCTAGAGTTTGGCATATACTGCAACCTAGAGGGGAATTGGGCGTTCTCAACCCCGTTGTTCTTGTGATTCCTTGTGATTTGCAGGAGCGACGACACGTCTACTTGTGTGGTCGAGTAGACAGGATCACGAGCATGTGGTTGGGTGAATTCTTTTGTCGCAGGTTGTTGACCTAACAAGCGTTCGCGCCATCAGTTCATTAGGTTGCACTGATCTAAGTTATCATAATTGATCCTATATCATGAAGATCGGGCGCCCTGTAACATAAACTGATTTGAGGGCCCACTTCCAAGGGGTTCCTCCCGTGCGATAGATAGGACACGTGCTTTATCCTTCCCAAAAACCACGACGTTTTGGTCCTGTATCTCTGACAACAACCGTCATGCAGCTGTTCCTATGATTATCTCCACTGACAACAACCGAAGATTAGTTATAACCGGGTATCTATCTTTGACAATAACCACCCCTCCGATCGAACGCGATGATTCCATGAGACGTCTCATTGGATGAATAACTGGCGCCGCTTCAACGGTGTTTAAAGATTGCCAAGAGAAGACAGAAGGACAATCGACACATGATCACTCTGAGACACAATCAGTTGTTCTCGAATCAGAGCAAGTCAAGGCAACCAACATCTTTTGAGCAGTGGGAGATTGTAGATCAGGAGTAGTTAATTCCCTTTTGTAGGCTCCTTTGTAAGCAATTCATAGCAATAAAGATCATCCTTTTTTGCTAAATACTTATAAGGAATCTAGCCTCTTTTCTCACATTATTCATAAGTTCAAAGACTTGATCATCGACACATAGTATTAGACTACCTTGCTCATGCATATGGCGTGCACCATGCGTGACCAACCTTGAACTTATCTTCCTCACATGTTAGTTAGCTATCCCACCGAATCGTGTGTCTCCTATCTCTTCTCAACGCATAGCTTTTATGTTTCAACATCCAATAGAAATCCTAATTCTTGATTGACCCCTCTCAGTTGCTACCCTTTTAATATAATATTCTAACACATAGTTATCTTCTATTTCTTTCCAACTATTGCTTAATCATGACCGTTGCGACATCAAACACGCATACACATGCAACCGTCATTGATCCCTATCGGGGACATATGTCACGATTTCTCGGGTGGCCCTGAGCCTATTCCCTACACGTGCCATCTCTATTATAAGCCCTTTGCTCCTTTGCTTTTGTACGTCCGTACTTCTATTCGTACAGATGTATGCATGTATATACACATGTATGATGTTATATGTGCTCGATGTCCTCTTCTCCCACGTCGGTCACTTCTCTTCTTCGAAGTTGGCCAACTCAATGCTATGGCATCCTCACTAACTACGCCGACTTCCTATCTTCACTAATACTAATATGTTTGCTTTAGTTATTGTCTAACGATATGAAGAACCTTCCTGCCATCGCCGACAACGTCGTGCCCCTCACCAGCGATGGCACGCTTCTAGCTACCTGATGGTCCCATATCATTCATAGCTAGTCTTCATCTCAGCTATCGCCACCACGGCTCATCGCTTTCCCATGGGTTATTGTCTTTTTGGAGGATAGATCGACTCCTTTTCATTCATTTGTGGTCTCCTTTGACAACATTCGTGCTATCCTCGTTATAACTTTTATTTCTATTCAAAATTTTAGGTATTTTTTTAATGGAGTTCATATAGAAACCAAAATTCTAATGGTATATAAGTAGAAGCGGTTGCATTGGGGGGGCGAGGTTACTGTCGTTGTTGGTGAAGAAGATGTTGTGGACGTCGTGGGGGAACTCACAATCGCCGAAGTAGGTGATGCAGGCTAGCGGCGTGGAGGTAGTAGGGGCGCAGGGTAGAGGGAGGGCCGGATGAGTTGTATCTGGGAGGAGGCATGGACCACATGGTGGAGAGGGTGGTAGTGACGGCGGTGCTGCGGTCGTGGTGGCGGTGGTGCGCCGACGAGCTGGCGGTGACGAGCTATGGTAGTGGCCAAGCGATGGCACATGGAGAGGAGAGCAGCGGGGAGCAATGGTAGCTGATGGTGGAGAAGGCAAAGAGGCAAAGGGGACAATGCAGAAATGGATTGGGTGGCTAGCCCGCTGGCGCCGGAGACAGAGGGGGAGGAGGAAGGGGAAGCGAATGGAGGCAAACGAGAGAAGAAAGAAATGTGCTCGGTTTGGAATTGGGGCAGTGGTGCTACTGCGCTAGGGATTTGACTCTTTAAGGATTGGGGTTTTTTTGGTTTTTTCACAATTTATCCCTCCAAGTTATTATATATTGTGAACAGGTCCTTCTCTATTTTGATTTTTTCCCTAATTTGGACCTCCTGAGTTTTGTTTTTGATGTAATTTGATCCTACACGTCCACAGTGGCGCGTACATCTATACGGAGCAGTCCTAGGCTCCTAGCATGCCAGTTTGGAGTGAATGCGCCTCGATCACGCTAGCTACCACCTAGATCTAGAGGTTCGTCCTTGTGTCATTGAGCAATTGCCTAGGTCTGGTTGTCAAGTCGTCGTCCTGTGTCATCGCCCAGCGAATCCTCCTACTACCCCTCCGATTTATGATGAACTATGATTCACTTTTATCCATGTTGTATACATGTAGATCCGCGAGCAATTGATCATCAGCGTTAGTAATGTACACTAACCTTTAAGGACAAGTTGATGCGGAATGCTGAGTGAGAATGAAGCTTCCTTGTCAGTATTGCTTCATGTAATATGAATATTTTGGACATGTTGATGAGATGTTCAAAACAGCTCTGGTTGATGCTACGAGAGTGTGAGGTACGCTCTAATCTTCATTTTTGTATGTCCGTGCTATCCATCTATATGATCCGTTTTCGATCTGAAACCATTATGTATCCGTCCTGATGGTACTGTATTCAAAACTCTGAATACTCCAAATTCGTATTCATATTTGGTCTTACCGTATCCGACTCCGAATCTGAGAAAAATGTGGGTTATGATACGATATAAGCAATATTCGTCCAAATCCGTACTAATTGCACCCCAAGCCTGCATGAATGCGGAGAATGTTGAGAGTCAGACAGTGCCTTGCGCAATGCTTTAGTAGGCCGAGATGTCCTGATTAATGGGCTGTTAGGCTTGTGCCTTAAAATTTTTTTGGAGAAGCCATTCATTTAGGCTGTGACTTATGACTTATGGCTTAAATTTTTGAATTCTGACTATTTGCGAGAGGCAATATGCAGAGAAAAATAGTTGCATATGATTTTGGCTGGTACAGCTGAACTCAGTACACTTTTTACTACAATCTTCCTATTAACCTCGTCTTGAAAAAATATACCGTTTAAAATATAGTTATTGTAGCGTAAGCTATAAACCACACGTTATAAGTGAGAAAAAACTCAGCCGTACAAAATGGTCCGAACTGGGCCTAGCTCAATGATGGATGATGACTACTTAATATAAACCAGAGGATTTTTTCTAAAAAAAGGGTCCGTACTGAATTACTTGGCCCCAAATTCGCCATCCTCTTAAAAAAAGCATATATACTTTTTCAAGGAAGGTGGCGCCTCTAAATAGTTGTTAATCCTAAACTTTAGATTCTTATTAGAGCAACTCCAGCAGTAGCCCTCAAAACAGAGTCCCTACTTTTTATTTGAGGGCTCTCTCTACTTTTGAGGGCTCTGTTTTTTTGGGATACACTCCAGCAGGAGCCATCAAAACAGGACCCTCAAATTCATTCTTAGAGGGGATGACACATAGGACCCACCCTCATCCTCATCCTACTTTTGAGGGCCGAGGGGCAAAAAACTCACTCCAGCAGGGCCCCTACTTGAGCCTTCAAAAGTAGGGGCTCCCTCCAAACCCCCCAGGAATGAGGGCTCGAGTGGGAGATTTGAGGGCCCTCTACTTTTGAGGGCTCAAGTAGGGGCCCTGCTGGAGTGAGTTTTTTACCCCTCGGCCCTCAAAAGTAGGATAAGGGCTCAAGTAGGGGCCCTGCTGGATTTACTCTTAAGCCACATCTTAACTACATAAAAAAGAGGAGTTGGTGAATGGCAAGTCGTCTCCTCTCTCATCTCTCTTTTCAGCTCCCGAAAAAATGTCAACAAAAAAAAAGAAAATAAGGGCCTCATCAACAAACAAATTTCACATCCTAAAAAAGCTCTAACAAAAAATATCTTCCAACAAACAAATTAATTTCTATACAAATGAAGTTCTCGTTGACATGTTATCCGTTGTACATGCTCATCGCTACTGCGCCTTCAACGATTTCAGGTTCTATACGTTTCTCTGAAGCATGATAGATGCACGGTCCAACTGATCATACGGAAAAGGATCGAAAGCCTCCTGGACCTATACGTTTTGGCAGCGGCTGGACGTTGACACTGCCGAATTTGATCGTCAGCGCATGAAAAGGAGAACCCATAGAGAGATTGCAGAGTGGTGTGGATGATATATACTTGTTATATATACTGCACAAAATTAGGTTCATTCTCAAAAAAAGCCTCAGCAACGTAGAAACACATGCGGGCTTACCAACTAGGGGTGAAAACAGATCAAATACGAACGGATATCACTTATCTCGTATCCTAACCTATATTTTTTCTTCGGATTCAGAGTTGTATATAGGATGAATCATGATGGACTCAGATCAGAAACAGATAAAAATGTGGATAGTAAGAGCATATAGAAAAAAACATATGTTGAACACATACCATCATCACATACTTGATATAAGTCCTACACGAATTAAATTTTCATGGGCTGAGACAAGAACAATGTATATACAATCCTGAAAGTTTAAGGTGCAAACGAATCGTAATAATTTTCCTAATTATTTCCAAATAATAATCATTTTCATAATATTAGAAAGAAATAAGAGGTCAAGTTGGTGCATATGATCCATACTGCCTTGAATTCGTAGTTTCGTACCCACTGTGTGCGCATACATTCCATACTGCCTTTAAATATAGAAGCCTAGCCCAAAATATAGCCTATTTCAATTCAATCCAAAACGGATATCCGGATAGAATTTGGCCTGATATCTAGGTCCCGATCTGGATCCGGCGGATATCACATCCTCTGAATCCGATCCCGAATCCGAATTGATCTATCCGGGTCTGATAGGATACTAAAATGTATTCCCAAATTTGGTCCAGACCGGAACTGGCTTCAAATCAGGAGGAAAATATCTGACCTGTTTTCACCCCTGTTGCCAACGGCCAGCCTACTTCTTGAAAGCTTGTACTCGTCTGAGATCTTAAAATACTAGTACGTAGTGGATTGGATTCAATGTCGCATAGAACATGTAGATTAGGCTTGCCTTTTGCCTGCTTAGAGACTTCTTCACGATTGGATGAGATTATTCGTTAGAGTTCTCACTTTTTTAAAGCACATTCTTGAGTTACCATAGAGTTTAGGAGTAATTGTTAATATAAGGATATGATCCTAGGACTTGTGACAAATTCAATACCTTAAAAAAGTTAGTGGCACTACCGGGCTCAGCAGCTTTACGGAGTGCCGGTGGCACTCGGCAAAGCACGAGAAACACTCGGCAAAGGCTTTGCCGAGTGCCACCCACGGCATAGCTCACACGGCAAAGTTTCTGACGGCAAAGAGCTCTTTGCCGAGAGCTTTTCATCGAGCACTCGGCAAAGGCTTTGCCGAGTGCCGAAACGACTCTTGGCAAAAAAAGGCCAGTGGACGGTGAGAACACGGTGACGACGTCTTTTGCCGAGTGCCAGGACGGAATGGCACTCGGCAAATCCTTCCAGTTTGCCGAGTATCGTGGTAATGACACTCGGCAAACTCTTAACCTTTGCCGAGTGTCATTACCATGACACTCGGCAAAATGTGTTCCCAAATGCACAAAAATGTTACTTTGCCGAGTGTTTTTACTATGACACTCGGCAAAACCTCCCTTTGCCGAGTGTAACACACGGCAAAGTGGCCAAAAACTGCCTATTTTAATTGTTTATTGCACCCCACTCAAACAAGTCACAATATATCACAGATATATCAACAATATATCACATATAGTCCACAAGTAATCACCACAAGTGTCATTCACAACCATTCACCAAGTGCAACCACAATATATCACATATAATCCAAATGCAACCACAATATATCACATATAATCCAAATGCAACCACAAGTGAACCACAAATGCAAATCCAAGTATCTCCAAGTATCATTCACAATAAGCATCACAACCACAAGTATCATTCACCAAGCTGCCCCCCCCCCCCGACTGATGTGGTGGGTCATGAGACACATTATTCGAAGCCGCCGATTGATTCTGCACAAAGGAGAAGAGATTGCATGTGTGAGACAAGATTTAAGGTATGAACATACAAACTTAAACATTCATACTCCACTAGCTCAGGTGAAAGGAACTTGATGCTGACTTGGAAGTTAGGCCGCAATGCACAAGAGATATTGACTTAAGGTTTTTGTAGTGTGTTCTAACTTGCCCTCAACACAAAAGAGTTTTGCAACTTAGAGACAATCCTATCAACTTGCCTATAGCTAATCTAAGAAGGTAGAGCTCATACAAGCAAAGCACAAGCGAAAGCAATAAACATGGTAAGTAAAGAGCTCAAGGTAGAGAAGGCAAACTCACAGGAGTAGTTGCAGGAGGAGGTGGAGGAGGGAATAGCTCCGGTGGCAGAGGTTGACCCATCCTCTCGCCAAGACTTTGCATCCACTGAAACATCTGCTCTATCCTCTGCCGATCGGCCTCCATCCTCGCCGCCATCTCCTCCCGTAGCCTCTTCTCTTCTTCCAGCTGGGCCTACAATATTTCACCCCAATGTTACAATGCAAAAGCAAATGTATGTAAAAATTAATGAACGACGAATAAAACAGAAATAACTTGGAGTACCTCCATCCGGGACTGTGAAGTGTCCGGCCGTGGGCGTATGGCCGGGCTTGAGCTCGTGCTCCTTGCTCGAATCTGGGAGAGAGTGGGAGTAGTGGCCGTGTCGAGTGTGCTGTCGCCAATCCAGTACCGCCCATGCTTCTTGCCTCCTCCCACCCTCATAACGACTTCTCCATCAAGGTCCTGGGTGCTCGGATTGTACTCTGGCCCATGGACCGCCCTTGCCATCGATGTGTACTCACTGAGGCGGCTGTGGACGGTCGCATTGCTGTACACCGAGGGCGGGTCCTCCGGGTTGTAGTCGACGTCGGACGTCGCCTTGCCCTTGTGGGCCAAAGCCCATGCCTTGAACTGGGAGCAAGGCTGGCCACCATGTGACGACGACTGCGAAAAAAACAGCAAGATGATTAGAAATTATGCAGAATTGAGCGTTATAATAAAGAAATGAATTCGCGTACCCGTTTTGTTTGTGTTGTTTGCCGAGTGCCCCCGATCTGGCACTCGGCAAAGCCCTCCTCCTTTGCCGAGTGTCGCCCACAAGGCACTTGGCAAAGATTTTTTTTAATAAAACTTCATTTCCTCTTTTTGTTTTCCATAACGTGTTTTACAAATTTGTTCAAATGTACTTTGAAAATGCCTTGTCAAATTCACTCAACAATGCATATTCGATGCTTCTACGAATATTAGACCATTATTTCATGCAGTTATAGCTCAAATTCAATTTATATCAATTAAAATTCTATAATTGCAGTTTAAAAATTAAAATTATCAAACGGATCCGAAAAATTACCAAATTTTCACATGAAACAATCTCTGTTGTCTATTGCCTATACAAAAAGTTTTGTAGTCAAACCACAATTCGACCGTCACTTTGACTCCAAATCTTTCCGGATCCTTCTCAACTCTATGCTTCTTCTTCAGAAATGCTTCGGTTTGTAAGCATCGTACGTGACAACTTATGCGAAATATTCTCAATTTTTTACCACAGCCTCCACGTATGATATCATGACATCTTGACAAATCTCATGATTTTCAGACTTCGTTTGCTTTTTTTAAAATTTAAAAACCATTCGGCCACACATTCGTGGTCGTGTTTCCTGAACAAGATGTTCGAAATTCCTTTTCATTTCACACGTAAGGCCTCAAACCGGGCTGAATAACAGGAATATCATTTTTCTACTCATTTTTCCCTATTATTTGAATCACTTGCAGTTCAAATTTGACTTGATTCAAAAAATTGCCTGAAATGCAATTAATTAATTAAATATAGCAAACAAATACAAAAATATACCAAATTTTAACATGAAGTACCATATGTTGTATGTGGAGAGCAGAAAAAATTTGAAGGGTAGGATAGGAAAACGTTTTATTTCTTTGCCGAGTGCCGCAAAAAAAACACTCGACAAAGAGATCTTTGCCGAGTGTCAGCTCCAGACACTCGGCAAAGTTCTAACGGCGGCGGCTGACCTCTAATAGACGGCGGTTGGTGCCGAGTGTTTTATTTTTGCCGAGTGTTTTCTTGGCAGCACTCGGCAAAGAGCTTCTTTTGCCGAGTGTCTAAACTGCAGCACTCGGCAAAGAGATTTTTTGCCGAGTGTTTTATTTTCGCCGAGTGTCCCTGTGGAGGCACTCGGCAAAGTGGTTGTTTACCGAGTGTCCGATAGATTGCACTCGGCAAAACTCCAGACACTCGGCATATAGCAGCTTTCCGGTAGTGTGGTCTACCAACTCTTCCCTTTCGGTCAAAAGCAAGCCATGGCATCAAGCTTCTGTATGACATCGTGATCACGTGTTTACAATTACAACCTGTTTACAACCTTAATCGGAACTTCGTATTACACATATCTAAAACCTATATATTATGCCGGTTTTGGCTTATATGATGGTACTGCAGCTGGAATCCCTAGCCTATTTTTGCCCCCTCATCTCTACAAATTGAAATTTCTTCTCAATCTTATTTAGCGTATAAAATAGGCCATAGACTTGTATATACAAGCCAGAAGCTTCCGAAGCTTAATTGATAAGCTGAAACTTGGCCAAACATCTACGGGAGCATACTTAATAAACCTACGGTAGCATTCTGCCAGATTAATTATGACGGAAGTGGTGAGCATCAGATCAATATATAAAGGATGATCTTGAGCTTTACAACGTAGCACCAATATTGTAGCAAAGCCTGCACATTAAACATCACTGCATAAAGCATATTCCTCAGTGCAGCCCTCGGTGCACGTCACGTGCAAGCGATCCCTCCACGAATACGCTATCTCCATCTCCTGCGTGCATGAAATTCCATCCTACAAGTAGCTTCAGCACGAACATTTTGCATGCATCACAAATGATGCCCAATTCATTTCAGATTTTCACAGGCATCAAAGCCCCTTGTGGTAGTACCGTCTCTCTCTCCCAGGCACGGACACGAGCAGTAATACTTTCTGCATATCTTTTAGTTCTACAAGACGGTACAGGGCAAGACAGAAATGGAGAGAGACGATGACCGAGAAAATGTGGGAGCTGTAGCACTGAAAACCATGCGTCCACATCTGTTTCCATGCCCATTATTATGGACAGAAACATTTCATCATTTCTGTTTGGAGAGAGAGAGAGAGAGAGAGAGGAGGGAGAGAGAAGGGATGGGGTCGTGTGTGTGCGTGCTGTTTTGGACTGGTAGTGTCATCGCTGAGCAGCAGCAGTGAGCTTTTCTTTTCCCCGTCGGTGCCCACCAGTTTCACTGTCCCTTCAGATTCTTCCACTAAGGTTAATGTTCCCCATCGCAAAGTCCTTCCAAATCACAAGGATTTTACTTATACCGTTGTATCAATTGTGCGCTACTATGTAGAGACACCGTGCCCGTGTCTTTTTTTCGCTGCTCCCAACTTCATAACCCCTTCCTTCTCTCCAAAGTGTAACAGGAAAAATATAAATCTGGAGTACTACTTGTTCTAGCAAAGATGCCATATTGCCATTGCAGCTAAAATACTGCCAAGAGCATTCTTTCTCGGTTTCTCCATGCACGGCTGCCGAAATGCCCCTGATCGAACAAAATGTTATTATAAGAAAATCCAATAGCAAGCAAACAACCGAAAGATTCCATGCACGTCAGCGATTAGCTTAGACACCTTTTAGCTTTCCTGCCCTGCCATGAGAACCCAACTACTAGGCGCTAGACTCTAATTACACCACCTTGCAGCACATCCCAGGCCATTGGTAAAACAAAAGGCGAGCAAACTGAGGGGGAAAAATGATCTTTTGTGCGACGAGCTTGAGAGCTAGAGCTAGTTGATGTCCATCCTAGTATGATGGCTTCTTGGCAGATGGTCGTCGGCGTTGAGCTGGTGGTCGTCGTCGTTGTCGACCTCGGCGTCGCCGCCTTCGGTGACGACGGACGAGACGTAGCTGGCCACCTCGGAGCTCATGGCGGCCGCCCTCGCCCGGAACTTGTGGCGGCAGCTGTAGCAGGTGATCTGCAGCAGCGTGGCGTCGATCTGGCGCACGGCGTGGTCGCGGAGAGCGTGGGAGCGACTGAGCTCCACCTGCGCCTGCTGCCGCATGCGTCGGGCGCCCGCCAGCTCCTGCTCGGCCAGCTCCGCCTGCCGCTTCGCCTGCGCCAGCGCCTCGTCTGCCGCCGCCTTCTCCGCCACGGCCAGCCGCAGCTGCTCCCGGGCCTCCTCCTTCAGCCTCGTTGCCGCCGCCGACACATCGCTCGGGTCATCGCGTGCGCCGCCGAACCCGATCGACAGCTGCAACCGCATAGCCTCGTCGCCCAGATGGGGAACACTAGGCGAATGCGGCAAAGCGCAGTACCCAACGACCGCAGCGCCGCCCGCGCAGCAGCTGCTGCCGCGCGGCGGCATGAGCTGCAGCTCCAGGTTGTGGGCGCCGCGGCGGTCGGACGGCGTAGGAGGCGCCGGGTCGAGCCTGCCGTGGAATGCTGCGATGTTGGCGGCCGTGGGGCTCGCCATTGCCGGGCCAGGCCATGCCACCGGGCTCACCACGAGGTCGCTGGACGGGCTGGCGCTGGACGCCGTCCGCGACAGCGACGCCGCATGTAGCTGCTGCTGCGACGTGGAAGCGGCCGCCATGCCCACTACTCCTCCTCCACCGCGAACCGGCGACGACGACGTCTCACCCCGCGGCCGGCTGGCGTTGCACGTGTCCTGGTGCTCTATAAAGCTCTCCACCCTGCACACGGGACGCATCATGTCATGTTACCACCACTTGAACACGCCGCACGCAAAACTCAAAAGCGATGTGGTACTAATCCCCGCGCGCATGCATCTCAGCACAGAGAGACCAGAGATGAGCGCGTCTGGAGAGTATATGATGTGGATGTGAAGAAACGACTTGTATTGTATGTGGAGACCCAAGGTTTTGCTGGTTCGATCCACACATACGCCTGGTGGCAAGCACGCGTGATGGAGAGAAGCCAAGGGCACGATCAGGGGGGCTTTGCGATTCTGTCAGGTGTGAAACTTTGGGCTTGTGGACGCGCGGGGCAGGCATTAAATGGAGCCCTGAAAGGCAAAGGAAGAACCAAGCGAGCAGCTAGCCGGCGGCCAGCCCCAGGGCAGCAGAAACAAATGCGAAAGCAACCAACCAGGGTTTTAAAAATCTGCCGGAGGTGGCGATAGAACCGATTTTTCTGATTTTCGAGAATTTTTGGCTAAATTCTGCCAAAGTTTTCAAATCAAAATTTAATTTTTTTAAGTTCAAACAAAAAAGATGAAAGTTTCGAGGGCTTAAACCCAAAGACCTGCTACTCCAAAGGTAGAGACCTTACCACGGCTACATCCACACATGTGATTTGAAATAGTTATGAATTTTTTATATTTAACAAAAATCATGTGAAAATGATTTTTTTAGCCGATACAAAATTTTGCCTGGTCCGATATAAATGATTTTTCCATTGATTTTCGGCCGATTTTTCTAACACCGCAACCAACAACGTATGCATACATACCCCCCCCCCCCCACCCCCCAGCACTGCATCCTGCCCTCGGGAATTGTGCCTGAACGTCCCTTCCCGTCTCCTGATGCCACAATAATACCACTAACAGTAGTGCCAATGGGAAGGATGGCAAGAGACACTAAGCTCGTAAAGGTGTTGAGGCCTACGAAGACAAAGTGACCCCGCAAAAATTCTCCCAAAAATCATCACGCCTTTCTGCCCACATTGTGCCAAATCTTGCAAAGGAAAAGATTGTGTGTATATATATAAGATGCCCTGAAAGACCATATGTATACTAGTAGTATAGTACATCTAGCAGTAAATGATTGGACTAATTGTCATGTTAAATTATACTGCTGTAGGATGGAAGTGTTGTATTTGATGGCTTGGTTGGTTAATGGCAGACTAGTGGTAGGAGTGTACCGTACCGGGAGAAGACGCGGCCGCAGTCGCAGGTGTGGCCGCGGGTGCCGCAGGTCTTGAGGTGGGCCTTGTAGTCGGAGTGGACGGCGTAGGCCTTGGAGCAGCGGGAGCAGGCCCACTGGCGGTGGCCGCTGTGCTTGCGGCGGAAGTGCTTCTTGATGCCGACGAGGTCGCCGAGCGCGTGGGAGGGGTCGTGGTGCAGGCACATCGGCTCCGGGCACACGAACACCCGCTTCCGCGCCGCCTCGCCGGCCTCCCGCTTCAGCAGCTTCCACGGCACCTTGTGCCGCCGCCGGTGCATCTGCAGGTTCTGGTCGCGCTGGAACCCCTGGTTGCAGATCTCGCACACGTACCGGTCCGACTCCAGCAGCGTCCGCGGCGACAGCGACACCACCTCCGCGTCCGGGTCTGCCGCACAACCGTCGCCATTGTCACAAAGCGACAAGCTAGATGTGCAAGGATTGAAAGATTTCCTTCTTCTCTAGCTAGCCTACGTGGTGTAATTGGATGTGCGCGTGGCCGCGTGCTCAACTACGCTTACCAGGAGTTCCGGCTGGCCGTCGCTTCTTCTTTGCGGCAGAGCTGGTGGTGGCGGCGGTCGTGGCGATCTGCAGCGACCGGAACGGCTCCGGTGGCGCAGCGACCACCTCCGGGGGCGGCACGGCCGTCGGCGCGCAAGAACTCAACATACTGGCACTGCACACCGGCACTTCTATTTCTTGATACTAGATCAAAGGCGCCTAAACAGCAAAGGCAAGGAATTGAACCTCCCCCTCCTCACTTCCCCTTTTTCTGAATTTGCGTGTGTTCTTGCTTGTGATCACAAGTCCGGGTGATGGGAATAGATCACTAGAACTGACAAATCTCTATATAAGCAGGAACTAAGCAGGGAGCTAGCTAGAGGAAGCCGGAGATGGGAAGAATAAACAAAAGGGGGGAGATGTGAATACAGGTAGGAATTGAGAGGCCGGGGAAGGAAAAGGTCTTTGGAGTAGTGTCGTTTTTTGGCTTTGCTGCTGCACAGAAAACACCAAAGGGGGAGGGGGAGGCAGCTTTCTACCAGCTTTAGGTTTTAGCAGCTTTCTTTAGGGGGATGGAGTTGGTAGGTGTTTTATTGGCTTCCTGTGCTTAATTGGTGGCTTTGCAATTGCAGCACAGGTGGGGGTGTGGATGGCGAGAAGTAGAACTGGCTATGGCTCTGGCTCTGGCTCTGGCTGGGCTCAAATAAATAAAAAGGTCTTCTTGGAGAAGAGAGAAGGTGTAGATTCTGTAGAAGACATGGTGTTGGATGGAAGCTTGCTGATTGTTGGCTAGCTACATCAGGTACAAAAACAACTGCCTAGCCAAAAACAAGGGGCAACATGCATTGTTAAGCTAGAGATTTTTTTTAAAAAAATAAAGAATGGTATAGTGTACTTGCATACCGAAAATATCAAGTATTTCATTTATTTATTTATTACAAATTTCAGTAGTGTAGAAAGTATCCTAAACAAACTAAATTATGATATCTTGATGCAATGACAGGGAAATCATTTTATTGAAGGTGAATAGTGCTGCTAATTCCATGCGTATAATCGAAACCAATAAAATGACTTAGCATTTGCAAGCAGTGCAGGATGAATATGATAGTTTTGCACTCGCTGCGCATTGGTTGTCTCTTGGCAATAAAATTGACAGGTTCCATTTCACCATGACCATTATATAAGCCCAAACCGTGACTGGTTAGTTACTTATGAGGACATTTTAAGTGGATCA
Source organism: Dendrocalamus latiflorus (assembly GCA_017311315.1). NCBI lineage: Eukaryota > Viridiplantae > Streptophyta > Magnoliopsida > Poales > Poaceae > Dendrocalamus > Dendrocalamus latiflorus. Next base: position 35,041,398 of record CM029653.1, on the reverse strand, counting down.
GTATTAATAGGAGATAATACTCTGTGCAAGATTGTAGGCATTGATTCTATCTAGATCAAGATGTTTGATGGCACCATCGGAACCTTGTCAGAGATCCAACATATTTCAAATTTGAAGAGGAACCTTATCTCGTTGAGTACTCTTAATACTAAGGGTACCAATTTTGAGATGGAGGTGGAGTTCTGAAGATTTCCAAAAGCTCACTTGTTGTGATGAAAGATGACATGAGGTGGAAAATCTCTATTATCTTCGAGGCACTACCCTGGTCGAGAAGACTGTATTGCCTCAACTAGATTGTCTAATGCTAATTGAATAAGTCTATAGCATATGCGTCTCAAGCATATGAGTGAAGCCAGCTTAAAGGAGTTGTGCAAAAGAAGTCTTCTTGATGGTCAATGCATTGATCAGTTAAAGTTTTGTGAACACTATATCTTTGTCTTTGGTAAACAGAAAAATGTGAGTTTCAGCTCTACAAATCACTATTCAAAAGACATATTGGATATGTTCACTCTGATTTGTTGAGTAAGTCCCATGTTCCATCTCTTCGAGACACTAATTATATGCTGACCATCATCAATGACTGCCCTCAAAGAGTTTGGGCAAACTTCATCAAGAATAAGCCTGACGTGTTCAAGATATTCAAAGAGTAAAAGATTATGATCGAGAAATAGAATGGCAAACATATCAAGAAACTCTTAATAGATAATGGCCTAGAATTCTGTTCAGGATAATTTAAAGCCTTATGTCGATCGGAGGGCATTGTAAGGCATTACATAGTACTAGGCATACCTCAACAGAACGGTGTGGCCAAGCTCATGAACAAAATCATCATGGAAAAGGTGTGTTGCATTCTATCCACGTTTGGTCTATCAAAGAGTTTTTGGGTAGAAGCCACTTTCCATTGATTGTTATCTAATCGATCGATTATCAAACACTGCCATCAATAAGAAATCTCCGATCGATTTGTGGTCTAGTTCTCCTACAGACTACTCGAGCGTAAGGATTTTGGCTGTCTTGCTTATGCTCATACTGATAAAGGAAAACCTGAGCCAAGAGTCGTTAAGTGCATCTTCCTCGGCTATAAGTCTGGAATTAAAGGTTATAAGTTGTGGAATCCTAAAACTCAAAAGGTGGTCGTGAGCAGAACTGTTACTTTTAATGAGTCAGCTCTGTTGAAAGGAATTATGATCACTGATGCTCCCACTGAGAAGCCACAGGAGACCAGCGTGTTAGTGGAGTACATCATTAATTCAGGATTCTCATTAGAGATTGACAAAGAGAATACATAGAATATCCATGTTCAGGCTCCAACTAGTAATCCTCTTACAGGAACTGGTCGGAACCAATAATCCGTTGCAGCTAATTGGGAAAGGAGGAAGATCTAGTCACCGAAGAGGTTAATTAAAGAAGCCAACATTGTAGCTTAAACATGGTAGAAAACATTGAAGGCACTGTTGAACCTTCAATTTATTTATAGGCCATCTACTCTGATAAGTCAGAGAAGTGGATGCAGTCATGCATGAAGAAATAGAATCTCTCGGGAAGAATTCCACTTGGGAGTTGGTCGAGCTCCCGATTGAAAAGAAACTCATACGCTGCAAGTAGATTTACAAAAAGAAGGAAGACGCATCTCCAACCGATCAAGTTAGGTAAAAGGCAAGGTTCGTTCCTAAAGAATATAGCCAAATTCTAGCTATTGACTTTGCAGATATTTTCTCCCTGATCATGAAGTATAGTTCTATTCGGACCTTACTCAGTATTGTAGCTATGCATGATTACGAGCTCAAGCAACAAGATGTAAGACCGCGTCCTTACATGGGGAGTTAGAAGAAGACACACACACACACACACACACACACACACACACACACACACACACACACACACACACACACACACACACACACACACACACATATATATATATATATATATATATATATATATATATATATATATATATATATATATAGCTGGAAGGTTTTGTTGTTCGGGAAATTTTGCATGCAAATTGATGAAGTCTTTTTATAGGTTATAGCAATTACCTAGACAATAGTACAAGAGATTTGTCTCCTTTATGATCTCTTAAGGCTTTAAGAGATCTAATTATGATAGATGTGTTTATTTGAAAATCATCAACTATTCGGCTATTTAATTACTCCTATATGTTGATGATATGCTGATCATGGCAAAAGATAAGACTAAGACATCAAAGCTAAAAGGCATAATTAAGTAGTGAATTCGAGATGAAGGATCTCGATGCAGCAAAAATGATTCTTGGTATAGAAATCTTCAGAGATCATTGATTTGGAAAGTTATACCTAAATCAGAGAGGGTATATTGAAAGAGTGCTTCGTCGTTTCAACATGCACAGGGCCAAACCGACTAGCACCCCGTTAGCTGCACACTTCAAACTCTCTTCAGCATCAAGTCCATAAACAGTTGAAGAAGTTGAATATATGTCAAGTATTCTGTATACAAGTGTAATCGGATCACTTATGTACGTTATGGTATGCTCTCACCGCGATCTATCTCATGCTTTGTGTTTTCAGCAGATATATGGACAATTTCGGGAAAGACCATAGTAGAGTAGTTCAGTGGATCTTCAAATATTTGAGGAGCACTTCTAATGCTTATTGAAGTTTGAAAAGACCAATGATGGACTGGTCGGATATATAGATTTTGATTTTGCTGTAAATTTAGATAAGAGAAGATCTCTTACCAACTATATATTTACTGTTGGAGGCTGTGCCATCAATTGAAAAGCTTGTCTGCAAACAACTGTTGCTCTTTCGACCACTGAAGCGGAGTACATGGCTATTTTAGAAACCTCTAAAGAAGCTGTTGGGCTAAGAGGATTGTACACTGAGCTTTGTGGAAATACATCTTGTACCAATATCTACTATGATAGTCAGAGTTCTATTTATCTTATAAAATATTAAATATTCCATGAGAGAACAAAGCACATTGATACCAAATATCACTTAATCCAAGGACTTGTTTCTCAATGTGATATTAAAGTTTGCAAGATCAATACTCAGAATAATCTAGGTAAGTTATGATAAAGCCAGTTTCTACCGCTAAGTTTGAGCTCTGCTCAGATTTGGTTGGTATTACTCATTAGTCCTTTTAGATGTTTGATGCTCAAGAAGTGTTTTACAAGTTATTCGAGAAATTCTTTGGTTTTTCGCTATAGGAGGGATTTAGCTCAAGGTGCAGGTTGCTGTATTTTGTGATCCGAATTTGGTTGGGTTCGACCACTTGAAGAATCTGATCAGGTTTTGCTCAAAGATATATTCTGACTAGTATGACTGATCAGCAATGCGAACTGATCGGAGATTATGATTGTGATCATTTTCGTGTTCGTGATGGACTTTGCACCGACTTGCACCATCGTGGTGTTCAAATGTGTTTGCGCTATCTGGAGTCAGATGTAGCTACTCAAGACGATTCCAACTACAACTCTTCACTGTCATCTTCTGAGACTTTGTTTCATCTTCGAGCTGGGTGTTGTTCCTGTCTCCGAGTAGCTTCTTGTTCTAGTTTTCGAGTACATTGCCGATTAGGACTCTATTCCTTCCTCGTCTGGGACTCTTATTCCTAATACTATTTATACCATCTATAAGCCTCATGATAAATAGTGACGTGCAACACAAGTACCCATGTAATATGATAAGAGCATTTTGTAACTTCTCCCTCATATAGTGATTTCATCGATTGTGCGTCCGTGATTTTTCCCGTAAAAGTTTTTTATGTTAAATCTTTATCTTGTAATCCTGATTATTCTTCGTTGTTTTTCCGTATCTCATCGTGCATCTTATAACATATATGTAACCACACCTTAACTGAAACTAGCAAATCCAATTCAAGGCTGGTTCTGAGTTCTCAATCAACTAAGGCCATGTTCATATTTGCTTCTAAAAATTGCTTTTCTACATTAAATATTTTTTCTACAATACCTAGCTTTCAAACAAAATGCCTTTTTAGGTGGAGTCTATTAATCGATTATAATATATACTATAGTGACCCAAAACACCTCGGTAAAAGCAAATATATGAATATGCTATAAGTAAACTACTACAGTACCACTTCATGTAGTACTACATTTGCCAAAAGTAACATAAATTCACCATATTAATGGAGGCACTTTGTTTAGTACTCCGTAATTCAATCGATCGGTGGTATCATTGACCCCCTCTCTACAGTTGCTGTCTGTCTCGCACTAGGGTGTGTGTATCTGTGCAAGCATTAGCAGTCCACAGGGCACCTACATGGCATCCCTGCACAGTGGCCCGTCCTTGGTACTGCAGGTCCCTCAGGTGGGGGTCTACGCCTGCACTGCATGCCTCGTGCGTAACGTACAACGCTACGGTGCTTATTTTAAGAGGACGCCTCCGTATTGACCGTGGCGACCCTGCACAAGGCAGAAGCATAGATATAAATAAATAAACTAGCAATCTGTCTATTCTCAGATTAAATTGGTGTGTTTCTCTGCAGGGCTTTTTTCCCCTGCCTCGTGATTTGTGTTTTCCTGGTCTTAAGACATATGCTCTTGTCATGTTTCGTAAAGGGATTCGAGGTAGAGGCCTTGCTTAGAGGTTGGAATGATTGGTTTGGACACTTATAAGATGAATTGATTAGTGTTTAATTATTTGTTAAATAAATTGGAATATATGAGTGACATACGTACTATGCATACGCATTGCCAGTTAAGTAGTAGTACTTTGCATGCTGCTAGCTAGCTAGCTAGGCTCCAAATGGAAGGCTTTATTTGCACACTCGAGCTCGCGCTGGGTTCATGCTGTACGCTCGAGCTTAGACACGACACATGTACAATGTACGGGCTCTTTGGATTATTGCTAGCATTCTAAATAACTGGGAGGGTGGTCTTTATATTTGTGCGATTAGATTTATTTTAAAATTTTAGTATCAACTGATATAATTTAGATGTTTAAAAATATATTTACGTATCTTATAAGCTATTTAGGATTTTAATACATCATAAAACATTAAAAATGATAATAAAAGCTTAAAGAAAAATACAACTTGAGAAATATAATTAAAGTATGAGCTTAATAGATTGAAGTTCTTAAAAATATAAACACTTTACATCATTTATGGATCATGTAGTTGTATGCCCCTATTTTTTCTTAATTAGTTATTCTTTTCTAAAAATATATGCATGTGCATGTATCTCTATTTAATCTCAAAGCATTATGCTGATTATATGTGCGGCAATCTTATTAATTTATATGGTATTAGAGTATATTGCTCAATCATACACCAATGCACTATGAACGACCTATCTTGAACTTATAATCTCTCACACTCTGCCCCACTGAACCGTGTGTCTTTTATATCTTCTCGCAATTACAACTTTCCTGCTTCAACCTACAACAACACATCCAATTCTTGATCGATCCTTCTTATCTGCTACTCATTCCAATATAATCTCTTAGTTGCTAATTTCTACCCATTCCAATACAATACTCCTACACATATTTACTTCTACTTCTCTCAATTATTGCTTAATGCTGACCATTGGAACATCAAATATGTATACACGTGCAACTATCGTTGATCCCTGCCAGGGATATCGGTAACACTTTCTTGAGTAGCCTTAAGTCTATTCCCTATGATTGCGTCATCTCTACTTCAAACTCTTTGCTCTTCTGCTTCTGTACATCCGCGTTTCTATTTATACAATGCATGCATGTATATATACATACATGATGTTATAATTATTTAGAGATTTAATTTGGAATTTGTATCATAATCAAATTGCTAATTTTATTTTATTTTTATTCTGAATTTTATTTATTTTTTTGGAATTCATATACAAATCTTATTGTTAATTTTAGTTATTAATTATTTTATTTAATTTTACTTAGAAATTCATATGAAAATTGAATTACTAATTTTATTTTTTTATTCTGAATTTGATTTATTTTTTAGATTGTATTTGACGTGGACTCTTTCTTGTAATCTAGACCGTTATAATCTGGACCCACCAAAGTCAATAGTATGAATCTTTCTCTTTTTACTCTGATTAACATGAAAAAAAAATTTCCCTTAAGAGTTAACATGGTGGCTCTTTTTACCTTTGTTTTAATAATACTAGTTAGAGACCCGTGTGTTGCAACGAAGTCATAAAAATGGCGAGACGAAACTTACTGCCTGGCTAACTTCACACATCAAACATTGGAGAGCAAGCGACAGAGATAGAAGGGTGGCCAGAATGCGCGAGGAGATGGGGAGGAGAGAGAGGGGAGGAGAGAGACGGATGGTCCAGATCAAATCAGATAGCTGAGAAGAGAGAAGGAATAATGGACCAATCACCAACTCACACTTCTATAATAGTAAAGATAATAGATGACAAGGTCCTCATTAGATGGACCCGTACTAGTTCCTCTTTGATCAAGACTCAATAGAGAGCAAATTTTGTATGACTTGTATTATCTTCTCTGGAAAAATTACAGATTACTCCTGAGTTGCATGAGTTTGAACAGGTACTGGCGAATTCTTAAGATGACACAGGCCTGAAATTGACAGACAAATACGGTGTACAAATCTTGTTTTTGGTCTTCTGACTCACATGTGCATGTAATCTGCAGTGTATATAGTAAGCATGCCTAGTCACATGGAGAAGTGTACTGAAAAAAGTGGTCAGAGATTATCAAGATTTGCCAAAGCAAGTAGCTAGAGACTCAGTTATTGAGAGGGCCAGAGAGAATTATGAGATTGGTGGGAGCTACAAACCGGATACAGTGTCACCCGGACCCCGGCCCTCATCGTGCGGTCGATAGAGGATGTATATCATGTGTATTTCACTTCATTATGTTATGTCTCATCGTAATCTGAATTCTGAAACGACAATTCACTACTGTATAACTACGCATACATATACAGTAGGCTAGTGCCCTGTCATCATAACATTAGTTTAGTACATGAGAAGCTGCTCATGGCAAATCGGGAGACAGGCCAAAACAGATGTGAAAGTAGTACACAACCAGGGAAAAGTTGTAAATTTCACACTTGAATATCCCTAGTCACCCTACCATGCATGCTTTTAAATCTTGACTGAAACATGGTTGTGTCAAAAAAAAAAAGAGAGAGAGAGAGATGAGTTTGACGGCCTTTTTCAGACACTAGCCTTTTTGCTTGAACACATCTGTGTTCGTATGGGGTAGAAGAAGCACTAACAAGTTGAAGGCAAACAACTCTAACCACTGTATCTACAACATAATTGGATACAGAGTCCGTTAGACTGCTGTCTAGAGGTTTGGACGACATGGGGACAAATGTTGCGTTGTTAAGCTAAGGAATTTTGTGGGGTTCCGTTGCTTTATAACTGTATCAGGACAGGAGCACACAGAAGCTTTGGAAAAGATCAATACCAGGAAGAACAAACAAGGAGGGGATCAGGGCATGATCTCGATCCAGCTGCAAACATCCCCCTTGAGAGTGATCTAATCAATGCCGCTATGGGCCTCAATGATTAATTAAAAATTGAGTTGCAGTAGTTCAACATGGTCTCCGTTAACTGATAGGACCCTGCCAGTAGTGCATAGTAGCACTGAATTTCACACACCGACAATATCCCCTAAAAGGCTAAGCTACTGCAGAACAGGGTGCACTTTTCTACATACAATCATTCAATACAGCACAAAACTAACCTTGTACTTAGTATGTAACATTCACAATGCAAAACAACCACAAGATCGAGTCACTTCTCGTACTACTGACTAGTATTTAACTGCATCAATTCCTGTAGACATATCGAAATCTACAGCTCAACAAAAACTGGTCCATCAAAATTAAAGCCAATCGGACTAGATGCGTTGGAGTTTGGTTGTGTGGGCAAGAAAAACAAAAATTAATGGAGGGGCCCTCCTTGTAAATTGATGGATCGACCAGACACAACACAAGGGGATCGGAGGCCACTGTGCAATGTGTTTGGTAATGTCAAAAGGAATGTGAGGACCCACCCGGGGTAGAAGAGCTAACGCAATTATTCTCCCCAGCTTCTGTTCCACACACACACACATAAAGCTCATGCGTGGCGAGCCTGCCCTTCGCTTCAAACCAAAGTAATCCACTTCGATCGAGCGTATTGGGGTTGCTTTCCTGTTGAATCTCCCTGCAGGGTCGATCTCCATGCGACCATGCGCCATGCATGATTGTCTGCTTTGGATTAATTGTTAGTTTATTTGCGCAGTCAATTGATTACTGATATGATCGAAGCCGACCGTACTTTGTCTATAATAACACTGCTAGTTTAGTCTATACTAATTTGTACTGCCTCGTGCTTTCTGCTGATTACACTTCATGATTACTTGAGATTAGCTTTAATCGATATGCTGCATGCAAAGCCATGGACATGTGTTTAATTTTCCCAAGTGTACGCCTTCTTTACTGAATGTATATGCGCAACTACACAGACATGCATTTAACAGTCAAGCTAGCTATAGTGCCTGCATGCTCAGATACATCAGTGTCAATATAGTTGAGCTCAACTGTGCCATGGATCAGCAGCGGTTGCACACTTGCAAGCGAAATCCCTGTTACGTCTCCATGGGGTGATTTGGACGCTTTCCTGCAGGCGTTGGATCAATCTTGCAGGCCGGACATGTAAATCAGCAGCCATCTCGCCCTGCCCTCGATAGATAAGGTTCTATCAGCTACTTGTTTGTGAGTTGTCAGTTGTGCATATCAGCATGCATGCAATCTTGCTTTGGTAGGTTAAACCCTCACATGCACTCCCTCCTTGGTTCCTCGCCAACTGCGATTTGCAGTGCCATAATTCAGCTCTGAACAATATGCTAATTTGAGGCACGATTTTGCAGTGCTCGATATAGATCAGGCACGAAATATTACGTACGTACATGCATGTACGTACGTACGCACAAAGTACACATAACATATATGTGTTACATATCCATCCAATGCATTGCGAGATATACGCATGGTGTGCGCCTAGTTTAGCTAAGCTATAATCTTGGGAAGCCATGCATATATTGAGTCCCCTGGCCCTACATATGAGTGCATGATGGGCAAGTCAATTAGTAACATCTTGAAGAACCTACGAGGAAATGGAACTCTTGGCTTCTGTTACTGCAGGCCAGGCAGGCAGGCATGGCCCCTGGCCTGATGTCCTCCCTCACCAGAAAAGCCAGAACATACACGAAAAGCATCCATGGCTTATTATCATGACTCAAAACATCTTTGCTTTGTTTTGTTTCATATACACATGGTGGTAGAGACTAAAGTGTACTTACATATATAAACATTGTTCTTTTGTGTTTTTTTTATTATTTTTGACTTTAGTTTCTTCGACAGCCGAAACAAATGAAACGGCTTCTTCAAACGACTTTTCGAAGCCGCTACTCTAAACGGCAACCATATGCATTGTTCATGTCGGCATCTTCATCCTCCACTACTAATTCAAAAAGTATAGTCAAAAGCTATCAGTCATAGCTAAAAAATATTAACCATAGAGTGATTGATAAACAATATTAACCATAGAGTGATTGATGTTTATCAACACCCTAGCCCTAATGCACATGGCCATAAGTTGTTCGTCCAGTTGCGTCTAATCTGTTTTGTTTAATGTCGAGGGAATGGGACGGGTTGGGATAATGATAGCCAGAGGGATCCGGAACACATGCAAGCCTCTCGCGGGAAAAGGCCAATGCCGCCGGCAACCATCATTGCCATATCCATATCATTCGTTCGTCCGCTCGTTCAATCGCCAGCTGCTGCGGGCAGGCTACATGGCCCGTCCCTCCAAGTGCGCGAGAATCTTATTAATCATTCAGAACTGCGCACAACTACATGTACGGGACGTTATGCTGCTAACTCCCATGAGGTTCTCGCTATAGGCATGGTGGATCTGCGTTGGTCTTCCTCATAAAGATTGAGACGACGCTTTGAGAGGGCTAGCTAGCTAGCCTCAGCTCGTGGAGACTCGTCAACGAGAGACATACGCATGCAGGAGGCACAGAACTGCTGGATGCAGCGAGCATCAGGATGTCACAGGGTTCCGCCAATCATTCATGGCATCCTGAGTCCTGACCATGCATGCAGATGCAGTTGTTTTTTTTTACCCTGGAAGATTTACTAGCTGATTAATCGGAGTACCTAACTAATCCTTTGGAATTGAAGTTGAGGAGCAGGTGAGGATCGATCAAGCTGGAAAGCACCGGACAAATCGAGCCATCTTTTGCAAACGGTCTTCCAGGACCAGCCCCAAGTGCCCACGAGTCCTTATCATTCGCAAGCTCGCCTCTCGACTACCTTTAGAAGATGGCACAGATGTGCTCACAGCATCTCTCATCTGAGCTCATGCTTGCATGCAGTTCCCCTTACTCCCATGAGATTCTCTCTTTGGCCTAGGGAAGTAGGGAGATCTCATTTGATCTTCCCCGTAAAGATGGAGATTTCAGAACGCAGGGTTTAGTTACCGAATCAACGAGACATGCACTTCGGTTCTTGACATGATCTGTACGTCAGCTTCTGGTTCTGGTATTCATCTGCATGTCGTACGTACGTATCTATTAGTTTTTTCCCGCTTTTTTTTAGAGTTCGAGGCCAGCTGTCAGCATATATAACAAAAAAAATAACACCCAAAAAATAAAATATGGGCATGAATGGGGCTTCCCTATCCCCTCTCCCTATTCCCCTCCCTATTCCCTCAATCTAAACCACTCATATTTCATCCAATGGCTAGTTTTTTTTTTATATTTTCACCATTTGCCCATCCATCATAAATAATAATAAAAAAATACAGAAAAAATAAAATTTATTTTTTATTATAATGTTTTTACAGAAAAGGTAAAATTATAATTTCTGTAAAACATTATAATAAAAAATAAATTTTATTTTTTCTATATTTTTGTATTATTTATGATAGATGGGAAAATAGTGAAAATATAGAAAAAAAACTAGCCATTAGATGAGATTTGAGTGGTTTAAATTGAGGGAATAGGGAGGGGAATAGGGAGAGAGGATAGGGAAGCCCCGTACAGCTGGCATAGGCTTCTATGCTCTCCCAAACGATAAATTGCGCAAGCATTGTTGTTTGTACTACGCATATTCTTTTTTATTTATCGTTGTGGATATCCATATGATCTGCAGTATGCACATTTCCCTGATCAATTCGGCTTAAGCTTCTGGCTTCCGGCTTATTTTTCATAAATTTCGTCTTTTTCTAAATTTTTGGTTTTTTTGTGCTTTTTTATCGGTTCTTTTTTCCCCGTATTTGTTTGTATTATACGTAATAGGCTAACATATTTTAATTTTTTTAAATTTAATTATGCTAAATAAGCCTCTGTCAGCTACAGTGTTTTTTCAGCCAGCTACAGCGCTTTCAGCTATAAGCTACCAAAAAAAGCCCAACTGATCACCACCTTGATATTGTTACTTTTTCTAATTATATGTTAGTAAAAGACTAATCTAGTAATATTATTTTTTCCACGTGATATATAAATTCAAATACTTTTATGTATTTAGCTGCCAAAGTTATAAAAAATTGACTACACTAAATATAAAACATATTTAAAAAAGAATACTGGGTGGTTGCCCATTGAACCCGGCCTTAACATGCTTACCACCCACCCTATGTTTTCCACACTCGGCGAAATCATTGCTTATATATGTGCATGCCACATGAAAACCGCATAATTTCAACTTGTTTTATTTCATTATTATTACTACCTAGTACGATAAACTATTGGTTGATACATATCTATATTAAGGCTCCGTTTGGCACGGCTCCACTTCACAAGTGGAGCTGATTTTTTTTGGCTTCAGCTCCACGAACAGCTCCACTGGTGGAGCTGGAGCTGTTTTGGTAGACCGTTTGGCAAAACAGCTCCACCTGTTATATCATGCATGGTTGAGAGATGTCAATTGTCCAATATACCCCTGTCTATTTGGCTTGTAGTAACATCAAGAGCTGTATGTTTCTACATGATTTTTCATCCGAGTAAATTTGAATTCAATAAAAAATTAAAATTTAAAATAACACAAAGTATTAGCAACCAATATTTAATTATTTTTTCATAGGAATGACCCGTTAGGACAAATATGCATGTGCAAAGTCATGATACAATGCAAACATCACATGTCATTATATAATACAAACATATATGTTCATGATGATCTAGAAAGATATATTGCCCGTGCAAGGTCATCTCGGAATTTATCCATATTCCGATCATTAGATTCCGAAGTTGATGTGTCACCTGCATTGTGTGAAGCAAAATGTTTTCTATACCTTAGAGGTATAGTAGGCACATAATCAGGATTCCGATCGCATTTACTAAAATCCTTATCCTCGGAATGGTTCTCATGAATGAAATTATGTAAACACATGGTTGCAGCGACAATCATCTTTTGCTTCTCCATTGGGTAACTCGGCATTTTGAGAAGGACCCTCCACTTCATTTTCCACACACCAAATGAGCGCTCCACCACATTTCGGATACTTGAATGCAAATGGTTAAACCACTCTTGTTCACCGCTTGGAGCAGGACCCCTCCTCCAATCTGGCACATGGTACCTTTCACCCTTATATGGTGCCAAGTATCCAGGTCTATTTGGGTATCCAGCGTCAACATGATAATATTTCCCTGCGTAGAAATGACCACAATTGAATTGCACGAAATTTGTATAAAAATAAACTTGTACAAAAAACAAACATGTTACATATACATACCTAGAGGGGGATGTGGGAATTTGTCATGATCATGCCTAAGTGCATGAAAGAGCACACTAGTGTCATGCATAGATCCGGGTTGTCCAATAGATGCATATGTGAAGCGCATGTCAAAATCGACAATAGCAAGAACATTTTGCGTCGCTTTGCCACTTCGACCAATATATCTAATGAGATCATCCGATGGCGGTGTAGCTGAGATATGAGTACCATCTAGAGCTCCAATGCAATCTTTAAAATGAGGCATCATCCTACTATCATTTCTTATCCTAGAATGTGTTGTAGCGAAGTTTGGGTCAATAGGCCTTATGTAGTCCTCACACATGGACACCAAACAAGTCAAGACATCATCAAATCTTCTACTAATTGTCTCTGCAGAATGCTTGAATATACCATGCAAAGCACTGATGGACATACCATGTCCACATATTAGAAGGAAGATAGCAAGTGACTCCAAAGAATTCATGTGAACAGATGACTCCAAACCATATGTGTTCACTAACAAGCTATGCAGCTTGTGAAATAATGATGCATCCATTCTAAACATTTTATGACTTTCACCCGGGGTGTTGAGCTTCTCCATAGTCCAACCAAATCCAGACTGAGCTGGAGTTCTAGCTTCATTTGTATCAACATAGGTCATGTAGTACTTGGTTGCAAGAAGGGCAGTAGCAAACAAATTATTTTGATTGGACCGCATCAATTCCATAGTATTTGAAACCCACTCATAATCATCAGAATCAATATCATCCATGTCAGAATCACTATCATCCAAATCAGATCTGTACACATGAATAAACCAAAGCAAGGATAAATCATTTCTACTAAACCATAAAGTAAGGTTAAGTACAAAAAGTATGGTTATGTTGCAAATAGAAAGATACATCATTTCTACTAAACCATTCATGTTTTGAAATAAAATTGAATGCACTACTTAGGAACATCATTTCTAGTCAACCACTCATGCTTCCTCCTCAACCAATCATATCTATCCTCAGGGGTCTTCAATGTCAGAAACATCTCTCTCTCAGCCCTCTTGGTAAAAAGTACAGTTGCAATGAAATGTTCATTTGTTCTTGGAGTAGCACCACACTCTTCAACCAAGGTCATTACGTCCTGTATGGAACATCCAGTTTTGTCCTCCCTCCTCGCTATAGACTCACAAGAAGCAGTTGTCCTCTCATTCATCTCTACTATTTTCCCCCATCTGTTCTTTTAACCAATGTCCTGTATTTGTCTTAGGTTTCTTTCCCTTATTGTTAATAGACCCTCCACCTCTCTTCCCTCTCACACTAGTGGGTGTTACTGCCTCTGGCTCACTGTCATCATCGTTGTCAGCCTCATCTTCATCATCAATATTATTATGAGAGTTGTCACATGACAAGCTTGCTTGGGAAGGTGCTACACCACTAGACGCACACCAATGATCATCACCGGTATTACGAAGGTCCTCAAACATAATTTCCAACTTCTCTTCATTCTGTAGTCCTTTATGCTTGAACCTGGAAGAACCCTTGATTTCCTAGAATGCAACAAATTACGGTAAATAGAGACCTACAAATTTGGAATAACAAATAACCTGAAATGCACTTACTTTGATTGTCTTCTTCCACCAACTCTCAGGCATATCAATGGTCTTTTTCCTTTCATCCCATCCAAGACCAGTTTGATTGTTAGTGAGTTTCTTCCAAATACCATAATCAACCTTCAATTTATCCCATTTGTTCTTGAATTGCTTTCTATTGTACTCAATCCCAGTCCTTTCTTTGAACCTTAGTATCACATTCTTGTACCCAGCCTTATTCAAGTGAGTGTTTGCTCGGTTTCCTTTTTCTACTTCGTCAGCAAAAATCTCACACACTATCCTAGTATTTTCATCACACCAAATGGCCTCGCTGTTACGAACAATTTTTATAAGATGGTGACAATAGTCAAACATATGCAATCAGACTATAATGGATACTGTGCTTGCTATTGATAAGAATGATGAGATGATCAAATACCTTGGATCGGTGAGGTCGACGGTGTCAGGTGCAGGGGCAGGTGCAGCAGGAACCACTGGTGGCTTTTGTGCGTGTCCACCACGACCACCTCGGCATCGAGTAGATGCACCACGACTCAGAGCAGATGAGCGTCCAATCTCCGTGCGTCCATCACCGACTTCTTCAATAGTCCTCCAATCTGGCCCGAAAGCGGCAGACACTGCAGCATTCCATTCCGGCCATCCCCAGCCGCCACTGCCACCACGGCCAAAAGAGATGACAAGTTAAACCAAAAATGGAACGGGTCAAGGCTATCATAACTGTAACTACTGTAGCAAGATGAGCATTTTCTTTTTTATCCGGTTACTACTATTCATATCATATTCTTTTAGATGTACTTATGTTTAATCCATCTTACCAATAATCCATCCATCATACAGAAACACATTCGGTTCTCATTCACATGCAACACTGAACATGCTATCATAACTGTAACTACTGTAGCAACACTGAACACTGAACATTCGGTTCTCATTCACATGCAACACTGAAAAATGATAGATACAGCTTGTTGAACTTTGAAGATGAAATATATTTTCCCAGTGTTGGATAAAAATGACATTCTTCTGTTTACTCAAATCTCAGATCATAACTATAACTTCTCTATCACAAGAATCACTATCATGAACACTGAACATTCACATTCGCATGGCCTTTTCATGAACACTGAACATTCACATTGACATTCTCTATCACAAGAATCACTATCATGAACGCTATCATTCACATTCACATGCAGATAACAAAAGAAAGAAAGGAACTGCAGACCAGGGGCCGCCGCGCGGGATGGCGCCTGCAGCCGCGCCGGGGGAGGGGCCGCCGCGCGGGAGGCCGCCTGCAGCCGCGCCGGGGGAGGGGACGCCGCCAGGGGAGGGGCCGCCGCGCGGGATGGCGCCTGCAGCCGCGCCGGGGGAGGGGCCGCCGCGCGGGAGGCCGCCTGCAGCCGCGCCGGGCCAGGGGACGCCGCCAGGGGAGGGGCCGCTGCCCGGGAGGCCGCCTGCAGCCGCGCCGGGCCAGGGGACGCCGCCAGGGGAGGGGCCGCCGCCTGCAGCCGCGCCGGGCCAGGGGACGCCGCCGCCCGGGAGGCCGCCTGCAGCCGCGCCGGGCCAGGGGCCGCATCCCGGGGGGCCTCCTGCAGCCGCGCCGAGCCAAGGGCCGCCACCGAGGGGGGCGCCGCCGGCCGCGCCGGGCCATGGAGCAACGCCGGGCCTCGGCCATGGAAGGCCGCCTGCCCCGACGAGAAGAGCGGAGAACCCGCCGGTCTCCATTGGTTCCGAAACGCCGAGAGCATCTTCAGCGACTCCCGATCTACCGGATTCCGTCCCGTCAGCGCCTTCCTTTCCTCCGGCTGGCTGGGAATCCATGGCGGCGGCGCTCCCTTCTGGGTCGAAGAGGTGATTTCCCGAAGAGAGGAACGGGCACGGAGAAGCCGAGGACTGGTAATTTCGCGAGGACCGGGATTTTTGGGCCCGATGGCAGAGCGGGTAATTTCGCGAAAGTACAGGGGCATTGGTATATGGGCATGCGGATGGAGCCGGGTGAAGCCACTTTTTTCAGCTCCATCCTGTACATATCCTTTGTCTCAGCAGATTTTAAGGGGCTCCTTGGGTGGAGCTGTTTTGTTTTACCCCGTTTGGCACAAAACGGCTCCAAACAGCTCCAGGAGCCGATGGTGGAGCTGTGCCAAACGGGGCCTAAGGCTCAAGCTAGTAAAAAGTAATCGGAGCAAACTCGCCACGCCCAACATTAACCACACATTAATTTGCAGCACAGGACTGTTTATGTGATGTTCAGTTAAAAAGGCTAGTTTGTATCAGTCTGTCAGTAGTTCGGTACTAGATTTTTGTAAAAATAATCTATTTTTTTATTACAAATCATAGTAATATATCTGCTTTTTTATTTTTCACTAATAACCCTCTCTCACTCTACTGTTGAGCAACTTGGGTTAGTCGCCTAACTGTTGGGCGCCAAGTGTCCAAGTCGCTCACTGGTTAAGCAACGGTGTAGCGACAGGAAGGTAAGTCGCGCACCAGTTGGACTATTTAAATATTATTATTTTATTAATCCAATAAAAATAATTATGGGGAATAAATGGAAATTTTTATAGGCAATATATTTAACAAATCTTGTTTGCAGGTTGTTATTTTTTTTGAAATAAAAGGGCAAACAAGATAGGTTGATCCGTTTGTGATTTTCATGGATTCTCAAGGGTACGAAATCTGTTAGACTTGCAATCACATTTTATGATCATCATATGTGGTTGTAGTGCGATAAAATTTCTGAAGAATTTTGTAAGGACGATTGAGACAGCAATGATTCGTAAGTAGGAAGGTAAGTTATATTACAGTGTATGAGGGAATTCATACACAATGAATACAAGTGCAAAAAAACACAATGAAGGCCCCTTAATCACCACCCGCTACACACCTATAGCACCTCCTCTGTCGTCACCACGTCCCACCCCCGGCCGATCGATGCCCACTCGTACGACCCTGCTTGGCCTTTCTCAGCGTGGGGTGTCGATGCCCCGACAGGGTGAGGCACTCAAGAGGCATGCTGACCTGTGCTCCTAAGGCCTCGAGGGTCGACTCCACCAGTGCCTACATGGCAATTGGGGCAACGCTGAGCTGCAACCCGAAAAGAACATCGATGGGTGCGGGTTGAGGTGCTCCCTTGACCTCCCGCGAGTCATCCACGAAGAAGTTGGACATGTCCTCGGGGGGTCCTCATGCGGGGATAGCTCAATTTCCAGCTGGGGAGCGAAACCTGCAAGACAAATATGGTTTATTTGTACAAAATATCGACGCTAACAAACCACAAGAGACGAAACGTACCTTTGACGTGGGTCATGGCGCATGTCCAAGTTTCATACCCACTGTACCCACCCTCCCAAAACAGCTTGGGGAACAACAAATATTGCCTTGACGCTGGAGGGTAGAGGTCCAAGATCGACGGCGGTGGCAGTTGTGCGGGGTAGGCACGAGCCCTCCTGACCCTCTAGGTTGGTCAAGCGCTAGCGCGACACATATCCACCCTGACCCTTCTAGCTAGTCAGGCGCTGGCGCGGCACATGCACGTGGCCCTCCGGAGCCTCCCAGCTGAGCTGCAGGACATGTCGGCCTCAGCGTACGCATCGACGTGGCCACATCTGCAAGTGTCCTGCACGCCATCAGGGTCACGACATGCCTCACCCCATTGTAGGCCCAACGGAGAGCCTATAGCAGCTCATCGCATGTCGCCTGCAAACCATGGCCAACCCTGTCCAGGATCGACCTGGTGTCCCTCGCAATCTCGACGGCGATGTCCATCTGCAAGGAGTGCATGATAGCGTCAAACTTGTAATTGTGGTAACCACACTTAGACATTTTGAAACACAAGAGTACCTACTACGATGTGCAAGTTCTGCACAAGGTGTAGAGGGTACGTGTCGGTTCGTGCTGGTACGTGAACAAGGGAAGGGTCAATGACATGCACCCGCCTAGTTTGTGTCTACGGAGTGTACCAGCATAGGTACTTGTCATACGTACTGGGGTCATATGGTGCGTTCTCCTGCACATAGTCCTCGAGGGCGTCCACCCACTCCTCCAGCCACTGCGCCATCTTCCCCGCTAAGCTCTTACTGCTACCACCCCTCCTACTACGCCTATGAAATGTACCACTGCAATTAGAAGGCATCATAACTGAACTCAAAATAACATAGGGACATGTGTTGTGTATAACTCACATGTGGACTGAGTCAAACACCCAACGCCTGATGAGGACTGGAACAACCTGGCGGAGGCTGAACTAGTGCATCACCTTGTGCATCGCATAGTCCTCGATGAACACATTGAAGATGAGCTTCTTCTGCGTCAGCCAGTATGCCTAGTCACGCCAGCACAGTGAGAACAGCCCGGAGGGAGCACGGTCCTCCATCTCTTGAGCAGAGTATAGCTCCCAGTGCACGTTGTTAGTGGTAAGGCGGTCAAGCAGCTCGATGAAGTGCTCGTACACACGGGTGACCTGCAAGTGTGCAAACTATGCCTATGAGGCAGAACAGTAATTACAAAGAATGAACTATAATACATGTATAGTAAAGATCCACGAGAGTACGTACCCGTCTACGGCACCAAAGGGACCCTACGGTCATCCAATCCATTGCGCCCTCGTGGTATATGTTTGCGCGGTATGAACTGCTATCGAGCTGCATCAGCCGTCTAAGGGAGAAGCACTCCAATGACTACAGCTGCAGCAGGAGGGGGCATCCTGTGAGGATAGGGGTTGGCCTCATCCTACAGCACACATCGCACATGCAACGGTACGTCACGACAAGTATGGCTGATCCCTAACTGATGTGCACCTCCTCCCCATCGGCGATGGCCCTCGCATACCCCATGAGGCAAGCGTCGACGGAGTCACCGTGGCGGCTGATAAACAATACCCAACTGAACAACCACAGTAAGTACACCTCAAGAGGTAGAAGGCCAGCGTGGCTCAGCCTTGCAAATCATGTAGAAGTAAATACACAAAGGGAAATATGATAAAAAGAAGTGCTATAGTTTGTATATAAACCTGTCTCTCCAGCGTGGGTCTAGTCTCCAAACCCATCAGGGTGTTTGCGTATGAACCACCTCCAACTCAGTCGCCTAATCCCTACCCTCAGGATGCGGGACATGACAGCTGGCGTGGTGCTGCGCATCCATGTGCCAGTCCAGTAAGCCAAAAGGCCAGTCTGTCGTGAGTCATACCTGCGAATCAATTTGAAGTTAGCATGGTTTCAGAAGTACAACTATTAACAACTAAATTGATATTAATTATACAACTGTACTACTTACAACTATTAACAATAGAGAAATTTGAAGATTTGTCCTGTTTTTGTTTGGCAACAGCACATTTGCCCCATAGCAAGCTATAATTGATGATTTGTCCCATCTTTCAATTTTTATTTGATGATTTGCCCTATTTAAATTTTCAGCTCATTTTGTATTTGTGCAAGGCTGAAAATTCAAAGAGAGCAAATCATCAAATAAAAATTGAAAGATGGGGTAAATTATCAATTACAGCCAGTTGTGGGGCAAATGAGATGCTACCAAACAAAGATGAGACAAATCCTCAAATATTCTATGACTACACTATTTACAACTATTAACAACATGCGACGTACCAGACATAACTACACATTTAATAATTTTGAGAAAAATTGATTCTATACCACAGAATAGCGTCCTCTTCTACAAAATACCACTGGAAAATACTCTCTATCATATGCCATCAAATTGCATCAAAACTTAATTATATGCTGGAAAAAGATGGTTTTGCCCTCAGTTCAAAATATGCCCCTGTGATAACAATTAAATATAGGGCAAATAGGCTTAGACAAAAATATTGATATTTTTTGGTGGATTATTGGAGTATTGTACAACTCAAATATACAATTTCATGAGCTGCCCCTTCCATTTGATCTATTTTTCAAATTCAACTCCAAAATCAGCCTATTTGAGCTATTTTGTAAACAAGGACAAATTCAATGTATAAAAATGCAAAATAATAATTTTAAAGAGCTATGTGACATCTTAGGAGCATGTGAGAATTATTTTAGAATTTTTAGACCTTATTAAGTCTCTATTTATAAATATTAGCCTTTATTAGCATTTAAATTAAAAATCTGAAATTTTTCTTTGAACAGTGCCTTGAAATATTTTTTCCTAGCTCACTTATATAAACAACACCCCTTCAAATGTTCGTAATTTGTAGAGGTTGTTTGCTATTTTAAATAAATTTTCTCTTTAATCTTTGGTAGGGAATTTTTAGTCTTTTTGGAAGATAACGACCTCCACTAACGATGCACTAACGACATGGCATATAATTGAATTTCGGTGCAATTTGATTGCATATAATAGAGAGTGTTATTTAGTAGCATTTTGTAGAAGTGGATGCTATTCAGTGGCATAGAATTAATTTTCTCAATAATTTTAGTTGCTAACCTACCTTGGTTTCAAAAGTAAATCTACAAGAAAGACCCGACACAACTACACTTTTAATGATTTTAGTTGCTAACTTATCATAGTTTCTAAAGCAAATCTATAAAGAAGTGCAGTGGACTTATCGTCGATGATGCGTGGATCTCTCTTCTCTTCCCCTCCCTCACCTCTCTCTCTCCCCCCCCTCTTCTCCCTGTCCTCTCATCTCTTCTCTCCTCTCCTCTCTTCCTCTCCTCTCCTGTCTTCTCTCTGTTCGGCTATGATGAAATGGCGCTCGGTCAAGAGCATGCGTGCAATATAAAAGCCTCTAGTCGTGAAACGGTTGGGTGACTAGGAGATAGTCGCCTAACGGTTGGGCGATTATAAGCTAAATTGCTCAATCGTTGGGCAACTAGTAGCCCAACAGTCTAGTTGCTTAACCGTTGGGTGATTTGAACACTTGGCGTTCAATGGTTGGGTGCAGGGCCGTTCCTGAGTTTTTTTGGGCCTAGGTCGAGTACTAATACGGAGGCCTAATCCACTCTCTCAAAATATCTATATATATTTCTATATACGTATATATAGTCTTATAAATACACATCAATTAAGAAGATAATATTCAATGCACTAAAATAACTTATATAGAATATCTCAAAGTTCATAAAGTGGACAAATGTAATAATAAATTACTTACTTGGCGCTTGACATTATTTTAAACAATTTCTTCTAACATTTCGAGATGCAAAGTCATTGATTATACTATTGATATCGATCTCATCCAATAACTTCTTCTCGATGCATAAAGTCGCCAAACCATTTAACCTTTCTTGAGACATTGTTGACCTCAAATAGTTCTTCAATAATTTCAACTTTGAAAAGCTTCTTTCAGCTGATGCGACAGTCACAGGCACAGTAAATAAGATCCGGTAAGCAATGGAAACATTTGGATAACAATCCACCTCTCTGACATGCTCGAAAATCTCCATAGCAGACAATGCACCATCTGGCAATGTGAATTTCATAATCTTCAATTCAGAAATAAGATCATGTACCTCAACATCAGATGATCCATTAATAGAGAAAGTTTCTGCAAATTTAGTGCAGCACTCTTCAAGTTCAATATCATCTAATGACTTCAGGGTGCTTGAGCTCATTAAGAAACCAAATATGTCTTTAAACACCATGAGTTCTTCAAATCTGTTCTTCAAAGAAGTGATTGCCATATCAACCAAAACAAAAAAAATATTTGACTTCAAAAGCCTTCTCAGCTTCTAGAATGTCTTCTTGGCAATTACTTTCATCAAATTGTTTCTTCCTCGTAGCACGACGTTTTACCGGAAACGATGCCTCTACACCCATGTTAGATGCAATGCCTTTGGCGATAATCAGACTAGAAGAAAACCCCTCATTTCTGTATGTCTCAAAGTATTGCATCATACCTTGTATTTGCTGCAAAGTAGAGTCAATGCACATGGCTGGCAACTGCAACTTCTTGCTCACTTTATTCACAGCAAATAAAATATCATTCCAGATAACCATACCAAGTATAAACTCAAAGCTGCCAAGGGCATCAAATAAATTTTTTGCATCACTTTTATCCTTAGGTTCAATGTCAGAAGCATGACGGAACTCAGACAAAGCTGACCTTAACTCAGTAGCTTGATATCTTATTGCTGTAACACTTTTGATTCGACTCTCCCAACGAGTATTGGACAATGATTTCACAGTTAAACTAGGAACATGTTTAAGCAAGACATTCCACCTTTTTGTAGAACCAGCAAATAATACATATATGTGTTGAACAATTCCAAAAAATGAAACAGCTTTCCCACATGATTTTGCCATATCACAGAGAGTAAGATTGAGACTATGACAAGCACATGGCATATACAATGCTCTTGGATTGATATCAATTAGCCTTTTTTGTACCCCTTGGTGTTTTCCTTTCATGTTAGAACCATTGTCATAGCCTTGACCCCTTATATCATTAATATTAAGGCCGAAGGACTCCATAGACTCAACCAATACATTAAAAAGCCCCAAACCAGATGTGTCATCCACCTTCAAGAAACCCAAAAAATATTCCTCAACTTTTATTTGGCCATCAGACAAATTAACACATCGAACTAACAAAGTCATTTGTTCTTGATGACTCACATCGGGGGTACAATCTAGGATAATGGAAAAATAATTGGCCTCTTTAACAACCTTTATGATAGAGCTTGTGATATCAGCAGCCAATAGAGATATCAACTCATTCTGAATTTTATGACTAAGATAATGATAATGAATTTCTTTGTTCTGAATACGTCTGAGGTGGTCTTGCATTACAAAGTCAAATTCTGCTATCATCTCAGCACAAGCTAAGAAATTGCCATTATTATCATTGTAAAGCTGCTCACTGCTTCCTCTAAAAGCCAAGTTGCGTTTGCCAAGAAATTTCACAATTGAAACTATTCTTAATAAAACTTGCCTCAAACGTTCTTTGTCCTTTGTGATTTGCTGCTGCAATTCTTTGTCAATTGTTTGCTTTTTCCGCAGTCTAGCTCTCAATTCATTCCAACTGTTCATATTACTAATATGCTCGGCACTATTTTCGTGATCTTTAAGCTTCTCACTAATATGCCTCCAATTTCTAAACCCATCATTTGCTAAGGTACTTGGACTCTTGCTAGTGCTAGACTTGAAGATCTTACAGCAGAAACAAAATACTTTGTCAACATGCTTCGAATAAACTAACCATTTTCTATCATGTAATTCTCCATTGCTTAGTTTTCTAGAATAATGGGCATATGAAAAATGTCTTGAGGCAGCATCTAGAGGGAATTCGATGTTTTCTTCTCTTATAGGCCCTTTCTCGACTAATATGTCTCGTGCTTTATTATCAAGATTATCCCCAATTTCTTGGATCATAAATATCTGAAGTGTAAACTGGTTGCTCATCAATACTAGCAGACTGTTCTTGTGCACCCGATGCATGAATGGTGTTCTCAGGGTCACTTACATTGTTATCATCGACGTCGATGTCAACATTTTCTTCCTCATTCTCATTAGTTGCTTCATCCACAGCAACTATCGCCAACTCATCAGGATTCGTCGAAGCAGCCGTATTACTCTTGAAAAATTTATCAATAGCTCCTCTCTGTTATTCTATCAACGCATCCACACGTCTTTTCCTTTTTCCTTTGTCATTACCAGATTCGTACTTTCTAGATGACATTATATCCCACAATCCTGAAATTTAAATAAACACGGAATAGTTGAAAAGTGAAAGCGTATGTAAGGTACAAATAAATTAATAATTAATATGCGTACAACAACAGTGCTTATCTAGGATTGAAACCAAAGAAGAACTGAAGAAGCAGTTCTTACCTAGGATTTACTGGGGCCTGCGGCCTGCCGCCTGCCTGCACGACGAGGATGCCTGATGGAATCGAATAGAACAATCAGGGCCCTGAGAATAATCGATCTCCTTGACCTTGAGACCTCGTGATGCCTTGCGACTTGCGAGTTGCGTCCGGCGGCCGCGTAACGCTTCCTCTTCCGAGTTCCGACTTTCCAACTTCCACGTTCCGAGCGGAAGGCACCAGCGTGATTACGTGAAAGGCTAAAAGCCTTCTCTGCGTTGCTGCACTTGATTGGGCCATAGAAGCCCACATGCATTACTAAGTATACTAGTACTAGTACTAATGTACTATATGGGGTGGGGCCTATGTAAATTTTAGGCCTAGGGCGATGGCACACCCTGCCCACCCCCAGGGCCAGCTCTGGTTGGGTGACTAGTCTAAGTTGCTCAACCGTGAAGCGACACACGGCTATTAATGTAAAACAAGAGTAGTATATTACTGTAATTCCTAATAAAAAATAAATTATTTAAAAAAATTCTCCGTACTACTGGTTGACCATTCCACCGCATAGCATGCATGTTTTCTAAGCCAGTACGTACGCCACAACACGAAACAAAACTATCACATATGTATGACATGACCACAAGACATAATTTGTACCAGTGGTGGATCCAAGAAAATTTTTTGGAAGGGCTGAAGTACCTTCAGCTCGACCTCAACCCCTTCTACATTATACATCCATAGCTAAAAATTTAGGGGGGGGCTCCAAGGGTCCGGTAGCGGTAGGGGGGGCTCGAGCCCCCCCCCTCCCCGCCCCACCGCTGGATCCGCCCCTGATTTGTACTCACATCACCTTGCCACGTAATACAAGCACTACACTATTTACACGCTCACGCTCCTAGCTAGCTAGCTAGTCTTGCATGCATATTTGTCGACATACATGCATGCACATGCTAGCTTCTGGCAACCACAAAGTTTGTAACTTTGAATTTCAAGAAGCACATACGATCCGAGCTATCGTTATCTGAGATAATAAGAGTAGTCTATAATTATTACCTAATAAAATAGAATAAAATTTTATTTTATGGACTAATAAATCATATTAGAGTATTATAGTAAAATAATAGTTATAGATTGGTCTATAATATTAAAATAACATTGTCACACATGACTAAAGTATTTAACAAGATTAAATAATTGCCTGATTATTATAATACAACTATGAATAGGAGTACTTCTAGCTAATAATTATATAAGTAATGAAACTAAGAATACAAGCATGGCATTATACCATGGGTTTTGCCTATGATTTACTAGTAGCTGATTACTCGTCCCACGTCTCATTTAGAGCATCCACCTTATATGCACCATACTCAACGTCAACTCCATTCCCTCGATCTAGCTGCCCTCCGCATAGGCATCATCTATTCCGGATAGATCTCTGGACGGACTAGTCTTTAACAAAGGAGAATAATAGCATTGACGAGTACAAAAGTACTCAACAAGTATTAATAGCAAATATATAACTTTATGAACATTAACCAACATCTATGGATTCTATCTCATCTCCCATCATCTCGAAAATAAGCATTTTTATGTTAAAGAAGATTTCATATTTTAAATTTAGAAATCTACTGATCACTCATATGAAAAGATAGACCCCCATTTGGTCCCCGTATTCTCCAGTCCAGGAGATAGGTGTGAATTCATGATTTATTTAGCACTATGCAGGCTTCCACTTTACCAATAGTTACTCTGTTTTTTTATTACAAATGATTCTTCGCCTTTTCTTATATGTGATACTCAAATCAGAGTACATAACTTTTTTCTCTCTATTTTCGTGTATTATACCTTCACCTGAGTAGGGTATCCCTAGTCATTGATTGGGCTAGACACACCTTCACCCGACACTCTACTGCGCTAGATATAGGTGTCGGGCGTATCCTTTTTGGCCATAAGTCTAATTGAAACTTGCCCGTGAAATCCGCTAGATAATCTACATACCCATTGTAGAGTATATAATAACATGATAGAGTTATTAGTTCTACCCGTCTTAGACATAACCATGGTCAATATGACAGATATAGCCCATTATATGAGTGAAGCGGGTAAGTTCTTAGATTATATCCATATGTAGAGGGTCCAAACCTTCCTCTCTACACCTTTCCAAAGCCACCCTTTGTCTACCAGATACTTACATTGTAGGCTAACTGCTCCTTCAATTAAGCACGCTCATTTACATCCATCATCCTCCCATCATTTATTCGACTTAAGTAAAAATTCATTTGATGCTATTGCAATAAGGAAATAACTTGTTTTAAGTGAAGATACTCTAGTCAAGATGGCAAAGGCATGCTTGCCTAGAATCTAGTAGTAGCTCCTAGGTTTAGACACGCTCAGGTGGAATCCTTTCTCTTAGCTTAGACAAGCCAAGAGAAAGGACTCCACTTGAGCGTGTCTGAACCTGGGAGCTACTACTAGATTATGCAAGCATGCCTTTGATCATCTTGACTAGAGTATCTTCACTTAAAACAATTTATTTCCTTATTGCAATATTATCATCAAAGGCATCGACCCATCGGCCTATCAGCCTCCCTTTACCTCTCCCTATGCTCAGTCTGCCTTCTCCCTTGCTCACTCCACCGACTCCCCATTTGCTCTGCCTCTAGGCGTTTCCACCACCTTCACCGGCTCTCGACCAATGGTTGTTGGGTTCTTGAAGAACACCACGGGTCTCCCCTGCCTCTCCCTCTCTTGTGCCTCCCTTGCCGCACCACATTCTCCCCACCTCTTGAGCCACCACCACCCGAGACACCACCGGCTATGCTTGGTGTCACTGCTTCAGATCTAGCCATGGTGACGCTAACTGGGTCACCGTTGCTCAAATCCACCCCCAGCGCCACCGCCATCAACGGATCCCTCCATCTTGACCTACCCCCGGCCAAATCCGCATATGGCAACGATGGATCTCATTGCTGGCTATCGGGATCTAAACTGACGTGTCACTACTCCCTATTATTTTCCCCAATCTACTCTCTTAAGCCTTCTTTTTATTTGATTTTACTTTGCTTTGTGGATTTTGCTCATTGATTCACTTGTGCTTGCAGTGTAGGTTTGTGCTCGAGGTTGACGTGTCATGCCAGGACTTGGGATATCCTCATGCATCAAGAAGCATGTGGAGGTTGTCAGGTGCGCACGGGTAGTCGACGGTGAGTACTATCAACACCACGGTTAGCTCTCTCTAGCCCTTTACTCCTATACTTTAACCTAGTTGTGGATCCTAGTTGGTTCTACAGTGTGCATGTGCATTTGGATCTACATGTGAATGTGGTCCTCCTTTATGATGCTGACAATGGTGGGGTTAAATGTGGGATACCTTAGTTGAACTTGTCAGGTTTGATTTGAGTAGGGTTGGTGTTCTCATTATTCTCTTGCGTGCATGTTGTTCTGTTTCCCCTTTTAGCTTCTTCTAGTTTAGCTCTTCCTCTTCAGTGCTACCTCTCTCTTCTAGTTCGGCCACCTTCTTCTAGTCTGGTCACCGTGTCTCACTCCATCTTCCATTCTCCTTGTGTTGATGGGTTGGATTTGAGGGAAATGTGGCTGGATCTGGCGGTGGGTTTCTTACTTTGGTTACGCGGTGGTTCAAGGTGGCTAATGCTCTTCCTCTCTCTCTTGCTCGTGGTCCCTTGATGGTCCTTATCCTTTCTGCATATGGGTTGGGTTGTGAAAACTCACAGCTGTCGGTGGATTGCTGTGTACTCCAGTAAACTATTTACCGGGATTGGTTGGCTGTGAAAATGTGCTTAGAATTTATTCATGTTTGTTTTTACACCAGATGATAAAACCCTATGGCTGCAAGAGATACCTACTGTCCCCGGATGTTCTGGTATCTCAATGAGCAAATTGCCCATTACTATTATTCTACAAAGGGTTCTGATGGCAATGTTGGCTATACTAATTTGGTTCTTCTCTATTCCCATTATTGATTCTCCTTGCAGATACTTGATTCGGCTACTACAGGCCATGTCAATGCTACTGGTTTCGAAGAAATTTGTCAATTGCAATTGTATTGGGTTGTATTTATTCATATGCATGGACACTTACATATAGTCTTTTGTTTGAACTTGTGTGTATGTAGTCGTTGAGTTTGTGAGTTGTAGTGTATTATTTCATTAGGATGAGACTTGTGAATGTATTTTATTTATTCATTGTTCTTATGTTTCTATTTGGTTTGTTGCATGGGTAAAGAACATAAGTTATCTTGTAATTTATTTATTAATTATTTAATTAATTTTGTTTAGCCTCTTAATTTATTGTTTAAGGTTAATTAAAAATGAGTGCGTGCGTACGTCATGCAAGGACCCTTGTTCTGCCTAGCTATAGTTGTAGAGATGCAAGCATGCAGCTGCAACTCTACAAACCAAACCTAATTTAGCTAGCTACCTTGGTCACTTGCAATAGGTTATATATAGTGTACTATATATGGCCCTATTCTAAAGGAGTGTGTCTTTTGGATTTTGGCTAATTATAAAAGATTGAGGGAATAAGAGATATTCACGTTGAGAAATTACTTCGTTTAAAATGGTTCCTATAGTAACTTCTATAAATAGTTTATAGGAATTACATTCCGGAGTAATTTTATTTAAAAACTAACTTCTAAAAATTAGAAACTGTTTAGAACATGCATTGGATATGCATGAGGCTTGCTTTTGGCTAATAGCTTAGGTTGGTTTGTACGTAGCATCCATATCTTTTTTGCATCACATTGCAGGGCGGGGTCGATCGATGCATGGACCTACCATAACGTCAAGGGGGAAAGCTAGCTAGCTAGAGGAGCTGATTACTCGACGGAAAGTGATACCGACAGGAATGATCTCCTCCAGCCGCGGAGTTTTCATTTCGATGCGCTTGTATGAAGTCAAGGACCACCAAAAATTATAGGCAGTTTTTAGTTGGGCTAGATCCCTTCAGCCTTTTCCCTTTAACAGCTCACGAAACACAGGGGGAAATGCAGAACAGAAGGCATACAGATCAGGTTCAAATTTTGTGCTAAGCCGTTTGCTTGGAAAGTTCAGAGATCCTCCACATGAAAAACTTTTATAAGGTCGTAACCCACTCCACATCCATCCTGTCTGTGAGTTTGTGATCCAGGTCATGATCGAACGGCTGCGAGGGTCATCGTCACTCATGGCTACATCAGCTACGCACTCATCATTAAAAAGACATTGTCGTTCACATGCTGAGCATTGGTATGGCTTCTCGTGTCAGACAGCGCAAGTGAAAGATATGGAGATGTATTGCTCAGATCGGCCTAGAAATTTGTCCCAGGCGATTATACGACTGATTGTACGGGTGCAAAATTTAATGGGAAAAAATGATTGCAAACAGTTGCAAACGACGTGTGAGACGTTGTCACCCCAAGAAAGAGCCAGGGGCAAAAATTTCCATGTGTCGACATGTGAGACGAGGGGAAAAGCCAAGTAGTGGTAGGAGTAATCGGTACCGCAGTACATGCTATTTATTGGGAACATCAATACCTATCCATGACCATACCTACAGTACCCGCATGTGATTCAGTACTAAGATAGTAGCGTTATTATTGGTCAATGCTACACTACACATGTACAAATAGGTAAAGAGGAAGCATGGTTTGCGTGAAAAGCAGCTGTACATAATTATTGTACTCCTACCTTAATTCAGTTGCGAGAGATAAATGAAGATGAAATGGCATCCCGAATTACTAGTAATGTTGAAATAGTACTCTCGTCGGTAGCTCATTGGTAGGGGTTAGGGCCATCCGCATTTGAAGTTATACTTTTCCAATCAAATTTATATTATCAAGCTAGAGCAATGTCATTATTCCTCAAAAAACATTGGCCAAAATGTACTCATTCGTAGCTCATGCATGGTGTATGGGTAAGTGCATATGCATGTGGGATTTAAATGAGATTACTCTAATTAAGCCATTGGACGGGGTATTATGGTCTTCTGCACGCACACACGGTTCTTATGAAAGATAATAACATGACAAGTATTTAGAGACGGAGAGTCTATATAGACATACTATTGAACGAGGCAAAATATGTAGAAAAGCATTAATTTCTTTTTTTGTACGTGCCTAGAGCTAAGACCATGTATAAATCAGAAGTCCGAAGGAAGTGCATGCATAATATCAGCTCAAGCTGTTTATTTTCATAGAGTTTTTTTTTTGCCACCTAGCATGATTTTCTACAAAATAATACTGAGCCTCTCGTTATAGGACATCACTAACATATTTTAAGTAAACATTCATTTTCTTGTTTCGTGAAACAGACCGCACGGCTAGACTGTCAGTCGTGTCCAATGCACGAATGCTGTAGCAAAAACAGGAGACAAGCTGCTCGATCTGCCTCGTGTCTCCCGTTGCCAGCTCCCGATATTGTGCATGCGGCGCGCACGCTTGCTGCTGGCAGGTGCATGGGGCATGCATATGACACGACTGTCGCGAAAACGCCTCCGCGCGTACCACACCTCCACATATACCCGGCCCCAAGAAAACGTAGAAGCGCGACGCTCATTAAGGTTGCAGTGTCACACATGCAGTGATGCAGAGCCCGGCGCGCGCGAATTAATAACGGCGGCGGCCCGGCCGGCCGGCCGGCACACGCCGGTCGCTCCAATTCCCAACGCGATCGATCGCTGCGCGCTGTGCACGGCACGCGACGGCAAAGCCAGATTTACCCGACCGGGAGCAGGCAGGCAGGCCGGCCGCGGCCGCAGACGCGCGTACGCCGCCGCCGCGCGCGACACGGCCATTTGTGCTGCCCCTCGCTGCTCAGCTACGTACGTACTTCTCGATCTACAGCCCCGGGCCAGGCCGCACGCATCGGCCACCGCGCGCGGCGCTGTGCGCCGCTGACTCCGTCGTTTCTCGGCACTGTGCCCCGGCCGGCCGCGCCGAACCGATCGACCGAGCGCCGTCGGGAGCCGCGCCGCGCCGCGCCGATCGAAGCGCGGACGGGCGTGGCGTGCATGGGACGCGCCGATCGACCGACCGACCGACCGGCCGCCCAGCCGATCGATTGGGTGCACGGTACGGTGTGCGCAGGGCGTGCCGTGCCGTGCGGGTGTCGGGTTCGCGTCTGGACACGTATGGCCAATTCGGACACTCGCCTGATGGCCTTGTGGTACAGCGCAAACGCATGGAGACGGATCTTTCGGTGGCTTTGGACCTCACGCTTGGATCTCAGTGCTCGAATGCGACTATGCCAAGACTGTTGGAGGAACAAGGGTACGAACGGACGATATAAATTGCTGGCTCCCACAGGTATTGTTCATAGCCTGACTGATCTACGTGTGTATACAGTGCACGCACTGTAAGGATTAAGGAACTAGGGTTAGACTTGGATTCGGTTGGTCTCTGCTAGTTGGTTTATTTGATTTTTCTATATTGGAGTTCAAATCCCATGCATGCATGGTATGCTGAAGGAGATTATTTCCTATGAAAAAAAAACATGAAAGTGTTCTTGACTTGCAAGAGTTGAAGTCCCATGGCTAGTTGTGTCTAGAGCCAGGAGTCAGACTGGCGATCCGGCATGGCCCAAGTACGACACGGGCACACTACATGACAGACCATGCCGGCACGGCACGAATGGTGGGCTGGGTCAGGCCTGGAAAGCCAGCTCGACGGGCGGCATGGCACGGCACGTCATATCGTGCCGTGAGCATGGTGGGCACGAGGGGCATGACCGGCACGCTAGCGCCAGAGGCCGCCTTGGCCTCACCTCCCATCTCCCGTCGCCCTCCTGTTGCCATCCATCTCACGGTCATCCCTACAACCACAAGCCATCACAGAGTAGAGAGAGGGAGTAGAGGGGAAGGAGTATATCAGAGCCATGTACTGCCAATCATTGAACGACCGTGCGAGGTCGCAGAGGCCAGAGTCCGGAGAGTGTCTCCCATGCTCCCCGCTCTCGTGTGTACTCTGGCGTCGACACCGCGAGCGCGTGCAGCCGACCCCACCCCTGCACAACGGCGGCGACCTCCCTCCACCCCCGGAGGCTCAGACGATGGCACCGAGGGGGTCGCCGGGGGAGGCACGGCTAGGGTGGTAGGAGGTGACCAGGGGAGGAGGACGAAGGCGTAGGTAGGGAGGCGAAGGGCGTGGCTGACGGCAAGACGGAGGCGGGCGACGGGTGCGGGGTTGGCCGGGGGAGGTGCGGCCGAGGGAGGAGGGCGACAGCGCTAGTGGGGAGGCGAAGGGCATGGCGGGCGGTGGGCGTGGGGTTGACGGAGGGAGGCACGGCCAAGGTGGGGAGGTGAAGGGCGTGACCAGGCGCCGACGGCATGAGGGGAGGGAGCACGATGAGCGCGAGATCCAGATCGGGAGGAGGGGTGAGGAAAAGGGGAATGAAGGGGATGGGTTGGCTGGGTGGAAGAAAACGGATGGAGGAGAAAAAAGGGAGAAAAGAAAAAGAAATAGAAAATGAAAAGAAAATTAAAATTACAAACTAGACTTAGAAAATGCAAGTTAAGAGAATATTCCATAAAATCTGGCTAACATCGATTACCTTCCAAAAAGGGGGAATTTGCGACCACCAATTAAATAAATATATTGCTATTGGATTATTCGAGCGCTCATTTAATACTCAATTCAATGATTAGTCACATCAAAATAATAAAAACCATTGTTTTGTCTAAAGACAGGTAGAATCAATAACTCTATATGCCACTTACACATATACTTTCCCTAGCACATAGTAACTAATGAAATTATGCACGCATGTATATAGATGCAAAATATTGGTTAACACCTTAATACATCATACATACATAACTTATTGGGCTATAGTTTCACTAGTTAGGTTATATATGTTTGTGTATACATAGGAATTCTACTTTTTCTTTGAAATATTTACATGTCCATGTTTTTATGCAACTAATTCAATTTTTACTAGGTTTTTAACGAGGCGGGCACAAGAAAAATGAAGATGGCAGCCGCTGCCGCCGTCTATAGTTCATTACACATGTGCAAACACAAGGTGTTTGACTGAATGGCGATATCTTTGTTCTTGCATGCAACTATTACTAATTGCATTGTTCTTTCACTCTATTGGTTTGAGGTTTAACAGATATAATAGCAGTTCCAAACTTCAGGACCTTCCTAATATCAAGGCTGGCATATTGTACACTTTCCATTTCCACACCCTCTCTAGTAGACTCTTAGTATCTATACAAATAAATAAAATACAATATGGTCCCATTATGTATATGCCTACATTTCGCAAGTACACATGTACACCACAAGACTAGTACATTGTACGCATGTTGTTACTTTTTCCCTGAAATATTTATGTGCTTATGTTTTTATGTAACTAATTCAATTTTAACTAGTTTTTAACAATACGAGTACGAAAGAAATGAAGATGGCGGCCGGCGTCACCATCATCGTCGCTGCTTTCATCGTGTACAGTTACTTCGGGCTAGGCTGGGTTGGGCTGGCACGAATGCTAGCACAGCGGGCTTTGGGCCATGCTTATGCTTGGCCAGAGGCAAGGTGGCAAGGCACAACGGGGTGACTGGGTCGAGCTGGCACAACACGAAACAGCCCAAAGCACGGTGGGCTCGGGTCATGTCGGCACGGCACGGCCTGGCCCAATTCCTAGCTCTAGTTGTGTCTGAGGTTATTTTCTACTAGAGCTCCCGTTAGCAGGAGATATTACTTTCTAGTAGAGCTTGTTAGTATGAGGGTTTGATTTCATATCATTTTTGGTTTTAGGCCTTGTTTGGGAGGCCTATTCTCAACCGGATTCACATAGGTGGGTCGGAAATTTGAACTAAAATCTTGGCCATCCACGTGGATGGGTTAGGATTGTGGCCCAGCCAAACAAGGCGTTAGAGTTTTTTCCCTTCAAAACATGGTTTTAAGACAGACAAAAACTTACGCATGGTATACCGTCTGAGCCAAGATTGATAGGATAGCCTCCGACCACCGGCGCCACCCTCCTTCTTCAACTTTGTCGTTGCCTCTCCACCTCCTTCTTCAACTCTAGCGTCACTCTCCCCTCCTCCTTCACCTCCGACTCTGGATCTATCAATGACGGGTTTACTGCGGCCCCCCCGAATATAGAGGGAGGTCAGGAAAGTGGTGGTCCAGCGGTGGGCAGTAATGGAGGGTGTCAGGTGGTGACGGAGGGTGGTGTGCGGTGACGGAGGGAGGCATGATGATAGTGGCATACTGAATATTAGGTTGGACGGAGTGGTAGCAGCAGGGGATGGGGAGATGGCTGCACAGCCAAGCGGCGAGGCCGTCGCCGATTGTCGATGGTAGAGGAAAGGGCAGGGGAGGCGGAGGAGGGGTGTGGAGCTGCTCTGGTGCCGGAGAAGAGAGGGGGAGGGGAGCGGTAGTTCTAGTTCGAGAAAAGAGGGAGGGAGGGGAAGGGGAGCAGCAGCAAGTAGAGCTATGTCATTGTGATGCCTCCTGATAGTATAGCGTGTGGTAGTAGCATTCTTTAAGACAAGTGTTATGCCTAGTTTAATTTTTAGTCTATATTGTTTTTCCAAGATGGGTTGCTATTTAACAGGTGTGTTGCCTATGGGTTGGGCTTCAAGCCAACAAGCCAATACGGACCCGACCAAAGATTCAATTGCCAAGCCTTGCACCTGTATCTTAGCTTGACATGGGCCCATCTTGTGCTTCATTTTTGTTCTACCAATTTGTGATAATAATTTCCATCTTAGGGTTGCACAACAGTTGGGCAAGAAAACAACAAAACTGCCAACACGAACAATATACTACTACAGTTCCTGATAAATCAATTGTGATCAAAGTACTACTAGCTAGAACCACAAACTAGGTTGATTTATTTGGATCATCAATCAAGCTATTGCATCAACTGTTTCTATGAAATATTTACCTACAGACCTCTTGTGAAATTGCTACATTTGAGATAATCCTAAAATGAAGTATGAATAATTGGTTGTAAGAACCAGCAAGTGAATTTTTCCAACCGACATGACTAGATTTCAGCGTCGCCATGAGTATTGAAAACACGATAGCTCTCACATCCAACATCATTGCCATCCATCCACTTATCCCATTGCTTTCCCTTTCCACCAGCCTTTGGACCATGTTTGTCCCATTTGGCCACTCAGAGACAAACTGAATTAGCATCCACATGTCACCCTTCACCCGCTTTAGGAAATGTTTAAATTGGCTATAGTTGATGGATTTTGACCACGGCTGATGGCTTTTGGCTGAAAATAAATAGTAGTGACTGAAAGAAGTAGCTTTTAGAAAGATAGTGTGAGCTGTAGGGGAGGTGAGGGAGAGATACATGCATGAGACTAGAGCGAGAGAGGTAGGGTGCGTGGTGCGCCCATGACCCCTACCTTATCTTAAGAGCGAGACGGAAGTGAGAGAAATGATAAAACCACTTCAAGAAGCTGGTGTTAATATTGGGTAAGCCAATATGACATACTCTTGATTTCCTAGTGGGACGCCCCACTGGTCAGCCAGTGTCACTAACGTCAAACGCAATACCTACTATACCCTAACCTACGTACCAAACACCCCAAAACACCAAACACCACTTCTCACATCGGATCCCCACTTTCAAACACCAAACACCTCTAAACACCCTACACCCGATCCCACACACACACGCATAAAACTCTGCACAAACACCTCTTCAGCCACACACACGCACTCACGTCTTTTCCTCCCCTATCTCTTCACCTCTTAGCTCCCTTCTGCTTCTTCCTGATTTGATGCTGCCGCCTCCCTTGGGGGGTGCTCGGGCGCGCTGCCGCGGCCCGACTTGCATCCCATGGCCCCCCCTCATCGGATCTCCCTCCACTTCCCCTCCACTTTGCTTAATTGCCTCCATTGGTTGGGGCTAGGGTTTGGTTTGGGGGTTTCGTGCGGTGAGTGCGCCGACCTCATTTAGTCTCTGGTGAGTCTCTGTGGTGCTTCCTCAGCGTCCATGACTTCCTCAACTTGTACAGCCTTCTCAGCTCCTATGGTCTCCTACCTTGTCGCCACCAACTTGGGTGCTCAGGGGGTCCAGCTCGGCTGTGGCCGAGCACCATGGCTTCGGTCCCCCACGGCTTGCTACGGTTCTACCGGTTCACCAACTCTTCTTCTTCCCACCCAAGACAGTCTACTCTTTCTCCCCTTTACTACAAGCATTTTGATTTAGTTTTTATTTTCATCTTGCTTTACTCCTAATTACGCACATTCTCGGGAATGCCTATGGTTGCCGTCATGATGGGACTTGGTAGGGAGGGCGTGCATCGGGGAGCATGCTCTTCCTTCCAAGGACGTGTGGCGGCCTCTACGGGCTCACCACCGGTGGTGTAGCAGTCATGCTGGCCGAGGTAGGGTGGTCCCTCTCCTCAGGCCGCCTTGCCTGGCCGGCTGGTTAGCGGCGTGTAAGGTGCTGGCATGTGCCATCCTATTGTATTGTGCTCTGGACAACAAGAGAAAAAAAGTTGAGGAAAATGATGGCCTACTTGTTGTTAGGCTGAAAATGGCAAGGATGTGGACGGCACTCACAATGGCCATGTTGTGGTTCTCATGTGTGTGGTAATGTGGATGGCCTCCTCTTGTCATCGCCGATGGTGTCATCTTGCTGTCGAGGCTAGTTCAAAGTGGTCATTTGTGGTCCTCAACCCCTCCTTTTGTCTTCCTCTACTTTCTTAGCTCCTCTCCTCCACTTCTTTCTTCTTTACTTCTTCTCAGTGGCTGGCTTTGTGGGTGGTGATGGTGTTCAATTTGGCTTTGTTGTGGTTGGCTGAGCTATGAAAATGGAGTTGGCTCTTTGCTGGTCTTGGCTTTGGGTGAGCTCTTGGTTGAAAAGTGAAATGGGAGTGATGCTTGTGTGAGGCTGGTGATGCTAGCCTGCTTATAAGGGAGAAGGCATTTGGCTAGCTTCTCTCTCTTGGCTTATGCAAAGTCTTGGCTGCTCCTCCCTTTTCCCCTTGGCTCTCAATTGATTGTGTGCTTGGGTAAAACATTGGGACCCCGTCGAGTGAGCTTGGCACTATTCTTTAGTTTTTCTACTGCGGAAGGTAAGTCAGTAAAAGAAAAGTGGGTGTTGAACTAAGTTTTCTGCCGAATAATGAGACCCACTTAAGTGAGAGGTGCTGGCCGACCCCAGACAGTCCAAGTATCTCGATGAGCACTATTAGATTCGGCCTTCTAAAGCCGAATGGGTTCTAATGGCAAAATATTTTATTTCTTTTATTCTCCCTAGGATTGTTTTTATTCTTCGCTTTTTGATCACAAAAGAAAAGGCTAGGTTTTAATGCAATACTTATAATGTAGCTTATTTATTTCTTAGGTATATTATATTTTTGTAATTAATCAAGTGTTCTAATAATTTTAGTTTGCTTTGTAAAGGCCAAGTTTGAAATTTTTGTAATTCCCTATGTTGTAATTATATTACTTAATTACCTTTTTATTACTATTAATTAAATGTAATTGCACTGTTTGAGTTAATTAAGAGTTAGGGTTCTTTTAGCCTCCCCTTAGAAAGATTTCATCCCTGAAATTGGGTTCTCACTTGAATAAGTTGGGGTAGTCCTCGCATAGATCTTCTTCCTTTTCCCATGTAGCTTAACGAACGGAGTGGTTCTTCCATAATACCTTGCAAAAACGTATAGTTCGGTTTCTTAACTGTCGGTCCTTTGTCTCTAGAATCTTCACTGGATGTTCTTCACAGGTGAGGTCATCCTGTAGTGGTATGTTGAGGTTGGTTAGTTGTTGTGAGGGTTCCCGAAGACACGTCTTGAGTTGGAAAATGTGGAACACATTGTAGATTCTTGATAGTTGACTCAGTAATTCCAGTTGATATGCCAGGGCACCTTTATGCTCTAAAATCCAAAATGGTCCCACAAATAGTGGACTCAAGTTTCCATTTAATCCAAATCAGCGAACCCCACACATTGGTAACATCTTCATATATACGTAGTCTCCAACTTTGAATTTTATGTCTCGCCTACATTGGTCAGCGTAGCTCTTCTGCCTACTCTGGGCAATCTTGAGGCATTCTCGAATTATTTATATTTTCTCGTCATTC
This sequence comes from Dendrocalamus latiflorus, assembly GCA_017311315.1. Lineage (NCBI taxonomy): Eukaryota > Viridiplantae > Streptophyta > Magnoliopsida > Poales > Poaceae > Dendrocalamus > Dendrocalamus latiflorus. Next base: position 35,003,292 of record CM029653.1, on the reverse strand, counting down.
TTCCTTAAAAATTCAGGTCCCAATAGCAGTCTCTCTCCAACTTCATACCAACAGATGGGTGATGTACATTTCCTGCCATATAGAGCTTTGTATGGAGCCATTTCAATATTGGATTGGTAGCTATTGTTATAGGTAAACTCTGCCAAGGGTAAATGTTTATCCCAAATTTCCCCAAAGTTTAGTACACAGGCCCTTAACATATTTTCTAGAATCTGCTTCACCCTCTCAATCTGACCGTCAATTTGTGGGTAATAGCATGTGCTAAAATTCATATTGGGACCCAAAGCAGTTTGTAAACTCTTCTAGAAATTAGAGGTGAACACTGAACCCCTATCTGACGTGGTGGTTTTTGGTACATCGTGTTGGGTGACTATTCTTTCCAGATAGAGTTTAGCTAGTTTATCAAAGGAATATTTTTGATTGGTGGTAATGAAGTGGGCTAATTTGGTGAGACGATCTATAATAACCCAAATCACATCTTTCTTTTTGAGTGACATGCGTAGGCCAGTTATGAAATCCATACAGATATCCCCCCATTTCCACTTAGGAAGTTCTAATAGTGCTAACAACCTGGCCGCGCATTGATGTTTAGCCTTTATTTTTTGACAGGTGTTGCATTGACCTACGTATTATGTTATCTCCCTTTTCATATTTGCCCACAAAAAATTTTCTTTGAGATCTCTATATATCTTTGAGCTTCTAGGATAACTTGTGTATAAAGTGTCATGAGCTTCTCATAGACTAGTTTCTTTAATCTAAGGATCATTAGGCACACAACCTATTTCTGTCGTCACAGGGCTCCCTTATCATCCACATTAAATTCCGATGGCTAACCTGATTTAATTCTTCGGACTTCCTCTTAAATGAATGGGTATGAGGTTTTTTTTCTTGTATTTGATCAAGTAGGGTAGGGTCGAATATCATGGTAGCAATAGTAGCTTCAGATGTAGTGGTTTTCACTTTTATCCTCATTTTGGCTAAACCCTGAATTATGTCAAAGGCATGGTTATCAAAAGATAGGTGGTGGTATTGGGTTTTCCGACTGAGGGCATCTGTGACCACATTGGCTTTCTCAGGATGGTAGTTTAACAGGTCATAATATTTGATTAGTTCTAGCCACCCCCTTTGCCTCATATTCAATTCTTTCTATGTGAAGATATATTTGAGGCTTTTATAGTCACTAAATAGAGTGTACTTTGATCCAAGGTAGTATCTCCAAATTTTTAGGGAAAACACTACTGCTCCTAATTCGAGGTCATATGTGGGATAGTTCATTTCATAGGGCCTTAATTGTCTTGAAGCATATGCTATGACCCTCTCTTTCTGCATTAGTACACATCCTAACCCGAACTTTGAGGCATCACAATATACGACGTATTCCACTCTGGCTTTAGGTAGGGCTAAGATTGGTGCCGTGGTTAAGCGCTGCTTTAATTCTCAGAAACTCCACTCACATGCCTCCGTCCATACATACTTCACATCTTTTTCTTAGGAGTTTAGTGAGTGGAGAGGTGATTTGAGATAATCCTTTTATGAATCTATGATAATATCCCGTAAATCCAAGGAAACTCCTGATTCCAATAGTATTTGTTGGACGCTCCTATGATATGACGGCTTTAATTTTAGTAGGGTCCACTTCTATTCCTCTCCCATATACAATGTGCCCTAAAAATGCCACTTGGTTGATTCAGAATTCACACTTATTGAATTTGGCAAAAAGTTGGTTTTTTCTAGGGATTTCCAAGGCTATAGTGTAGTGCTGAAGATGCTCTTTCTCACTTTTCGAGTAGATGAGAATGTCGTTGATAAATACAACGATGAATTTGTCTAGATATTTCATGAAAAGTTTATTTATGAGATTCATGAATACGGCATGGGCATTGGTCATCCTGAATGGGACAACGTATACTCGTGGTTAGGGGTGGAAAACGGTAACGGATAATTCGTTTTATCCGATATTCGTATCCGAGAAAACACGAATGTGGTAAGCAAAATCTGTATTCGAAAATATTCGTATTCGTATTCGAGAATATTCGTATCCGTATTTGAGAGTATTCGTATTCATATTCGTATTCGAGAATATTCATATCCGTATTCGTATTCGAGACTATTCGATTCGTATTCGATCCGTTTCTATAACCCATGAAAAATCCGTACAAATTTTGTGATTCAAAATTTAGATTTAGGCGGTTTAAAACCGGTAACCGGTCAAAAACCGGTGAAAAATTGGCAAAACCGCTAGGAATCCGTTTTATCCGATATTCGTATCCGAGAAAATCCGTATTCGAAAATATCCGTATTCGTATTTGTGAATATTCGTATCCGTATTTGAGAATATTCGAATTCGTATTTGTATTCGTTTTAAAAATATGGATTCGTATTCGTATTTGAAACTATTCGACCATATCCAATCTGTTTCCACCCCTACTCGTGGTGTCCATACCGAGAGACAAAGATGGTCTTTTTAATGTCAGTGTGATTGACTTTTATTTGGTGATACCTGGATCTTAAACAGATTTTCAAGAATACCCGTGCTTCTTTAGTTTGGTTAAATATGTCATCTATTCTAGGTAGCGGGTATTTATTCTTTGTGGTGGCGTTATTTAGCTCCCGGTAATCTGCACATAACCTCAATCCTCTATCTTTCTTTTTTGCGAATAACACCGAGGCTCCTCATGGTGACGTGCTTTCTCTCCTAAAATCCTTTTCTTTGAGGTCATCTAATTCTTCTTTAATTCCATTAACTCCCGAGCATTCATCCTATAAGGTCTTTTAGAAATGGGCATGGTTCCTAGGATTAGATCAATAGCAAATTCTACTTTCTGGTTTGGAGGCATACCATGTAGTTCATCGGGAAATACGTCTGAAAAATCGCTTCCGATCGGTATAGCTTTTACTTCCTTCATTTAGAGGCTGGCCAAACTAAGGTTAGATGGGGGGTTCTAACTCCTAGATATTGTAGCTTAGGCCCTGTTTGTTTCCACTTAAGATTATTATAATCTAGCTTATAGGTGGAGGATTATATAAGCTAACTTATAATAAGTTGGTGGGAAATAAGCTGTCAGGTGTTTGGCAGCCTGGATTATTAGAGTTATGGATTGTTGTATTCGAATGTTTAAAGACCACAATGCCCTTGAGAGAGAGGTACGGGAGTTGGGGGATGGTTGAATGGCAAAGGTGGGTAATATTCCTAAAGTTTTATGGTCATTAAGATAAAAGGTGGATCTATAAGCTGAAATAAGCTCCTTTTTTGAGCTTATTAGATTACAATAATCTGGCCTATTAGATTATAATAAGTTACCTTATAATCTGGGCTGTTTGTTTCCACTTATGATTATAAGCTAGATTATAATAATCTTAAGTGGAAACAAACAGGACCTTAGTCCTATCTGATTTCCTGATATATATATATATATATATATATATATATATATATATATATATATATATATATATATATATAGACACACACACAGGGGCGAATCCACTGTGGGTGCTAGTGGGCGCTCGAGCACCCCCTCCTCCCACTGTGGAAGAAGACCCAGCCGGCCTCGGCCTGGTCGGCGGTCGCCCGGAGCCGGAGGCTGAACTGTTGAAGAACTGGACCGTCGGGCGTCGCCGCGTCAGAGGATGAAGAAGAGCCCGAGTCGCGGAGTCGGCAGCCCGCAGCCTGGCGGCTGCCGCGGCGGAGGGGGAGTCGGGGAGGGGAGGCGGTCAGCGACTCGGTGCGGAGCCGCAGAGGGGGAGGCCGGAGGTGGTCGGTGACCCGGCAAGGAGGGCGGCTCGACGCGGCGGAGCAGAGGGGCCAGGAGAGGCGATCGGCCACTCAGTGGTGGCCGGCCGGCTGGGCGCGTGCGAGGCCGAGCGGTGGAGCGCCTGGCGGGCAGCGTGCGAGCCGCACGGCGGCATCGACGCATCGAACTCCAGACGCATCGCCGGGCACCGGCATCGCCGCATCGAAGATTCGAACTTTCGGAGATCGCAGATCAGAGCCATCGGAGAGACGGAGAGGACGAGGTGAGCAGCAGATGAGCAGAAATTGAGGCCTGAGGGTGAGGCGCTGGTGACTGGTGAAGACGCGAAGTTTCGAGTAAAATACAGATTTATTGATTTGCCGTTTTTCTACTTTGCGCGGTGAGCCAGTGACTCGTTGTCTCCATGAGCCCAGAGCCCGTGACGCGGTGACGCCGTGAATGCGTGATGACTGATGACCGACCGGCGACCCGCGACCGTGATTCCGTGATTCACATCCGTGATTCACTGTTCTGTGAATCAGTAAATGTGAGTGATTCAGAGTGAATGTGATTATGTGATTCCTATTTTATTGTTGTTCTATCTGATAGCAGGTTGTTGTGCTATATCCTTAGTAGTAGAGCTCCCCCTCTATTTTCATTCTGGATTCGCCACTGCACACACACATTTGTTTTTGACTTGCAGTGTATACTGACCTCATGGACGGATAGCCAATTCATACCCAGAGGTGTGCAAGTGAAAGAGTGCATGGACCTGGGAAGCGGACGCGTCCCCTACTGGGAAAACACCACGCCCACTCACTCACCTCTATGTGGGCCCCACCGGAACCTAAAAGCCCTGCCGACATTCCCTTGCCATAACACGACGGACGATTCGACGAAGGCCTCGTAGGTGCAGGCCAGGGCATTTGCTCGTGCAGCGGTAATAGAAGGGTGGTCTGATGCGTATTTCATCGGCGATCGCCTGATCGGTGCATGGGTCTACCATGGAATGGTAAATTGGTGTGCGAAGCGCTTTTCAATTCCCGGTTGCTTGTGCAGCTGTGCTCAATACACGCGCGACCCGTATTGTGGTTTTGTCATGTTCCAAATTGTTCCCGGTTCCAAGTAGATACGGACAGTGGAGGGAGCTGGGGATCGGGGCCATTTGGTATGGCACCAAGGAACCTTTCTGAAGGAAGAATCAAGGAATATCTTGCAAAGGAAAGAGTGCAGTCTGTATAGATTATTAGATATATGCATGGCCGTCAGATTCAGAAAGAAACAAATGCATGGCCCTCTAATTCAGAAAGAAATAATCCTCTCGCAAGAGAGAGAGAGAGAGGAGGAAACAAATAGAACAGAATAATTTATATTAACCTATACTCATAGTTACAATTCTGATTGAAGATCCAGAAAGATGTGATGTACAAATGTTGATTTTCTATTAGCTAGGTCTCCACTTGTCCTGCGGTGCATGCGTTGCATTCAACACCTAGAATTATTAACCTACTCATATAAATATGAACCTGTGGATACTAGCAAAATCATTCCCATCTCACGCTATCATTAGTTGTACTAATTAAGAACCTTTTTCCCAACACGAAGAAATGGTCCAATATGCTTTCAGTTTCCTTTACATTCATCAGAATCCTTGTTACAGTAAACATGACGTCGATGCTTATGCTTCTTCACTGGCCTTTTCTTTGTACAACGTCAATGCCGTTTCTGCTTCTTCATTTTCTTTTTTCTAGTTTATACTTGATTTGCAGAAGAGCAAGTCAACTATCTAGACTCCGTTCCAAAATGTACTTCCTTTCTCTCTTCCCTTTTTTTCCTCGATCCATCTACCCTACTCTATAATACACCAAAATTATCTTTACTAAATCCACCCCCTCAACCACCTCCACAGTCATGCCTAATCTAAGTCCACCCAGATTTGTGTACCAAAGTAATCCAACTTCATACAAATGAATGGCCTGGATCTCTCCTCAAGTCTTATTCTCTTACTCATTGAAGATCCTAAGGTCAATATTATTTGGATCATGCAAAACGGTAAGCCGTAAGCTGCCCGCCCTGCCCCCCGCGCGAATCCCGCCCCTCCGCCCCCCCCCCCGGCAATCCGTGCGGCTGCCTCGCCTCCCCTCTTCTTCTCGCGATGCCCCCCTTCCTCCCCGCCCCAGCCTTAACCCCTAGCCCCGCTTCCCCCTCCTCCCCGCGCCGCTCGCCGCCACCCCGCCCGGCTCGCCGCCTCCTCCAAGCCCACGCCGCGCCGGCCCTACCGCCGCCGCCCCAGCTCGGCCCCGGCGCCGCCGCAGCGACCCCAGAATGCGGCCCCGCAGGCCTCGTTCCGGGCCCGCAGCGATACGCTGCTCACCCCGCCCCCAACCCCCCACACCGCGCCGCCGCCTCCCACCTCCCACTCCTCCGCTGCACTCCGCCCTCGCTCCTCCTCCCCCGCTCCGCCGCCGTCACCTCCTCCCCCCACACGCTAGGGTTTGTTCTCCCCTCCTCTCAATCTCCTCGCCGCCAACGCCAATGGGGCAGGGCTGGCGCTCTAGGGCGCGGCGCGACCCGGACCTAGACGACGACACCTCTCCTCTACGGCGCCGGGCCCCCCTCAGCGACGAGAACGAGGAGGTGGGCAACGAGGACCTCAGCCTCGAGATCGTCGCGCGGGCGCGGCTGCGCGAGGCGGCGGGCGGCCGCCCCGGGTTGGCCGACCTGCTGTCGCTGTCCTCCAGCGAGAAGGTCGACAAGGACGCCGTGGTGGAGCTCGGCGAGGCGGACACCAGGAGGAAGCAGAAGAAGAATCGGCGCAAGGCGAAGAAGAAGCAGCTGAAGGAGGCGCCGGACGCGGCAGCCGCCGCCGAGAAGGAGGAGGTACGCGTTGGCCTCTCCCTATCAACAAAAAGCTTCGTGCTCTCGGCTCCGACGCTCCAAATCTATAAATCCGATTCCAATCCCATTCCCCAAATCCCCAATTCGTCGAGATCCCCAGCAAAGCGATGAAGAACCCTAAGCCTCCTCCCTCCAAGCCTTCCCCGTCCGCCAAGCCCTCCGCCGCCATGGCACCCTGCAAGTCTCGCTGGGGCCCGCCACCCGCCGCCGGAGACAAGGCCGCGTCCACCTCCTCCCGCACCCCGAACACCACCCCCTCCTCCGACTCCAGGCGCCATCCCGGTCCTCCTGCTCCTGCCCCCTCGCCCGCAACCCCGCATCACCAGCGGCCGCCCTCCGCCCGCCGCAGCAGCAGCCGCCGGTGGAGACCCCTCCCCCTCCGCCGTACGGCTTCCACAATCTCGACCGCCGCACCATGATCCTCGCCGACGACACCGTGCACTCCTACTTCGCCCTGCTGCCTGATTACCCCTTCGAGCCAACCCCCTTGCCTCCGCTCCCGCACCTCCCCCGCGCCGGCCCCGACGTCTGGCCGCCGCATCAGCCGCCGCTGGCACCGCACGACGCCAAGCGCAAGCACCCCGCCGACCCCGACGAGGGCTTCCCGGGGCACCCCAAGCAGCCCCGGTTCGAGTCGCCGCATCACCCGTCGCAGGTGCCGCCCCATGCGGCGGTCGACAGGCACGCGCTCAGGAGGGCGTTCCTCAAGTACGCCAAGATGCTCAACGATAGCGCCGCGCAGAGGCAGCGCTACCTTGAATGTAGACGCGTCCCGTGCCTCGCCTGTGGCAGGTTTGGTGATCCCACATTGCTTGTCACTTCCTTCCTGGCAAGCTTTCTTATACTGTTTGTAGTCAGGTTCCTGTGCTGGTTTCTTGCCATTGTTGAGCTCGTTCTTACTCTTTGACTCGATATGTCTTTGATGTGTGGTTCTTATCATCGTAAGCTGATACTGACACTATCATGTGTGTGTCTTGCTGGAGAGATCCACATTGGAACGTTTCATTGTGTGAAAAATGCTAGCTAATAGGTCTGTAGTTTGTCATGCTGCTCAATTTGTATGAGTTCTATCCGGGATGTTACTTGGTGATGGGTAACTAAGATTGCTAGCTAATGGGTGACTCTTCAGCTGCTAAATTACATCTTATATTGGTTCGATTTCTTAAGTTACAACTACCATTCTTATGGACCAAGATTGCTTGTTATTACATGTTCTCACTTCTCAACAAAATACATGATTAGTAGCAGATTTGCTTATAATCTGGAACTAGCCTTTAATTTCCTTTCATGTCACCTCCACTAGCAGCTATCACATTTTGTGATCTTGTACTGTACACAACAAATGAAAAATGGCAGGTACTCTTGCTAAATTACAATTACACTTATATATGTTAATTAGTTGTTTTTCCATACCTGATTGAAAGGTCTTTTATATAGGTTGTAAATTTAAAAGAAGCAAGGGATTTCTCCAACAACAAAAGGTTCATTTATGTTTTCAAGGTTTGATTTAACTTATTTTCACTGCTACAGACAGCCCTATCACAGACGGTTCGGAACCGTCATCACAGACGGTTCTTGAACCGTCAGTGTCTAGGTGTCAGTGATAGTTGTGGTTATCACAGACGGTTCCCAAGCCGTCTGTGATAAAAACATTACAGACGGTCTTTATTACTAACCGTCTGTGATATTCGAGTATCACAGACGGTTTTTTTGTAAAAAACCGTCGGTGATAGTCTTGTATCACAGACGGTTTTAAAAAAACCGTCTGTGATACGAGACTATCACAGACGGTTTTTTATAAAAAAACCGTCTGTGATACTCGAATATCACAGACGGTTAGTAATAAAGACCGTCTGTGATATATACAATATCACAGACGGTTGTTATTACTAACCGTTTGTGATATTTTGTATATCACAGACGGTTTTCATTACTAACCGTCTGTGATATTTGTGTATCACAGACGGTCAGTAGTAAAGGCCATCTGTGATATCATTCACACCACAGACGGCACTCTTTGAAACCGTCTGTGATATTGTATCACAGACGGATTTTAACAACGAACCGTCTGTGATACCAAGTGCATCATCCATTTTATTTGATATTTTTTGGCTAGCCTCAGGATATGCTAGCCATGCCCTCTGAACGCAAGCAAGCAAGCAGATTACAGATAAATGACAGATATAAGTTAATTGCAACTCATAGTAAATTACAACAAAATTCGTACACAGCAGATCACATACATATATATATAGAATGAAAATCGTTACACAAAATCTGACAAATGAAATCATTTGAAGGAATTGTTTGATTTGTACAGTTGAATCCAATGTTTCAACATCTAATTATCACCATTGCCGGCGTAGAACTCTCCCTTCCTACTTATGACCTCTCCTAGCAAGAATTGGGAGATGATTGCACGAATCTCCATGAGATTGTCAAGATCATATGCACTTTCGTCCAAGTGCACCCGCTGTCGCTAGGAGCAATGTTAAGTCATTAATTAGCATGTGTGTGTAATACAAATACATATATATAATCAGAAAGTAATAATTATTGGAAGGACCTGACAAACCTCTGGATCATTGATCTTAGTAGCAATGATTTCCTTCATATGGCGGCAAACGTAGAATCCACATACGTTGCCCTGTAGCTGCTGGTGGCACTGCAAAAATAGAATTACATACATCGGTATTGTCAATTCTAGAGGCATTATAACAAAGTATGATATAGGATTGTTGTGTTGTAGCGGGTACCGGAAATCGCGTGTTGTGTCGTAGCGTGTCACTGGATTTGTCGTGTCTTCCTCCTTGAGCAACATAATCGGCAAACGCCCTACGTGATTCAAAAAACTTATCCTCGGCCGTGGCAAACAAAAGAAATATTACAATAGAGTTACGTATGGAGGAAATGAGTTTACCTGTTAAGTACTTCTTGCACAAGACTGAAGTCGTGGTTGCTCCTAAGGAGGGAATCAAGGTATATTACCTTGCTCCACTTTGGTACAATCACAAGCAAAATCCAGTGATGCCTAGTCATGTGTGTCGCCATAGTGATTAATCCTAAGTTCATGCCGCATGTAAAGTACAAATGAAACATATGTGTGGCAACTAGCGAAGCACTTACCCTTGGTTGAAGGGTACCATGATGTATTCCTTGTCGGTGTGAGCAATCAATCCCCTCGTTATGTATCCTTGCACGAAGGATGCATCTTCATTGATAGATTGCTCGGAGACCAAGTGAGGGTCGAGGAAACCCACCGGTCGTCGCAATCGCCGGACTTCTTGGATCATGTATCTATACATAAAGAAAGAGTAATGACATTTATCTGTATAACGTGAATGTAGAACTTCATTGTGCAGTACACTTACAGTGTCCAGCATCGTAGAAGTGAGGCGTCGAGTTCGTCGAGATTGAATAGTAAGAATAAATCTTCGAATGTCACGACGATGTAGCCCAAGTCGTTGAGGAAATGCGTGTCGTTATATTTCAGAGTCAATGCACTCTGCCGGTTTGGCTTCATGTTGGACTTCTCCATGTACCAGGCATGCAAACTATTGCAAATCATACCAACCTGGCGTAATTGTGAATCGGGCAATAACGACACTCCTAGAACAAACTTCCATGGCACGGGACGCGGCTTAACTTTCGTCGCATGAGCCTTGGAGGCCTTGGAGCCTCGCTTATGATATGTTCTCGGTGGCGTCTCGGCGGGAGCCGATGCAACAGACTTTACTGGATTTGGAGGTGGAGGTGAAGCCACCGGAGCCGATGTGCCAGGTCCAGGGCGATGTCCCTCTTGGGCCACTGGATGTGAAGATTGTGGCACAGACATGTCGAGGACGATGTCCCTCTTGGGCCACTGAATGAATGTGTGGACGGCATCCCCGTATGTCTTAATCTCTTCGTTTGGGGGCTTCTCAAGAGGGACGGGCTTAAAAATATCATTAATCATGTCCACCTGGACCTTCATGAAACCGGTGTCTACTTGTACACCGTGCACGAGCGTCCCTGGCAGCAATGGATACACCATGCCGTGCCCAGCATCAACGGGAATAGAGCCAACAAGCCTGACTGTGAGGGTGCAAGGCATGGGCTCCTACATAACGATACAAGATGAGTTAAGGCGTCCACCAGAGAGATCTATGTACCATTCTAAAGAGGTACATTACCTGAATGTCATCAATACGTAAGTGGTCGTCGCTATGTTCAGAAATTGGTGTGGACGCGCAGCTACTGCGACGTTGAGGGGGACTGGGTACCGCAGTACTAGGAGTGGGTTGCGATTGGTTGCGGACTTGTCTCAGTTCTTCCCGCAACGAATCTATCTCTCCTCGAAGTGAGGCAGTCTGCTCTTGAAGTGAGGCAGATAGTTGTTCCTCAAGTTGAGCACGAAGCTCCTGTTTTATTTGTTCGCTGCGGTACGCCTTGGATCTCTTCCTACTCCTATATGTCTCGGAGTAATCTGGAAATCCGTGCCTCCAAGGTACATAAACCCCCATGCCTCGTGTGCGACCTGGGTGCTCCTTGTTTCCCAAGGCCTGTGATAGTAAATCTATCTCCCTATATTCTTCAAAGGAGCCACGAGAAGATTCGGTAGTCAATGATTGCTGCAAGAGGCAATTAATCATGTTATTTTTGAACCCATGAAGTTCAAGAGGTGTTAACAAGTATGTTGTTTAACATATTTTACCATGCGTTGGGACACTTCCTCATCTGCGGGGTTTTTGAAAGAGACACCCGAAGATGTGGTTGATGACCTCGCTCTTAACCAGTTTCGAGCGCGCTCGTTTGCGATCCCGGCAAATGGCGGAGAGGCCTCCGATCGGATTGCGACCTCATCCTGCATCCTCCATTGCGGGATTTTACCCGCGTACCCAGCAGTGCCGAGTCTGTGAGGGTGCGTGTTTTGTGACTGGAGATCCTTGTGCGCCGCACTTTGTTGTACAAATTCGGGCGTCGTCTTCATCTGCACAAAGGCCTCCCATGTTTCCGGCGACACGAAAGGATACTTCGTGAAGGGCGTGACATCCTCGGCCACGTACTTCGTCACAAGAGTGCTCTTAAAATTCTTCCATGCTTTTCCCATCGCGAGGAGCGCTTGCCGTTGCACGAGTCCCTGTGCTTCTGCTGGGAACTCGAACGAATTTGTAAGTTCCTCCCATAGCTGATTTTTGTGATCCTTTGTCAAATCTTTCCAGCTTGCTATGGTGATGGGGACCCGTTGCCTTCCAATTATCCCGCAGGTAGTCCGAAATGATGACGCTGCTTTCGACGGTTCCAGAGGGACCCCATCCGGAGAGACCACCGTGATGGTCATTCGGCCCTCTGGCCTTTTCGATACTCCTCGGCCACGTTTAGATTTCGCAGTCTTGGTAGCGTGAGACCCAGATGACGACGACGAAGACTGTGTGGACGCCATCTCTCTTCTAAGAAAAAACTAACTGAAGTGAGCTATGGACCCAGCTTGTCAAAGTTCTATGAATCAAGTGACACAAACCAGTGCGTCAAGTTCATTGAACAAGATACACTGCAGTGTCACTTGCTTTATGCCCTTCCAAATAGACCTTGCGAAGCATATAACATGTGAAGCATATATATACATGTGAAGCATATACATGTGAAGCATATAACATGTGAAGCATATATATATATATATATATATATATATATATATATATATATATATATATATATATATATATATATATATATATATATATACATGTGAAGCATATAACATGTGAAGCATATAACATGTGAAGCATATATATATATACATGTGAAGCATATAACATGTGAAGCATATATATATATACATGTGAAGCATATACATGTGAAGCATATAACATGTGAATCATATATATATATACATGTGAAGCATATACATGTGAAGCATATATATATATACATGTGAAGCATATACATGTGAAGCATATAACATGTGAATCATATATATATATATACATGTGAAGCATATACATGTGAAGCATATATATATATACATGTGAAGCATATACATGTGAAGCATATAACATGTGAATCATATATATATATACATGTGAAGCATATACATGTGAAGCATATAACATGTGAAGCATATATATATATATATACATGTGAAGCATATAACATGTGAAGCATATATATATCATAAAGCTAACATGTGAAGCACAGGGAGGGACCGGCGTCGGGGGGGACCGCCGGCTTCGGGAGGGAGCGGCGTAGGGAGGGAGGGACCGGCGTCGGGGGGGACCGCCGGCTTCGGGAGGGGGCGGCGTAGGGAGGGAGCGGCGGCGTCGGGAGGGAGGGACCGGCGTCGGGGGGACCGCCGGCTTCTGGAGGGAGCGGCGTCGGGAGGGAGCGGCGGCGTCGGGAGGGAGGGACAGGCGTCGGGGGGGACCGCCGGCTTCGGGAGGGGGCGGCGTAGGGAGGGAGAGGCGGCGTCGGGAGGGAGGGACCGGCGTCGGGGGGTGTCAGACCCGGATTTTTCAATCCGAATCTTACTGTGTTTCACTGCACTAATCCCTGGATCAGTAGTTAGTGCACACAGCTACATTGCTGAATCATTTCATACATCGCATAATCATCCATTATATTACATAAAATGAAATACACCACGTCGGGTGATAGTTTACAAAAGGGGCCGACTAGGCCAATGTCATGATTACAAATACGCACAGCGGAAATACAGCAAAAGCAAACCCAAATCCACAGGCAAGCGGCCAGTAGGGTAATGTGTACAATATATGCCACCAGGGTCCCGGCAACATAAATGTACACAACGCCTAGGGTCTACTTGTCTATGCCTAACCACCGAGGCCTACGCCTTAATTAGCGCCTTTGCTTCCGTCGATGTTGGCGGGGGCCTCCTCGTAGGCGTAGTGCTCTTGAACTCCTGTTTCTGAATTGTATCGCAAGAGCGAGAATGAGCACTCCGACCCCGTGCTCGCGAGCCAATACACAGAATGCAAATAAATAGTATGCATGGCTTAACAAAGGAGAGGCTCGGGCTATTTTATTTTGCGCAGAGTGCTTTTGAATACAATTAATTAAAGTGTCCTATGACTTAGCAATTTTGGAACAAATCATAATGTACAAGGAAATGCATTATTAATATCGATTCAGATTCCATCCACCGTTACATGGCTTCTGCACCATATAGCAATTTCTTCAGCGTTATAGCCGCTTAACTTACCACTGGGACGACGCCCAGGACAATTCCAAACCAGGGCAGCCCTTCGCCCTTCCATTTTTCCATTCCCAGTTTTCAAACATTTTGTAAACAGAACTATATCCAGTTAAGTTCCCATGTCTGCCCATGACCGTGGGCACGGCTATTCGAATAGTTTTAACTCTGCAGAGTTTGTACACTTTCACCACAAGAGACAATCAACTCGTTACCCCACACGATTCCTTAGACGTGTGGTTGAGCAGACCATCACAGTGACTTTTCAAAGTATCTAGTCCTTTCTCCCATCTCACATTATGGGTAACCTCCCATTTGCGATGGGTCCCATCTGTGCGCGGGATGTTTCTCACTACTACTAGCGTACGGGCTCCACTCCCCTCTGCGCTAGTACGACTGAGAAACTTCACCCTACCTGGTGTCCCTTCGGCCCCCTTGCCATAGCATAACCCCATCAATCCACTACCAGTGAGATGAGTCCGGGATTTCGATAAATCTACTGGGCCAAGTTGTATTTTACAGACTTGTGGTTGTACTGTTTTACACGGGTTGACATGACGAGATTCAGTCCTTAGTATTATCTGAGCGGTTCTACCACACTCCACAATTTTGTGCATTCCTTCGCACCACATACCAGCCCCCAAACCATCCGCTCAGATATTAAAGCAAATTGAGAGTTTTTGGGAATACAAAATAACCATATCCAACATACACCAGTCATTATCACCATGACTGCCCAACCAACTTTTCTCATGATTAAAAAGTGATGCTTGGGCGCTTTCGCGCCCATGAGTACCTAAACAATACTACGCATGGCATACAATTACGGACTTATTTTCGAAAGGTTACTATTATAATTTGTGCTAGGGCGACAATGTTCACATGTTCAAATATTTCAAAGGAGGGGTAATATTAACCAAGTACACAATGGGATATAACTAGAATCTTAAATTAACATGTATTTGCATATAAATAACCGCATGCAATTTGATAATTTAAAGCAAAGTAATTTGCAGAAATGTAGGTTCAACATGATCAAAGTATTGACTCGCCTTGGTCACAGGGATCTGGTTCTTGATGATCTTGAGCTTCTAAGGTTGCTGCCTCGGATTCCTCTTCCTGAGCCTCGTATGCTATATAATCGCGTGGATACCCAATTTAAAAGAAAAGCAACCAATCACTCAAAATATCACCAGAAAATCAAATAAACTCCAAAAATTATGGTTCTGGGTCCATTAGATAGATATGGAATTTAGACAAATTTAGAAATTTGTTTCATTCAATTTAGAGCTAAAATGAAGAAGTTATAGTCAGTCAAAGTTCTTTGTTTTTAGTCAAATCCAAAAATTACTAAATTCTGACATGTGGGTCCAGTTACTGTTCATTGGGTCCACATGTCAGTACGGTCCTTGCTTAGATGTCTCACTGACCGGTGGGGCCCGGCGGTCAGCGGTGACTCGGGAATGCAGTGGCTGACAGGTGGGGCCCACCTGTCAGATTGAAATAAAATCGAGAAAACTCAACCCGGCGCTGCGGAGCCAGGGGCTCGAACGCGCGCGGCCGGGGAGTTGGGAGGGAGAAGAGAGTTAACGCTGATAGCCAAGAGAGCGGGGGAGGCTTTGCCTACCTCTATAGGGCAGTTTATCCCCTTGGGGTGGGTCGGCAGCGGGGTCGGGCAGAGAAGTCGTGGACGACGGTGGCCGGCGGTGAGGGAAGGTCGGGGAGCTTCGGGTGAGTGTCGAAACGCGATCCTCGCGTTATGGCGAAGACGGTGACGCGGTCTTCAAGGGCCGAGGAGGTCCGGAGATGGGTCGGCGTCGAGCGGCAGCGGCGGCTCGGGGAAGCTCCAGGCGACGGCGAACCACAGGCGGCGAGGAGCTCGGACGAGGGCCGGGGAAGCTTCGCGGCGCTCTGGAGATGATCCTAGCTCAAGGAATTTGGCTCTGGGACAGTGAAACAGTGGGAAGTTAGTTCGCCGGAGTTGGGGGAGAAAGAGATCGCCGGCGGCTACAGGGCACGAATACCCGATTACCTTCGGTTGAACGGAGAGAGCGGCGTGGGGAACTCAACGGAGGGTTCATTGCCTTATATACCTGCTAGGAGGGGAGCTGGCAACGGGCGGCTCCCGCGCGGTCGCGTCGGAGCAGGTGGCGGAGGCAGGGGGGGTGTGACGCGGGCGGCATTAATGCTAGGTGCACTGTGCATGACGCCGCATGCCCACGCCCGCGCGGTCTCCTCCGCTTTTGCGGTCTCTCACGCGCGAGGGGGAAGCTGGGCAGAAGATCGGCGCCACGTGGCCGAGCTGAAGCGACGGGGCGGAGAGAAACCGGGGGCGGTGGCGCCGAACCGTGGGCGGAGGCGGTGGATTCAGGGGTGGCGTCGGCTCCGCAGGCTTTTCCACCATGGCGACGGGACGACACAGGCAGGCGAAGCCGTCGCATGCGCGCCACGGAGGCGCGCGGTGCTGTCCCCGCGCAGAGAGAGGAGTCGGGGCGAAGGGGGAAGAAGGCCCTGACAGGGCGGGCCCGCTGTCCAGCGAGAGAGGAGAGGGAAGGCGCGGCCGGTGCGGATAGAGCCGGCGCGCGCGGGAGGGCGGATCGGGCCACACGCGTGTCGGCCGATGGGAGAGGGTAGGCGGGTTTCCGGCGGGGATCTGGCCGCCCACGCGTCGATCGGAGAGGGAGGGCTGGAATTTCTATTTTCTTTACTGAGTTCTGGATTTTCAGAAAAGCCCATAAATTCATTTAGCCTTGGAAAAATATGTAATTACTTCCAAAATTTTCAGGAAAATTCACAGAAGATCTTTATGACATTTTCGACTTAATAAAAATATTTCCAACTAATGTTGGTATTTACTTTACTTGCTTCCATTGTATTTCATGCCATTGTCTTCAAATAATATTTTATGCCCTAAATCAAATTTCTTTCTTTGCTTTTATGGATCATCTTTTCAGATTCGTGTTTACAAATTTTTGTCTCCCTTCCATTACTTGCATATTCCTTTTTAGGGTATTATCAATACCTATCTTTCTCTTTTATTAATTCTTCGATTTTTGGAACCTCAACCAAATTCAGAAAAACATCGAGAAATCCAAATTCAAATGGAATATATTGCAACAGTAATTCAGAAGCTTCTCATTTCTAATTTCAAATTTTCGGGCTGTTACAAACCTACCCCCCTTAAAAGAATCTCGACCCCGAGATTCAACTTAACTAGTGAACAGGTCGGGGTAATCTCTTCGTAGCTGGTCTTCACGCTCCCAGGTAGCTTCTTTCTTGGAGTGATGGCTCCATTGTACCCGGCACATGCGAATGATTTGAGTTCGCGTCTTCTTTTCCACGGTATCCAGGATCCTGATCGGACGCTCCTTGTAGGTTAGGTCTTCCTCAATCTCGATTGCTTCCAACGAAGCTTGATCCTCAGGTACTCGTAGACACTTCTTCAGTTGGGACACATGGAAGACGTTGTGTATGTCGGATAGATTCGGAGGTAACGCCAGCTGGTAGGCAACTTCCCCCTTTTTAGACACAATTGGGAATGGTCCAACATATCGTGGGGTGAGCTTGCCTTTGACCTTGAATCGTCTAACTCCTCGCAAGGGTGATACCTTCAGATAAACATGATCTCCCACTTCAAAACTTAGTGGCCTTCTTCTCTTGTCTGCATAACTTTTCTGCCTGGACTGGGCTGCTTGCAGTCGATCTCTAATTAGGCGAACCTTTTCTTCAGCCTGCCTTAAAGTGTCTGGCCCAAAAACATAGTTTTCTCCTACTTCTGACCAGTTTAGAGGAGTTCGACACTTTCTGCCATACAATGCTTCAAATGGCGACATCTGAAGACTGGCTTGATAACTATTGTTGTAGGCGAATTCAGCATAGGGTAAGCATCTATCCCAATCCTTGGAAAAATCCAAGGCGCAAGCCCGAAGCATGTCTTCTAATATCTGGTTTACTCTCTCTGTTTGACCATCTGTCTGGGGGTGGTAGGCGGTGCTGAAATCCAAGTGGGTGCCCAGAGCTTCATGTAAACTAGCCCAGAAATGTGAGGTAAATTGGGAACCTCGATCCGAGACTATCCGCTTTGGTATGCCGTGTAAGCATACAATGCGTGACATGTACAGCTCTGCCAATTTATCTCCCTTGTAGGTTGTCTTGACTGGGATAAAGTGTGCCACTTTAGTCAGCCTATCAATTATGACCCATACGGAGTCATATCCTGATTTGGTTCGTGGAAGTCCTGTGATAAAGTCCATCCCGACTTCTTCCCACTTCCACTGGGGTATTTTCAATGGTTGTAGTAGTCCTGCTGGCCTCTGATGTTCTGCTTTCACTCTCTGACACACATCACAACAGGCTACATGTTCAGCTATGTCTCTCTTCATACGGGGCCACCAGCAAAATTGTTTCATGTCTTGATACATCTTGGTGCTCCCGGGGTGGAGGGAATAAGGGGAGCTATGAGCTTCTCTCAGTATCAGATTCTTAAGATCCTTTCGATGTGGGACCACGATACGTGTTCCGTATCGTAGAGTACCCTCATGGTCAATATTCATGTTGGGTGCCTTCCCTTCTTCCCTTAATCTTTTCCATTTCAAAATAGCTGGATCATCTTGCTGTGCCGTCATAATCATTTCTTCTATACTTGATTGGATTTCCATGGTGGCTAGAGTGCCTGGCCCCACTATTTCCAAATTCAAAGCTTTTAACTCCTGGTAGAGCTCAGGTTGATGTTCTTGTACCATAAGATTATTGCAATAAGCCTTACGACTTAATGCATCCGCTACCACATTGGCCTTCCCAGGGTGGTAGTGTACACTTATATCATAATCCTTGATTAATTCTAACCATCTTCTCTGCCTCAAATTAAGATGAGATTGTGTGAAGAAATACTTGAGGCTTTTGTGATCTGTATATATATCGCAATGGTTACCAATCAAGTAATGCCGCCAAATCTTCAATGCGTGTACTACTGATGCCAATTCCAGGTCATGGGTAGGGTAGTTGGCTTCATGAGGGCGAAGCTGCCTAGACGCATATGCCACTACCTTGCCTTCCTGCATTAGTACACATCCAAGCCCCTGATGTGAGGCATCACAGTATACCTCAAAATCTTTGCGCACATCAGGCAGGGTTAACACAGGCGTGGTAGTCAATCTCTTCTTCAACTCTTGGAAGCTTTCTTCACATGCCCTGGTCCATTCAAACTGCTTCTCCTTCTTGAGTAATTGAGTCATTGGCCTGGCAATCCGAGAAAATCCTTCTATGAATCTCCGGTAGTATCCAGCCAATCCGAGGAAGCTCCTCACTTCAGTGACGGAAGCTGGCTGCTGCCACTCTATGACTGCTGCTATTTTGGCGGGATCAACAGATACTCCTCCTGCTGACACTATGTGTCCCAAGAAACTAATGTCATGCAGCCAGAATTCACACTTGCTATATTTTGCATATAATTGATGCTCCTTTAGCCTTTCCAACACCAGGCGCAGATGTTCCGCATGCTCCTCAGCATTCTTGGAGTATATAAGGATGTCGTCAATAAAGACCACGACAAACTTGTCCAAATACTCCATGAATACCTTGTTCATCAGGTTCATGAAGTAAGCTGGGGCATTGGTTAACCCAAAAGACATGACTGTAAACTCATACAGCCCATATCTAGTGGTGAAAGCCGTCTTAGGTATATCTTCAGCTCTAATCTTCAGTTGATGATAGCCCGATCTTAGGTCTATTTTGGAGAATACCGTGGCTCCACCAAGTTGATCGAATAAATCATCAATCCTGGGGAGTGGGTATTTGTTCTTGATGGTTACTTCATTTAGGGCCCTGTAATCCACACACATCCGAGTGGTGCCATCTTTCTTCTTCACAAATAATACTGGAGATCCCCACGGCGAGGAACTCGGCCTAATGAACCCCTTATCTTGCAGCTCATATAGTTGCTTCTTTAATTCTTCTAACTCATCCACCGTCATCCGGTAGGGTCTCTTGGAGACGGGTGCAGCACCGGGCTTCAGGTTGATGACAAATTCCAAATCTCTGTCTGGTGGCATGCCTGGTAATTCCTCGGGAAATACTTCAGGGTAGTCTTGTACCACAGTCATTCCTTTTAATGGCACATCTTCACAATAATAGATTGCCCCACCCCAGCGGTACGGGCGATCCACCTTCACTTCTATTGTTAACCCAGGACACTTGGTCAACTTGACCTTCCTAGTGGCACAGCTTATGACCCCTTGATACTTTGCGAGCCAATCCATCCCCAGTATAATGTCCAGAGTTTGGGAGGGTAAAACTATTAGATCCGCTAAGAAGTCCCATCCTTCCATAGTAATTGCTACCCCAGGGCTCACTGAGGTGGTAGTAATTGGACCAGCTGGTGAACTAAGTACCACTGGTTTTTTTAGAGTATATACTGGTAACCCCAACTTGTCAGCATACCCTTTTGATATAAATGAATGGGAAGCTCCAGAATCAAATAATACTTGTGCGGGTATGGTTTTAACAGAAAACGTACCCATAAGGACTCCAGCGGCTTCCTGAGCTTCTTCAGCTGTAATGTGGTTGACCCGACCGCGATTTGGGGCTGGTACACTTTTACTGCCTTGTGAACTCTGATACCCCTTGTTGGGGGCTGAAACCTGACTGCGCCCGGGGGCGTTTTGCTTTTGTGGGCACTTACCGACATAGTGCCCTTTTTCTCCGCAACCAAAACATGTAACGTTGGCCATTGGGTTGCTACCCGTGTACTGCCCCCCGGTGCGCGGAGCTTGAGATGAACTTCCACTTGGTCGAGGGGTTGGAGTTGAAGCACTGGATTGATAGGGTTTTGAAAAGGAGGGGTTGCTGAAGAATTTCTGTACGAACCTTCCTTGGGGGCGCTGAGCCGATAGCTTTCGCTTGCGGCTGGCCTCCAAGTTCTTCCTCTCATTTTCCAGAATCAGTGCCTTATTCACCAGTTGATGAAAGCTGGTGAAATCTTGAGTGATCAGCTGAACTCGTAGTTCCTCGTTCATTCCTTCAAAGAATCTATCAATCTTTTCTTCTTCGTCCTCCACATCCTTTGGGGCATATCGGGCCAATTGTGTGAATTTGGTAAGGTACTCATTTATTGACCTATTCCCCTGCTTCAGTGTGCGAAACTCATTCTTCTTCATCCGCATTACTCCGGTTGGAACGAAGTTAGCCTTGAAAGCGGTCTTGAATTCCTCCCAAGGAACTGCTTCTGTGTTGGTTTCTGTGGTGGCATCCTCCTGGCCTCTGGCGGCCAAGTAATTCTCCCACCAAGCTGCAGCGGCACCCTGCAGCTGGTGTGCAGCGAGCATGACTTTGTCTTCCTCTGCGCATTTAATTAGGCGCAGCTTTCTCTCAATATCTCGAAGCCAGTCCTCGGCTTCCAGTGGTTCTTCTGCCGATGTAAATGTGATTGGCCTTGTCCTCTGGAAATCTCCCAAGTCAGCTCTATGCCCTCCTGAGCTTCCTTGCTGTCCCGCATATATGGCTTGCAAAATCTGAGTTTGTTGTGCCATAACTTGGGCCATTGTAGGGTGTTCCGGAGGGTTTGGAAGGTTGTCATTTCCCTGGTCTTGAGTTCTGCCCTGATCTTCAGGCAGAACCCCACGATTTGAGTCTACCTCGGCGGGGTTTGTATTAGTCTGAGCCCTGGTAGTTCGTCGGCTGGCCATCTGCAGTGGTAGCTTTATACTCAGTGCTATTTCTTTATGTAGGAAAAACAAGGGGTGCCAACCCATACAAAAGAAAGCAGTAAAAACCATGACGAGGCAATTTCCAATCATAAGGCCGATATCCAGCCATTCATAAAACACACCAACAATTACATAGCCAGCTTTTATGCTGGGCTTACAATTACATCATAATAATTAAAGTTCATAGGTCCGCGACTACGAAATAGAAAGGACGGATACAACCACTAAGATACATAAATTTAGTACTTGCATCACATACTGCAAGTACATCACGATCCCATCTACTCCTCCGTGTACCAGGCACCATAGTTGGAGGGACTATAGTGTGGCGAGCGGGAGCGGGACCGACTACCACTACCCTCCGATGGGTCATAGTCCGATGGAGTGCTTGGGGGGCTACGGCTTGGGGGAGGCCTTGTCCGACGGAACGCAGCCTGTGGTCCTGGAGGTCGCGCGCTCTTGCGCGCGGTCAATAGGGTGCGGGGGCCTGACCCTGGCGGAGGAGGTACCGGTGCTGCTGCAGGTGCAGGGGCCGGTGGAGGCTGGGCCCTGGCGGCAGCTGCCTCTGCCTTGGCCTCCGCCAAGGCTTGCTCGCATTGGACGAGCTGCTGCTGGAGAGACGTCATGGAGACGTGCCTGGTGAGGAGCTGCTGGCGGAGGGAGGAGATCTCCTCCAAGGCAACGGTGTGGGCCACCCCCATGGCCCTGGTGAGCTCAACCTGATGCGTGAGCATCGGGTCGTCCTCATTCTCCGGCATGGTGACTTCATTGTACTGTGCTCCGTCTCGGCGGGTGGGGTGGTAGCAGTATGGGGCATGGCGCAGGGGGGCCCGGTATATGTCGCATAGCCGCGCGGCGGCTAGACGAGCAGCGTCTTGGATCGCAGCGGCCCGAGTACTCCTCCGGTGCTCGGATGTGAACACGTGAGAAGGATCGAGCTCACCCCTGGGGTATATGAATACCTCCATAACCCAGGATTCTTCTCCTCCTGTGGTAACCTTCAATCCCCTGTAGATAGGCTGATCCTTGAACTCCAGGTAGTGTAAGAGTTTGCGCAAAATGGTAGCAAACTCCCCCTCATTGACACCGTGGGCTATGTAGTCCCAGTGTCCTTCATCTCCTGCGCCTGCCATCTGGAAATTAGGTTACTAGTGTTAGTATCTTTCAAGGTATTTAAAAGAACAATGGAATAGAGTAGATCTAAGAAGGGTACGAAAAGAGATAGTATCCTTATATCTTTCGAAATTCTTTTTATAGGTTTCATAAACATTGTGATCCTAACCCATCCTAAGGCTTTTACCCTACGGTCGTATGCTCTGATACCAGCGCTGTCAGACCCGGATTTTTCAATCCGAATCTTACTGTGTTTCACTGCACTAATCCCTGGATCAGTAGTTAGTGCACACAGCTACATTGCTGAATCATTTCATACATCGCATAATCATCCATTATATTACATAAAATGAAATACACCACGTCGGGTGATAGTTTACAAAAGGGGCCGACTAGGCCAATGTCATGATTACAAATACGCACAGCGGAAATACAGCAAAAGCAAACCCAAATCCACAGGCAAGCGGCCAGTAGGGTAATGTGTACAATATATGCCACCAGGGTCCCGGCAACATAAATGTACACAACGCCTAGGGTCTACTTGTCTATGCCTAACCACCGAGGCCTACGCCTTAATTAGCGCCTTTGCTTCCGTCGATGTTGGCGGGGGCCTCCTCGTAGGCGTAGTGCTCTTGAACTCCTGTTTCTGAATTGTATCGCAAGAGCGAGAATGAGCACTCCGACCCCGTGCTCGCGAGCCAATACACAGAATGCAAATAAATAGTATGCATGGCTTAACAAAGGAGAGGCTCGGGCTATTTTATTTTGCGCAGAGTGCTTTTGAATACAATTAATTAAAGTGTCCTATGACTTAGCAATTTTGGAACAAATCATAATGTACAAGGAAATGCATTATTAATATCGATTCAGATTCCATCCACCGTTACATGGCTTCTGCACCATATAGCAATTTCTTCAGCGTTATAGCCGCTTAACTTACCACTGGGACGACGCCCAGGACAATTCCAAACCAGGGCAGCCCTTCGCCCTTCCATTTTTCCATTCCCAGTTTTCAAACATTTTGTAAACAGAACTATATCCAGTTAAGTTCCCATGTCTGCCCATGACCGTGGGCACGGCTATTCGAATAGTTTTAACTCTGCAGAGTTTGTACACTTTCACCACAAGAGACAATCAACTCGTTACCCCACACGATTCCTTAGACGTGTGGTTGAGCAGACCATCACAGTGACTTTTCAAAGTATCTAGTCCTTTCTCCCATCTCACATTATGGGTAACCTCCCATTTGCGATGGGTCCCATCTGTGCGCGGGATGTTTCTCACTACTACTAGCGTACGGGCTCCACTCCCCTCTGCGCTAGTACGACTGAGAAACTTCACCCTACCTGGTGTCCCTTCGGCCCCCTTGCCATAGCATAACCCCATCAATCCACTACCAGTGAGATGAGTCCGGGATTTCGATAAATCTACTGGGCCAAGTTGTATTTTACAGACTTGTGGTTGTACTGTTTTACACGGGTTGACATGACGAGATTCAGTCCTTAGTATTATCTGAGCGGTTCTACCACACTCCACAATTTTGTGCATTCCTTCGCACCACATACCAGCCCCCAAACCATCCGCTCAGATATTAAAGCAAATTGAGAGTTTTTGGGAATACAAAATAACCATATCCAACATACACCAGTCATTATCACCATGACTGCCCAACCAACTTTTCTCATGATTAAAAAGTGATGCTTGGGCGCTTTCGCGCCCATGAGTACCTAAACAATACTACGCATGGCATACAATTACGGACTTATTTTCGAAAGGTTACTATTATAATTTGTGCTAGGGCGACAATGTTCACATGTTCAAATATTTCAAAGGAGGGGTAATATTAACCAAGTACACAATGGGATATAACTAGAATCTTAAATTAACATGTATTTGCATATAAATAACCGCATGCAATTTGATAATTTAAAGCAAAGTAATTTGCAGAAATGTAGGTTCAACATGATCAAAGTATTGACTCGCCTTGGTCACAGGGATCTGGTTCTTGATGATCTTGAGCTTCTAAGGTTGCTGCCTCGGATTCCTCTTCCTGAGCCTCGTATGCTATATAATCGCGTGGATACCCAATTTAAAAGAAAAGCAACCAATCACTCAAAATATCACCAGAAAATCAAATAAACTCCAAAAATTATGGTTCTGGGTCCATTAGATAGATATGGAATTTAGACAAATTTAGAAATTTGTTTCATTCAATTTAGAGCTAAAATGAAGAAGTTATAGTCAGTCAAAGTTCTTTGTTTTTAGTCAAATCCAAAAATTACTAAATTCTGACATGTGGGTCCAGTTACTGTTCATTGGGTCCACATGTCAGTACGGTCCTTGCTTAGATGTCTCACTGACCGGTGGGGCCCGGCGGTCAGCGGTGACTCGGGAATGCAGTGGCTGACAGGTGGGGCCCACCTGTCAGATTGAAATAAAATCGAGAAAACTCAACCCGGCGCTGCGGAGCCAGGGGCTCGAACGCGCGCGGCCGGGGAGTTGGGAGGGAGAAGAGAGTTAACGCTGATAGCCAAGAGAGCGGGGGAGGCTTTGCCTACCTCTATAGGGCAGTTTATCCCCTTGGGGTGGGTCGGCAGCGGGGTCGGGCAGAGAAGTCGTGGACGACGGTGGCCGGCGGTGAGGGAAGGTCGGGGAGCTTCGGGTGAGTGTCGAAACGCGATCCTCGCGTTATGGCGAAGACGGTGACGCGGTCTTCAAGGGCCGAGGAGGTCCGGAGATGGGTCGGCGTCGAGCGGCAGCGGCGGCTCGGGGAAGCTCCAGGCGACGGCGAACCACAGGCGGCGAGGAGCTCGGACGAGGGCCGGGGAAGCTTCGCGGCGCTCTGGAGATGATCCTAGCTCAAGGAATTTGGCTCTGGGACAGTGAAACAGTGGGAAGTTAGTTCGCCGGAGTTGGGGGAGAAAGAGATCGCCGGCGGCTACAGGGCACGAATACCCGATTACCTTCGGTTGAACGGAGAGAGCGGCGTGGGGAACTCAACGGAGGGTTCATTGCCTTATATACCTGCTAGGAGGGGAGCTGGCAACGGGCGGCTCCCGCGCGGTCGCGTCGGAGCAGGTGGCGGAGGCAGGGGGGGTGTGACGCGGGCGGCATTAATGCTAGGTGCACTGTGCATGACGCCGCATGCCCACGCCCGCGCGGTCTCCTCCGCTTTTGCGGTCTCTCACGCGCGAGGGGGAAGCTGGGCAGAAGATCGGCGCCACGTGGCCGAGCTGAAGCGACGGGGCGGAGAGAAACCGGGGGCGGTGGCGCCGAACCGTGGGCGGAGGCGGTGGATTCAGGGGTGGCGTCGGCTCCGCAGGCTTTTCCACCATGGCGACGGGACGACACAGGCAGGCGAAGCCGTCGCATGCGCGCCACGGAGGCGCGCGGTGCTGTCCCCGCGCAGAGAGAGGAGTCGGGGCGAAGGGGGAAGAAGGCCCTGACAGGGCGGGCCCGCTGTCCAGCGAGAGAGGAGAGGGAAGGCGCGGCCGGTGCGGATAGAGCCGGCGCGCGCGGGAGGGCGGATCGGGCCACACGCGTGTCGGCCGATGGGAGAGGGTAGGCGGGTTTCCGGCGGGGATCTGGCCGCCCACGCGTCGATCGGAGAGGGAGGGCTGGAATTTCTATTTTCTTTACTGAGTTCTGGATTTTCAGAAAAGCCCATAAATTCATTTAGCCTTGGAAAAATATGTAATTACTTCCAAAATTTTCAGGAAAATTCACAGAAGATCTTTATGACATTTTCGACTTAATAAAAATATTTCCAACTAATGTTGGTATTTACTTTACTTGCTTCCATTGTATTTCATGTCATTGTCTTCAAATAATATTTTATGCCCTAAATCAAATTTCTTTCTTTGCTTTTATGGATCATCTTTTCAGATTCGTGTTTACAAATTTTTGTCTCCCTTCCATTACTTGCATATTCCTTTTTAGGGTATTATCAATACCTATCTTTCTCTTTTATTAATTCTTCGATTTTTGGAACCTCAACCAAATTCAGAAAAACATCGAGAAATCCAAATTCAAATGGAATATATTGCAACAGTAATTCAGAAGCTTCTCATTTCTAATTTCAAATTTTCGGGCTGTTACAGGGGGGACCGCCGGCTTCGGGAGGGGGCGGCGTAGGGAGGGAGAGGCGGCGTCGGGAGGGAGGGACCGGCGTCGGGGGGGACCGCCGGCTTCGGGAGGGAGCGGCGTAGGGAGGGAGCGGCGGCGGCGGGAGGGAGGGAGCAAAACCTAGCTAGCAGGGGCGCTGCAGAGTGGAGACAAGAGACTGCGGCAGAGCGGACTCCGCGCGCAGACCTAGCTGCGGGTATTTAAAGATGATCTATCACAGACGGTTCTATCAATATAACCGTCTGTGATATGCATTATCACAGACGGTGCTATCAATATAACCGTCTGTGATATCATTATCACAGACGGTTCTATATATAGAACCGTCTGTGATAAGGAATATCACAGACGGTTATGCCGATAGAACCGTCTGTGATGTGTTATCACAGACGGTTTCTTTTGATAAACCGCCTGTGATAGTTCACTATAAATACCCGCAGCTAGCTAGGTTCCTATGTCATTTTACAATTACAATATGGAACATAGATACATTTATGAAAAACGCAAGCATAACCATAAATATAACTATTTCATATAGTTCCTTAGTCATTTTACAATTACAATGCATGGGTTCCTTAGTCATTTTACAATTACAATGGAACATACATACATTTATGAAAAACACATGCATAACCTATATCATTTATTACACTTTGGCTATATCATTTTAAATAAAGCCCTTCACGATGATCGATACGCATATAGCTTGCTTCATCGCCTTGTTCTTCATCGAGCCTGATGCCGTCTCCGAATGGAGGCAAATCATCAAATTGATTGTACTCTTCCTCATCCACAACATTCTCAACCCCGACAATCCTTCTTTTTCCCTGAAGAACTACATGGCGCTTCTTATTTGCCGGGTCGGTTACATAAAATACTTGAACAACTTGCCTCGCGAGTACGAATGGTTCGTCTTTGTATCCTACACATTCGAGGTCCACGGTAGTGACGCCGTACTTGTCAACCTTTACACCCCGTGGGAGTTGGACCCAACGGCACCGAAATAGAGGAATTTTGAAAATTACGTAGTCAAGCTCCCAAATCTCCTCTACAAGCCCGTAGTACGAGCTTCGGCCAGCGGTACTGCCGTGCGAATCATAGGCATCTATGCGGACACCTGAGTTCTGCACTGTGCTCTTTCTATCTTGATCTGTTGTATAAAATGTGTAGCCATTAATGTCGTATCCTTGCCATGTCACAATTGTAAATTTTGGCCCTTTTGCCAACCATTGTAGTGTTTCATTTGACGACCTCCTAGTCAATTGCGCCTTCAACCATTCGTTGAACTGACGGTTGTGTTGTCTCGTGATCCAAACTTCTGATCGGCCTGCATTCTCCTGACGTAGCATGTCCTTGTGCTCTTCAATATATGGGGTCACTTCAGTCATGTGTTGTAAAACCATGAAATGGGCTTGAGCATACGTATTTTGATCCGGAGTTATTGCTTTCCTCCCGATAGTCCCTATACCCTCTAACCTCCCCTCGTGACGAGATAGAGGTACACCTATCGGCTCTACCTGAGAAATGTAGCCGATGCAGAATTCAATGACCTCTTCTGTTGTATAACCTTCGATGATGCTACCCTCCGGTCGAGATCGATTGCGTACATAGAACTTCAGAATTCCCATGTACCTCTCGAAAGGGTACATATGACGTAGAAATACGGGGCCACATATTTTTATCTCTCTCACAAGGTGGACAATGAGATGGACCATGATATCAAAAAATGATGGAGGGAAATACATCTCTAGATGACATAGAGTTGTCACCACCTCGGTTTGCAGAGCATCTAGTCCATCCGGATCAATGACCTTCTGAGCAATTGCGTTGAAGAAATAACATAGCCTTATGATTGTCACTCGAACCTTGTTCGGCAAAATACTTCTAATTGCAACAGGTAGCATTTGAGTCATTAGCACATGACAGTCGTGAGACTTCATGCCAATTAATTTCAAATGTTCCATGGAAACAAGTTTCTTCATGCTTGTGGAGTGACCGGATGGAACTTTCACACCATTTAAGGACTGGCACAATTCAGTTCTCTCGGACTTAGACAGAGTGTAACATGCTGGGGGAAGGTACGTCCGGCCTTTATCGGTCTCTATCGGTGCTAACTCGGTCCTGATGTTCATAGCGACCAAGTCACGCCTTGCGTTAACACCATCCTTTGTTTTATCAGGAATGTTCAGTAAGAGACCAATCAAACTGTCACATACATTCTTCTCTACGTGCATGACATCGATGCAATTGCGAACTTCTAAGTGCTCCCAATAAGGCAAGTCCCAAAATATTGACCTCTTTTTCCACATGTTCTTCCTCAATTTACGTCCCTTTCCAAACACAACATTTATATCCTTGACCATATCATACACCTCTTTCCCGCTAAAAGGTCTTGGTACTGAGTCATCCTCTTTTTTTCCGTCAAATTGTTTCTTCATCTTGCGGTATGGGTGATACTTTGGAAGGAATCTACGGTGACGCATGTACACAGTTTTTCGCGAGTTGTTCAACCACACACTCTCGGTATAATCTAAGCAGTGCGGACACGCTTTGGCTCCTTTTATACTCAACCCTGACAGGTTACCAAGGGCAGGAAAATCATTAATGGTGCAGAACAACATGGCGTGTAGAGTGAAGTTCTCTCGTTTGTCCGCATCCCATACATGTACCCCCTTCATTCCACAGTATTGCAAGATCTTCCACCAATGGGGCTAGGAACACATCAATATCGTTGCCAGGTTGCTTCGGCCCTTGGATAAGTAGTGACATCAAAATATATTTCCGCTTCATACACAGCCAAGGAGGAAGGTTGTACATGCACAGAGTCACGGGCCAGGTGCTATGTCGGCTGCTCATGTTACCAAAAGGATTCATTCCATCTGTACTCAACCCAAACCTTATATTTCTCGGTTCCACACCGAAATCTACAAACATCCTATCGATGTTCCTCCACTGGGCAGAATCAGCAACATGTCTTATCATTCCGTCTTTCTTACGCTGCTCGTAGTGCCAACGCATCAATCTTGCATCCTTGCGGTTTGCAAATAAACGCTTCAAACGGGGGATTACAGGAAGATACCACATCACCTTAGCAGGAGGTCCTTGCTTCACCTCGATGCCCTTCCCATCATCAGAGTCATTTTTACGCTTGTATCGGGATGCTTTGCACACCGGACAAACATGTAAGCTAGCATACTCTTTACGGTACAGGATACAATCATTCCGACATGCATGTATTCTTTCTACTTCCATTCCTAATGGACAAAGAATCTTCTTGGCTTGGTAGGTGGTTCTCGGCAACACATTTCCCGTTGGAAGCATGTCCACTAGGAGACCTAATAATGCCGTGAAACTCTTGTCGGACCAACCATTGCTTGCCTTCAATTTTAGCAGTTCTAGAACTGATGACAACCTCGTGTATTGCGGCTTGCAGCCCGGGAACAAAGGTTTCTCCGAGTCCTCCATCAAGCCCTCGAATTTACCAAACTCTCTCTCACTATAGTTCCCTTCTGCATCACGTAACATCTGATCCAGATTGTCATCCTGCGACCTATCCTCATGATCGAAAGAACAGTCCACATCTGGTATATCGTTGCCTCCCTCGACTATGTCATAACTACCTTCTTGTGTACTTTTTTCTTCACCGTGACTGGTCCAACATTTGTACCCTTTTCTGAAACCCCTTCGAATCAAGTGAGCTTCAATCTGCGCTGAGTTGCTAAACATCTTGAGATTATCACAATCAATACATGGGCAATACATATATTTTATCCCCTTCTTCAACATATCCAGCTCGGCCGCCCTTCTAAAAGCAGACACGCCAGTAATGTACTCTTCACACACACGGTTCTCAATATACATCCAGCTTCGGTCCATCTACGCTACACAAGTGACAAATGGGTGTCAAAAATGATTATTACCCCTACTACTAACCTCTGATCAGATCACTAAGAATGTTATGTAATTGAGTACTAATCTCTGATCAGATCACTAAGAATGTTAAGTATACTAACCTCTGATTAGATCACTAAGAAGACGGTGATATTTTTTCGCCCCCAACTCCCTAAAGCCGGCCGCCTTGCTCCACCGATGAAGCGCAATGAAGACAGATCGGTGTCGACATCCTTCAAGCAAGTACGCCAAGCAATTAATACTACGCAGAATATCACAGACGGTTCCAACCACAAACGGTCTGTGAAAATGATATATCACAGACGGTTCGTATTAATAACCGTCTGTGAATTATCACCGACGGTTACTAATATGAACCGTTTGTGATACAAGCAATATCACAGACGGTTCAACTTAATAACCGTCGGTGATTGTTGCCTATCATAGACGGTTCACATAAATAACCGTCTGTGATAGTCTACATTATCACAGACGGTTCTTAACACGAACCGTCTGTGATGCATACTATCACAGACGGTTCGTCTTAATAACCGTCTGTGATTGTTTTATCACAGACGGTTCGTTAATAGAACCGTCTGTGATACCCAGATGCCGAAGCGACTATCCATCTGCTTCTTCCCACTTCTTTTCTTCATCCGAGGCCTGCTGCGTGTCTTGAGGAATGCCACATCTGAAGACCAGTTCTTGACCAGCTCTTGGGTCTTCAGATGTGGCATTCCTCAAGACACAGCTGCAGGCCTCGGATGAAGAAAAGAAGTGGGAAAAAGCAGATGGATAGTCGCTCAGAGAAGAAGTCGGCAACGTCGGCTGCTGAAAAATCTGGAAATGTCTTTTTTTGAACTTTGTAATAAAATTGCCTTGAATTTTGCAGGAAAAAGAAGGATTGTCGGAGTGGACATCACATCTCGACAATAGTCGGCATCGTCGAGGAACATGCAAATATAGAGGCAAGCACAAAAACTCAACAACACATTCAGATCGATCTATTACAGGATATCAAGCTAACAAACCCTTCGCGGCACGACGGTCCACACTAAACAAGACACACTTACGACACTTACGGCAAGAGTGTGTTGTTTAGTATGAACCGAACGTGCCGCGATATGGAGGTGCTAGCTCACAGCGGAGGGGAGATGCATGCAGGAAGCTAGATAGTGGATGAACTCACGCGTGACTAGTACCGGTGGAAAGGTTGATGGGGAGTTATTAATAAGGGCCTGGCCGTGGGAGGAACTGGTGCCAGCCATTCGATGTGGAGAGAATGGACGGGTGAGATCGAAATCCTGGGTATACGCCAATTATTGGTGACACGTGATATCACACGCCAATTATTGGTGGTATGTAATTATCACAGACGGTTATTAACGCGAACCGTGTGTGATAATAAATATCACAGACGGTTCTTAATACGAGCCGTCTGTGATGTTAGTTATCACAGACGGTTATTAATAAGAACCGTCTGTGATGTCTCAATTATCACAGACCGTTCGTGATAATAACCGTCTGTGAAAATATCACCGACGGTTGCCAGTTTAAACCGTCTGTGATGTAGCCGTCCAGTATATTATCACAGACGGTTTTTTATGAAAAACCGTCTGTCATAAGCTTCATACCAGAACTGCTTCGCGCGTGTTTCGATGCCAGAACGCTTCGTGTTTCGATCGTCTAATTAACGTCTCTCGATCGTTATACGAAGCGTCTATATCATTAATGTTTGGGTATACGAACCGTTTGTGCTAAAGGTTAAATATGCGCTCCTAATCCAGGTCTTCTACGTACGTACAATACAATATACAATACAACATGGCTTCTACTACTGTTCTTGTGATCATCTCCTTCCTCTCATCTGTTCATCACGAATTGTTCGGCCGGAACCTTACACAGGCGGCCAGCAATTTGCATCTGGAGCAGCTTCTCCGCACCCGCCCTGCTCTCCTTCCCCGACTTTCTTGCATCCGTCAGCTTGACCTGATCCTCCGCCGTCGACGGAGGCGTCTCGCTGCCGCTCAAGAAAGGGAAACAGCTCTCACCCTGGTTCTTCTCCACAATGTGCGCAATGCGGAAGAAGCTCTACTCGCATTGCACAGACTGATGGATAGCCTTGCCGCTCATGCAGAAACAGCAGATTGTGAGGAATGTTTTAATGCTATCATGTACGACATGATGGATGCTGCTGATCATTTGCCCAGGCTGCACGAGGAAGTGCAGAGGACAAGGGCAATCTTAACAGCGTTCGAGAATTCAGCGGCTGATCCTCCAAGTCCCAAAGTCGAAGAAGAAGTGTACGAAGCCCAAAAGATTACAATCTGGGAAACTCTTTACCTGTGCGACTTATGTAATGAATTTCCCTCTAATTGAAATTAATAAATTTGCCTTTAATTTGTGACCTCTTGTCTCAGTAGTTCTGTAGTTAAGTTATTAGAAGCAATGTGTACTTATATATTAACCTCTGATCTAGAATATGACAGACAAAGGGACATCACAGCCGGTTCTTGTAAAAAACCGTCTGTGAACATTCCCAGACGGTTCTTAACAACAACCGGCTGTGATAGTCTACACAACACAGGCGGTTTTTAATAAAAAACCGTCTGTGATAATTTCAGATTATCACAGACGGTTTTTTATTTTAAACCGCCTGTGATACTAAAGTATCACAGACGGTTCATTGGTAAGGACCGTCTGTGATACTCGACCACTAACACAGACGGTGTCCAAATTAAAACCGTTTGTGTTAGTGTCAATCACAGACGGTTTTGTCAAACCGTCTGTGATGTAGCCGTCTAGTATAGCCTCTTTTGTAGTAGTGTTTCTTCCAGAAGATTTATGCTTTTCTTGTTATTTAATTTATTGGGAAATAATGAATTAATGCTTATTAAACTAAAAGGATTTCTGATCTCTCATTTTTTTTCTTTAATAAATTTGCAGAAAATGGAATGGCAATCATTGTCAATTGATCTGTTACCTCATCCTGACATGTTTGCCGATGCACAATTTAACAATTCGAGTTCTGAAGATAACAAGCGAGATGATGATGGCGCAAAGCGAATGTTCTTTGGTGGTGAAAGATTTTTGGAAGGGATATGAGGGGAAGCTAATGTGAGTGCTTTGAGTGTTGGATTATGTTGTGTGGAATTTGATACTTTTTTAATTGGCCAAAATCCTTTGATCATCCCTCCAAATTGGCCACTATTTCTGTGATTGACAGGCAAGGTGTTGATATGGTTGGTTACTTGGCTACGGACGCAAGATGGGTATGTGCTTCTTACCCTTTTTATCTTAGCCCGCAAGCACAAGGCGTTGTGAACTATATATGAAACTCAACTGTAGTAATGTTATTAGTTTATAATATTTAAGTAAACTACAATATAACTCTATGATAACACTATCACATGCGCAACCATAATAAAAAGACTTATATGCTAGAGCAATATCTTGGAGATCATGTTCAGATTTTTATGTTACTGGTAGAGATTCTCTGAAGACTGAAACCCAATATCTTAATGTAAAATTGAAGATATGCATTGGTTCTTGCAGAGAGCTATTGAAGAAGGTGCAGACTTTATAGAGACTGATATACTTGCATCAAAGGATGGGCATCTGATATGCTTTCATGATGTAACCTTGGATGACACGACTGATGTCGCTAACCGTACAGAGTTTGCCGACAGGAAGAGAACCTATGAAGTCCAGGGAGCAAATATGACTGGATGGTTTGTTGGTATATGAAATTGTGACCACCTTCTTTTGTTGCTACTTCTAATATTTGTTTATGTGAATCTACTGACTTGGAGTTTGTTTACATCCAGTGGATTTTACTCTTAGTGAGCTGAAATCACTGAGGGTGAAACAACGCTACAGTTTCAGGGATCAGCAGTGTAATGGTATACTTTGTCTTCTCTATTTCTTTTTTTTTTACTTTTATTGCATTCTACTGCCTTAAATACTACTCACGGTCATCTAAAAAAAGCTCTACTCATGTTACTGTCAGTTAGTTGTCATCTACTCTATGGCATGTAATGCAGAGATGTCTTGCTCTTTATTAATTATATACACATGCCCTTATAAGTACAAAGCCATATTTCATTGCAATTGCTAATAATATTCTCCTACTGTATTGCAGGCAAATACCAGATTATTACATTTGATGAGTATATTTTGATTGCACTTTATGCTGACAGGGTAGTTGGAATATACCCAGAGATCAAGAATCCAATTTTCATGAACCAGCACGTAGGTGATTTCAACCACTAAATCCTGAGAACAAGTTGTTACGCAATCAAAAACCTTAATGTCGACACATTTCTTGAACAATTCCAAAATATGATTATTGAATAACCATGTAGGTCAAGTAGTCAGGTGGAAAGAAGTTTGAGGACAAGTTTGTCGAGACCCTACTGAAGTATGGTTACAAAGGCGAATACATGTCTGAAGTATGTCTTTGAGCTTAAAGTTTGCTAATTGGCTCCGGTTAGAGGTTAGATCTATACAGTTTTAAAACTAAAAAGGGAGAACTGCTAGGGAAATTATCCTTCTAGCCTTTTGTCCCTCTTTTCTTTTCATTAATTTATAGTGTAAAAATGTAAATATTTGCTAGACAGGTTTACCAACAATATGTTCAGTGATTCATGTGTTAATGTATTGTTGAGGATGTTTAATGTGCTGTTGTTTCTCTGTTGAATTATGGAACATCCATTTTATTTTATTCTAAAGTTTCTTGTGTGCTTATCTTTTATACAACTAATGTGAAATCGATGTGTGTTGACTTCATCTTTGCTGAAGTTTTCCCCGTAGACAGTTGGGTCTTAGTCCTAATTTAAAGCCATCTTGCAGGGTCAGCTGGAGTTGGATTTACACCTTAGGGTCTTAGTCCTATTTGTTCCTCACAATTCTATCTTCCCGACACAGGTGGAGAGGGTATTGTCCAATCCAAATATGCGTGAGATTGAAAAGGCAAGGAAACTGCTGAAAGTGAGTTGACCTGTCTGTTTCCATCATGTTCCCTGTAGAAAGTAGTGTATGGAGGAGAAAACTGCTTATAATCCCTTCGATCCTTTATTTGAGAATCGTAAATGATTGTCCTTGTAGGACCACGAGCAGTCATTACTTGATGCAATTGCCAGACTTGATGAAGCATCAGATAGCGAAAGTGGTAAGTTACTGGCCGGTTCTACCTTTGAAATGCACTGAAAAAGGAATATCATCAAAGGGCAAGTAATATTGTCCATGTTTGTGTCGTTAGTTTTCTGAACTGATACACATCTCAATTAATACAAAGTAATAGGGTAATTGAAATTCTTCCCAAAAGCTTTACAAATGTTGGATGAATTTTGCGTTCCCTTTGCCTCACCGATGTACCCAGAACTTTGCGGTGGCTGTGCACCATATTGAATATCCAAAGTTGGCTGTACTGTAAAAAAAACTGTAGTATCATCATAAACCGATGGTAATGTTTAAGATGGCGCCGATGGGAATGTTTGTTGAAGTTGACAGTCTGCTTGTGTCGTTAGTTTTCTGAAATTGTGTCGTTAATTTTGGTGAGTCTGAAATTCCAGTAACCTTCCTAGATACTGGTTACTTGAGCACATCAGAAATATATATTCCTTGGTTGATACCTATTACATTACTACTGTACCTATTAACTAACCAGTCTTCATATAGCAGAAGAAATGGCCACGGAAGGCCGAATGGGCTCCGCTGGTGATCACATGGGTAGGAACGGCATTGCTTGTTAAGTTGTTATCAGCGATGTGTTGGAAGATTGACATGACTTTTGTGGACCACCTGCCTCG
Organism: Dendrocalamus latiflorus; assembly: GCA_017311315.1. NCBI lineage: Eukaryota > Viridiplantae > Streptophyta > Magnoliopsida > Poales > Poaceae > Dendrocalamus > Dendrocalamus latiflorus. Next base: position 34,966,829 of record CM029653.1, on the reverse strand, counting down.
ATCACTGGACAAAAAAACCATGTGATGGAGAAACTGACATGCCAAAAGAGGGTGTACTGGGCAGTTGGCCCCTGAGATGATTCTTTGGCTACTCAAAATTCATCACATAAGTGGAAGGGCGATGCGAATGGAATGGAAAAACTTATATGGCATCTTTTCGTCAAGTGATTATGGTGGTGGTATTTCCTATGTAATAGACTAGAAGTAACTCTTAATCTTCTATAAATGATTGTTGACATAAATCAGCTAAAGATTCTTTGTGTTCAGTGCCCACAGCTGTTCAACCCTTGGGCTGTGAAAATTTTATCTACGTTCGGTTTGCCTTTAAAAGTCCTCTTAGCTTGTTAAAGCTCTCTTAGCTTTAGCTTTAAAAAGTTCATGTTTTTGTGGTTAGCTGCTGTAGATATCTGATAGCATCATGTATTCATGTCTTCCTCCAGCACAGATGGGCTTGGCTTCATTTGTTCACCTCTATGTGTTCCCTGCCAAGCCCTATGAGCTCTTAGCTAACCAGTCACCTGGAAACGTTTCGGTGCTTGGAGATTATGTATCCTCTGATTCTGTATATCCTTATGAAATCAAGGAAAGCAACCGACCCACCAAAATGAAGCTTCCACAATTGAAACCGGTTGAGAGAAGTGCAACAAACATAAAATAGAGTGTTAGAGACCTCGTGATCGGCAGTGGGAAATATGTGAGTTCTAGACTTCTGAACAAATCTTACCTTGGAGCAGTCAATACATTTCATTTTATTATGTCTCACATTTTATTATTACCGATTAGCATGTGCTTATCAGTAAGATTCTCACGTTTTTTGTGTTCTTTTTCTTCCCCTTTTTACCGTTAGGTGATCAAGGATTTTAAATTCACTGTTAAGCAAGCGGTACGAGTACGACCAGTAGAGAAGCGGCTCGACAAACTATTGAAAAAGAATGACAAGTATAAGAAAAGCCAGGATGGCAACTGGGTGAGTGCAGCATCACCAGAGAGACCAGTTTGTGGGATCGATGATCCGCTATTAAGCGGGAGCGCAAGTGACAGTGGGGTCACCAAGGGCAAAAAACATCCTAGAGCTGTAAGCCTAGCTGCTGCTGTGGACAGTTGGGGAGGTGGTGATCAGACATCTGATGGCTATGAGATAAGGGGTCGCCGCTGGGCAGTAGAAAATTAACGATTTAAACATATGCAGGATTGGTATATTTCAAACCATACTGAGTGAAAAAGGAAGTGAACTTTTGTTACAAGACTTGCTGGTAACCTTTCTGCAGCACTGGCCCTTTTGCCTATGCAAGTTCACGTTGTGCTGTGTAGATAGCTGAACTCTTGATAGGGTAGTCTCTGTGCATAGCCTATTATTTTTCTGGTTGTTTTTCAAGTCGTATTGATATTTGGTACAGGGAATTGATGATTGCAAGTTCAAATTATCGCCTCAGAATTGAGAAGGCGCGTTTTGTTATAAACGAAAGCCCCTTTACAAGTGACCCTTTTTAACCGATTTACCTGGCCTTCACATTATTACTTGTACATTCATATACTCAGTTTTTGGATTCTAGCTTGCAGAAGCCAGGAGCTATTTTAAATTTATTGGTTTCTTAACGCCTTTTTTCCCTTCTTTTTCTTTTTTCCCCTTTTCCTTTACATTGTCTATGGAGAAATAACGGATTTTTCATCTTTTCCTTCTTGTTTCTTCATTTTTCTTTAATTAAATGTCTCAGCCAAAAACTAATATCTGTTATAGTGTCTATTTTAGCCAAAAGTCAATCGTCACATACAAAAGCAATTAGTACAAGCTGTTTTGAGCTGTTTTGAACTGGAACTAAAAGACCTGGAAGGTGCATATTCCCATGAATATCAGACTGATGACAGTAAAGGATAAGTTGATAGCGTGCTCTTTTTTTTCCCCTGAGGGGTAATATCTTATGCAAAATCAAATTGCTATATTGCAGTTTTTTTTGTTTTTTTAGAGGATGCTGCCGCGTTTTATTAAAAAAAATCAAGCTAGCACGGGAAAGTATACCGAGAAGATGTTACATTGTTCGTTTTATTTTTTACAAATTTTATCTTGTTTTGTATTTTATCGTAGCGTTAGCACGGGCACACTACTAGTATCTAGTAGTAGTAATAATATCATTCTTGTTTTAGTTGATGAGCCCCTTTATAGCTGCCCTGCATGCCATGTGGCGTGTGTGCTACTATCGCCTTTCACGCCTCAGCGATGGATCATCTCAGGTTATATGTGACAGACAAAATTCTCAAGGAGCAGTTGTTCAAAAAACAAAAAAAATCTCAAAGAGCAAGTGTATGAGTGCTATGATGCAATTGGTTGACATATCTATCTTAGGCCTAGCAATCAAGACCAAATTCTTAAAAAGAAAATCCACTGATACACTTATTTAGTATGTTGTTTTAGACATCGACATAATATCTAAAATATAATTTTAACTACTAATTATTATTATAATATATTTACAAAATCCAATAAAATTACAATATTGAAAAAGTTTAAAACAAATTTATATACATAATTTTAATATACCCTATCTAGAAGCAAGATTCCTAGAATCGGTGCATCGACATGCACGGTGCCAGGCCAATAAATAATTCATGCCGACCCACATGTCATCACCTCAAGATGAGCACGACGCCACACCATGGAGAACGCTGCCACGCCGATGAAGCTCACCACCGGATCTAGCTCGTTGGTCGTCATCGGATTCAGGCTCGCCGCCACACCACCGTGCCATGGATGGGTCACAAGATCCGGATGGAGCTAGGCTACTGCTCAAGGGACACCACCGTCGGATCTCTACGCTCACCGGCCGCCAGATCTAGATGAAGGCCACCGTGCGCAGGGGGGATAGGGGGAGGCGACTGTGGGGATGGCGTACCGAGCGGCTACGAGGGTGGCGGAGGGAGGCGTCTACAGGGACGACGGAGGGAGGTGGCTGCGGGGACGATGACGGGAAGTAGCGGTGAAGTTGGAGATAGGGATCGAGATGAGACCAGCGTTTCAAATTTTGGATGCAAAAAAAATTCGGCGGCCGGTGAAAGGGGCGAAAGAATGAAATTTCATTCATTTCGTTCAAAACTCAGACGGAAAAAAAAATCAAATATTTGATTAAATTTAATCAAAATTTGAATAAAATTTGAACAAATTTTAAATAGGGCCAAGTTTGGCCAAAATTTACCCGAATGAAACCTATTTTGTCGGGCACCGAAAGGAATGAAATTTCATCCATTTCGCGAAATTTCGGATAAAATTTGAAACCCTGGATGAGACAGGAGAAGAGGCGGCGGGGGAGGAAGGTGAGGTGAGGGAGACGGGGGTTTCTAATTTAGTTTAATACATGGTGGGTCCCACATAAAAGTAGATAGAGAAGATGCTAAACAAAAGGAAGAAAACAGTTTTAGCCATATGATGATGAGGTGGTGAATCTGACATCGTTTATACTGTGGATGATCTTAGTAGTGGGACTTAGCTAGCTGTTGGCCTACAAGGATACGTACTATTGACTAATGAGGTTAGAAGAATAACCTTAATAATCTTGATGATTAGTTAGGCGATTCCTAGGTGCATTGTATTAATTCATTTTCTATTTTTGTGCTATTATATGGGTTTCTTCCCATGAAAGTTAGACCAAAACTAGAGGTTAGTTGGATCCTACCAATTAGGTTGGCCAATCCCTTCCAGCTGCTAGCTAGATTAGATGCATGCAGATTAGAGTGTGTTGTAGGGGTGCACTGTACCTTTCCTAAAAGGCCTTAAGTGAGAGCAGTTGAGCACCAATTAGCCGAGAACAGGCCATGTGATCGAGCACCTCGTCGCCATAGGATGACAAGTTGACACTACTCTTCCCCCCTTGAGATAAATAAAAAGAAGGCCAGATTTAGTTTGCGTCACTCTCCAGTTTAATGGCATGTCGGACACTTTTCCATTCTTCCATCCATTAGCGTATGTGTGTGTATTACCATGTGGCTGCTGTGTTGTTTAATTTCAAGAGACAAAATCCCATGCTTTGGCAGTTTTTGACTGAAGAAAATGGCGCTGGATTAAAATGCAAATATATTGTTAATATCTTGATTCCCCTTGCTAAATATAACGCAGAAAGTGGTCGGTTTTGTTTGGAATGCTACATCAAGTTTGAAGCGTCTGAGGTTTGCAAAGTGCAAACCAAAATTGACAATACCGTACCAGAGGTTATACCGGTTTGGTTCTTAGAATGGTACGTTCCGGTACCAATTCATACCGGCGTACCATATCGGATTTAATATAATAATACGAGTATATATTTATAAGTATATTTGTTTAATTATATGCACATCAAATATCACTTGTAATATCATTTCAAATATATAATAGTACTATCAAATATAACATATAGTTCAATAGACAATATTATCAATTATGCCGGTATCGGCCAGTATTTGACTGGTATCAAAGCTGGTATAGCTAGTATTAGCCCGTATCGAGCCGGTATGATTGGTATTTGGGCCAGTACGGTATTAGGTTTATTTTATACCGGTTCAGATGTCGATTCGGCACATATCGGCCGGTACAGCCGGTACCGAAATGGTATTGATAAGATCGTTGCAAACCCCTGAAGTCCAAGAAAGGAGAAAAAAAATGTTGAGGTGTTGCACGGGAGGAGATTTTGTCGGCTCGACCGCCAATTTTGCTCATATGGACTAGAATGTTAGTCAGCATTTGTAGTGAACTGAGCCAAAAAATTTGCTCTTATGGGTTGGCATTTTGGGTTGGGAAATCGAAACAGTGTTCGAATAGATTTAGGATTGTGAAAGTATCGGCCTCTACTGGGTTGGGCGGGCAAAACACTATTGAGTTGTTCAGTGGGCCTAATACTTTGCAAAGTCTCGTTGGGCCCAGCTATGTACACTTTACAGGATAGGTGCCCCACTGGGCCTGACAACCTCAGGACGCACACTCGAGAGAAATGGGCCAATTCACTACCGAATGCCAACTGTTGAAATCATGAGAGCATCCATGTCATTGTCCTATCAAAAGAGGAAGAAAATGCCATTGGCTAGTAGGTACATAGGGATCACTAGATAACATTAATTCACTCCTTAAGAAAAAGAAACATTAATTTACAAAGATCCCAATGCCTTCAAAATGTGACTTTCAATTCTTGCCATTTGATAGGATTCTTTCCTCCCCTCCCATCTTCCATCCAAACCTTAGCCATCGCCGCTCTCGCACCTCCTCCTACTCATAGCCGTCGTGTCTCCATCTAATTCACTAATTCACAACCTCTATCATCACCAACACCAACACTCTCGCCTTTGGCTAGCCACCTTCTCACCTCCTCTAACTCATCGCCTGAGGTGCCGACCACAACACCTATTATGCGAAAAGATTTATCTAGAGAAGGAGATATGTCTTTCTGAAGCCAGAGAAGAAGAAGACATTACAGGTTTACGAAGCTCATAGCAAATCCAAGGTTAGAAATTTGACTAAATCCCTAAAATTTATTGTGCAGAGATGTATACCAAATGGAAATTCTCTTTTACAGTTCATTTGATCCGAATTTCTTACTTTGCCCAGCTCTATCTCAAACATTTTTTGGGATTCTGCTCTGGTTTCTATAGAAGCAGATCCAAATAGAAAATTTTTCCATTTTACCCGACTCAAGTTCAAACATTTTTGGGCTTCCACTCTAGTTTCTCTAGAAGCAATTCCAAATAGAGTATGGAATTGATGTTTTGGGGGTTTTACAAAATATAGTATGTTCTCTTCCTTCATATCATAATTAGACCATTTTTCCCATATCCTTTCTTCATCTTACCCCTAGTCTTCCTCCACATCTCCACTGCTCCTCAGCTTCTCTCCACCAATCAATTCCCATCCTCCCCATCAATACCTCCTCTTTGACCACTGGATCAAGGTAGTAGTGGGTTGATTTTTTTGGTGGCGGTGTGCATCAAGTGTCGCTCAAGGAAATAGTGGCGAATAGGGCGGCGATGGACAGTGGCAGCATCAAGGAGCTACGGTAACCAACCTCGAGGATTAAGGAGTGGACACGGCTAGAAGCAAGCATGCATGGATGGCAAGGCTTCGATAGACATAGATAGTGGTGGTGACCAAACAACAAGTTCAATCGAGAGAGACTAAATAGTTGCGACGAGCTTGCATGAAGATAGCAATGGTGTGATCGCTATTCCCGACGAAGGTGAAGTCACATCGATAGGGTAATTTCAGTGGCGGACTTATGAATTTTAGGATTGGTATTTGAAGTTACAAAAATATTATTCAATAGAAAACATAAAGGTCCACAATAGTGAAAATTAAAGTACAATTATTCATACTAGAGACATCATCTCAAATAATATAAAGAAATTACAAAATAATTAAAAACTAACACGATGATGCTTCATGCCTTAGAAGTGAGATACAATGTCATCATCCTTAATTTGCAGAAAAACTTCTCATTCAAGAAATATAACCAAGCAATCATTCAAGTATTGCTCCCTCATTCTATTTCTTTGCCTATTCTTCATATAATCCATTGAAGAAAATACTCTCTTAACACTAGCAGTTGCTATAGGAAGAATTAGCACCAATTTAAGAAGTTTGTAAATAATTACATAATTGAGATTTTTCTTTGTTTGAACAAGCATAATGGAAAGCTTAGAAAGGTTGTTTGCCTTTCTAAACCTTTTATCTCTACATAGATAAATAATGAAGTGTGCAAGTTAAAATAGAAGATGCATCAATAATGTGCTTGAGAAATCTTTAGGATAAAACTGAGCAAGTCTAACCAAGTTATCCTTGTCATAAGCGGCGAATGGATCAGTAGGATTGAATGATGCCATGCAAAGAAACAAATATGTGTTTGTCTCATCAAACTTGCTGTTAAGCTCTCAAAGCTACCTGCCAATAACACTTAAGTACATTTCAACATGGAAGCGATGGAGATTCTTGACTTTTTTGAAGAACCTTTTGGATCTTACAATTGGTTTATAGAAACCATCCATTTGAGCAACTTTGATGCCATGCTTCACACAAAAGAAAGTGACATCTTTAAGAAAAGAATCACATACATCATCCTCCCACAATAACTGCAGTTGACTCTTTATCAAATAAATAAGATCAATAGCATTAACAATATCTTGATCTCTCTTTTGCAAAGTATTGCTTAAGTCATTTGTGTACCCAAATATGGTTAGCAATAAGTGTGCCATGAAAACAAACTCAAATGACTCAAATGATGTCAACATAGTTTGAGCATGTACAGTCTCTATGCTTGAAGAGTGATCTTCTCCAATCTTTATAAGAACTTGCCGGATTGAAGGATACAGAAAGATAAAATGCATAATAGTTTTATAGTGAGATCCCAACGAGTATCACCCGGCCTACCTAAGCCCATCTCTTGATTCAAACCTCGGCTGGTTTCAATGTTACCCAATTTTAATGTTTTCACAATTGTTGAGCCTAAGCTACTCAAAGCATTTGTATCTTTGTACAAGACATACCAAGAACACTCAACAAATATGCAAGTTATACCCCATTTCACATAGAAAACCAAACCTTTAGAACTACTACATGAACATGATCTAAACTGTCATGTAGAAAGCACACAAAAGGAAGCAACTTCAACAATGTGTGAAGAAAAGAACTCAAAGGCTAATAGTTTTAACCATGATAGCTAGAATTAGAGATGAATTGTTTCCCTGGAACTACTAACCCAATCAAAGTTTAAATCTGAATAATTCTACAATAGAGTTGTATAATCACGACGAGCTACTTTAATCAAGTGAAAAGATAATTCCCTATGTCAGATTTTTGTGTTCAGTAAGTAGATGTTCAAAAGTGCTTTTATCATGAACATACTTTGTTGAACGGTTTCTAGCTAAACAACTTAAGCATTGTTACCTAAACTGCTAATCAAAACATGGATCGAATAGCCAAACACCAAGGGGATCAAATCATCCAAGTGTCCAACATATCAAGCTACAAGAAAGACTTCATAATATTTGCATAGTTTCTAAATAACTGAGACATCAATCATCATAATATAATCAACTACTATAAAAAAACTTTAGAATCATTATAGATGTCTCACTTATTTAAGCAAAATACAACTCACGTATTTATTTAGACACATAATTTTGCTTCAAATCGGAGATTGTCAGGAGAGGAGAAGGAGATGGAGGGATTACCAGATTAGGGATATGGGGCCATGCCGCTATGGGGGTCGCTTGGTCGGGGAGGACAAATCTACACAGCTACTCAGGCGAGCAACGACGATGATATGACTTGCGACTTGCGAGACGAGCGCTCCTGCGCAGCCTCCTGAGTCCTACCTCCAAAAATCCAGAAGACCAAAAGCCTCCTACATCGTCAGATGGAGAGAGCCAGAGAGGAGAGACTTGAGTGAGAGGAGAGACTAGGTGAGACTTGGAGTTTCTACCATGTGTCGTGTGAATCACAACAATGGGCCAGTGTCCGATACCAATTTGGGCTTAGGAGAGGGAAATGAGCCAAAAGGATTCGATGCCAATTTAGGCTGACTGGGTATGAACAGGACGAATTTGGCCCAACTATTAGTATACATATGTATTATATTTTTTATATAGTGAATGTTTTGCCAAAAATTTTGGGTATTCAGCTGAAAACACATGAATCATGATGGGTCCACCCTGGGTAGTGTTGAGATTTCTCCACAAAGGGCTTGGAGGAGACTGTGGAGCTGCCTTTGGCCTGCTCCAATTTTTGTGAAGAAATGGTTCCGGCTCCTATCGGGATCCAAAAAAAAAATCCCAAGGTTGGAGCTTCTTTGGCTTATCCTAAGAAAGCCTTAATCTGGAGCTGGGCAAATAGGTCTTTACCGCAAAAAATGTTAATTATCATTTGATTTTGGAAGGTAGCTAGAAGTGACAAATGGATTCCACGTGACATGGGCTTATCTTTTAGACTACAGTTTATGATTTTTGGCTATAACTTACTAATTTAATAAATAGCTATTGTTGAATATAGCCAAAAGTTTAAAATAGTTGAAAAGCTACAAAAAAAACATAGCCGTGGAAATTAGTTATTGCGACTTGCTAGTATGGTAGAACATGTGCTAGCTCGTGCATGCGATGGGACGCTACTTTCCACGGTTCGAAATTGCGCCATGATGACCAAGGGCGGACTGCTACTGCGTGCATTTTCGTGGTACTAGGATTGCATTGGCCAAATACAAAGCGATTAAAGTTCCCTCGCAGTAGCAGCAGGCTCGTACGTACTCGTGTCTCGTAGCCTGGTTTTTCAGACGCTTCTTTTTACGTATCCATGAATTTACGCTAGGCATAGCTCAAGGTACTGTGGGTCCATTGAGCAATACCGCAACATATACGAATTCAGAATTTACCTACTGATAAAAAAGTTACTACCTTTGTACGCCCTGCAATGCAATAGATGCACCGGTCTTTTGATATGCAATGCCATGATATACTCCAAGGTATACATGTGCACTGTTTTTCAGATTTAAGATTACCATAATGAGTTGGATTCTAATGACGGCAACTGCAAATACGATCATACGATTCAGTCGACGCATGCATGCGAGTATGCACGTGTGTGCATGTCGGCGTGCATTTTCGACGAGAGGTTCGCAGACTTACCGTCTCTACAGTGTCTACACAGAGAACATATCTGCTTTGCTATGTGTCAATGTCCGTAGAATGATGATTTTTGACCTACCATCCACAAATTTGACTATAAGTCTACAACCATAGCGACATCGAAAACCATGGTTTTCCCTTCGACCCTGGCTTTGGGGGCCTGCAGGGTAGTTCTGGCTCTAGTCCAAATATTGATCTGATGAGCCCGGATGTCGTTGCGTGGAGCCCTTTCCTTACATTTGTCTCCTTTGGCGCATGATGCATGGACTGGTTACAATAATTTGGTCTCCCACCAAGAAAAAAGCGGTATAAAACAATAGTAAGGGCCTGTTTGGGACTGCTCCGCTCCAGCTTTTTCGACTCTGCTCCAAACTTGTCTAGCCAAACGGGTCCAACTCCAAGAACTCTGCTCCAAGAAAAAGGTGGAGTTGAAGGCCTACTCCACGTTTTTTCTGGAGCTCCTCAAGGGGTACTCCAGAAACTGAAGTTTTGTATCTCCTCATGGAGTTGGGGGAAAATTACCCACCACTGCCATTACACAATTCCTCTCCTCCGTACCGATTCGATTTCTTTTCCTTCTCCACTGCGAGCTCCCCCACTGCATCATGTAGCATCTATTCATCTCAATTACCGGCTTGCCGTTGTAATCCCCGCGGATCCTGGGGTTGAAGTGCAGTATCCTGGGCGGCGCCTCCCCGTCCACCGCCTTGGTGCCCACCAGCTCGACCATGAACTGCAACACCATGAGGGGAGCCTCCCCGTCCTTGCGCTCGGCGATCTTGGGGTCGTACTCCGGCCGCGCGGCCCTCGGGCGCGCCACCACCGTCACGTGCGACCCCACCGCGAGCCCGCACAGAAGCTCCACCGTCCGAACCCCGTTCGCAGGGAGCTGGTCTGCGTGCACCGAGATCGAGGAGGGGCAGGTCGGGGAGGACAGGGGTCAGGACGGGGCTAACGCCGAGGCGGTCCGGAGGTGCGCGAGGTGGGGCTTGGCAGCGGCGAAGGTGTTAGCGGCGGTGCCATCAAATGGGGTGGCGGTTGAGTTAGGCCTGGGGAGGAGGAGGAGGGAGGAGAAGATCGGGAGCGGGGGAGGGGACGGGGCAGGGGACACCGCCGCGGGGAAAGCCGGCTTGGCCGGCCGGACCAGGGAGAGCAAGGAAGTGAAGGCCGACGCCTCGAGCTCGCGACGGCGCGGGTGATGGGTGTCCAGCGACGACGACGACGATGGGGAGAAGGCGAGGGAGGGGAGCTCGAAGAGGAGGAGGAAGGCGAGGTATCCTGCGGCGGCGGCGGCTAGGAGGGCCGTGCGGCACAGGCGCTTCCGCGGCGTCGCCATCAGGATGGGGGTGGAAGCCTGGAAGGCGGCCATTTTGGGATGGAGACTTGGTGCTAACGCCTACATTCGTAGTCATTTTGATTTAAACTACTCTCTAGTTATCTATGGACAATTATTTGTATTCGAATGATGGACGTTGTTAATTATCTATCATGCACGTTGCAATTTATGGGATAAAAGGATGGAATTATTTGACCAAAATATTTTTTTTGGTTTTCTCGAATAAATTAATTGCGATTATAATATTTTACATCATATTTCAATTGGCAACAAAAAATATTCAGTTACATATGCTCTGCACACATCAAAACATACACCAAACATCATTCAGGAGCACATTGGACTTTTCTCAGGGAAACCTCACATTCCTGGAGCTGGAGTTAGGCTGCGTGCCAAACAGGATCATCTTATCCAGGAACTCCACAGTGGAGCTGCTACATGGTGGAGTTGGTGGAGCAGAGTTGGAAAAACTGGAGCAGAGCAGTCCCAAACGGCCCTAAATGGTTAGCCTAGCTACTTTTTTTTTGCGAGTTAGCCTACTTCCATGCAGACCTGAGCATTTCCCAGGCTGGGCTCGGGCCGAACCAAAGAAAAGGCGGACTTGTTTCGGGCCTAAAATTGTTATCCAAGTCCGGCTCACTAGGTCTATCGGCATAAGACGGGCCATGGGTTGTATTTCATTTTTGTTGGGCTTGTTTCGGGCCTAAAATTGTTGTCCAAGTCCGGCTCATTAGGTCTATCGGGCTGGAACGGGCCATGGGCTTAATACCTTGACACACCAAGGATGTTAGGCGGGTAGGGTCCTATGGGCTGGTGGGCCTCCCAACCTCGCCAAAGGCAAACGATGGATTGGAGAGGAAGCAGTTGGTTGTGGTATGTATTTGCAACTCGAGTTTTTACCTTTCTTAAAAGGTACTAGCATCTTGGCACCAAATTACATACAAATTTTTTATATCTATTAGTACTCTGGTGACAAAAGGTATCAAAAATTTATATATGATTTGATGGCGATATACCAGTATCTTCTGATAACTTTTCAAGAATGGTAAAAATTCAAAACCTATCTCTTGCAAATTCGTAGCTCCGCCAATGCACACACTACTAGCTTGCACTCATGTTTGGTGTTGTCCCTTTCTCCGTCCTTAATTTGGCCCCCAATGTGTCCTAGCTCTTATCTACCAATCCCATCGCCCACTACAAATAATCCTTCTAGTCAACCCGATGTACAAAAATTGGGATCGCTTTCTTAGGTTTTATCTATTTTTTCATAATAAAATACTATCCCAAACTAATAGAAAGCACTTATGTATTTTTCATTATAAACAAAGCTACAAGTCAAAAACGGGAGACGAGGAATGGAGAGACGTGCATAAAATTGGCACAAGGAAAAAGGCCGAAGAGGCGTCAACACAACGAACCACGAGAAAGAGCTCGCAGCCACTTCCATCCTTTTTTTATTGCTTTCGTTGGCTCGTTGCTCCCTTTCGACTTTGCAAAATTTCCAAGCTTTCTTTTCCTGGCTTCCTGACTAACTGTGCCGGACTGCAGCCTGCAGTGCGCACACACAAGCACAGCCTTTCGCCTTTAGGCCTCCGAAAAGCCCTCCTGTTTAAGCAGGGCACGCGTCACGCATGGCACACCCTTCGAGCGACTCACTCCCAGTGTTTCTGTCGCTCTCTGCCCCACATGTCCACTGCTGCTATTAGATAGCCTTACTACTACTTACATCCCATGGAGACAGCTCAAGAAAGAGAGCTGCAGCAAATGCAGGCCTGGTGGCCTTTAGACACCATGGCCTGCAGCTTCGACCTCAGCAACAGCTGCTTCCTGTTTGAATGGGATCCACTGCTCAGGTACTTTGATCTAGGAGTAGTGGGAGTTGGTGCCGCCGGTGATCCTGATGATCACACCCATGAGCATGAGCTTGAGCTCTTCTTCCCCAAGTGTAGGTGTTGCACTGCGTGCGCATATGGTTTGCCCTTTTGTTTTCCTTGTCTTGCAGCTTGTTTTCATGGCGGTAATTCTTGTGGTCGTTGTTTGGCATGCAGGCATGGAGTCGCCAGCTTCCGAGGCGTCAGCTGCGGCCACCGGCTTGCTGACGGCGGAGGATGAGACTGTGGTGATGCCCGAGGATCAGTTGGATGCACTGCTCCAAGTGAGTGCAAGCTTGAGAGCCATGTCAACATTGTCATATGCAGTTCTTGTACTGAAACATGGTGTTTCCTTTTCTCATTGCACCCTTGTAACCTCCTCAGAATTTCTGGGACTCAGACGAGGAGCAGCTGGTAGGCTTCAATTCCAGCTGCGTTCTGAAGGAGAAGAGTAGCACTACCACTTTCCTAGGTAAGACTTCGAATGCTAGTTTCCTCTTATTGGTTTAGCTTAGTATACACTCTTCATTTTTTTTAACCGACAGTTCATTTGGCAGGAGTAGTTAGTCCTATGTTTTTCATTTATTCCATGGTAGTGGTACGATTCCAAACCACTAGGACAAACTATAATGAGTATTTAAGTAACTACGGTGCTTGTTAAAATTATGTCCGGGCCCACTCAGGATTAGCAGCACATTGCTGTCCTAACCCATCATTTGTGCATCATGCGTCTGACTTATTAGACAGGCATCACTTCTTACGTAAAGAAATTTTTTGGACTTGCATGTTTAGATGGTAGCACCCAGATTCTGACCATCTCCTCTGGCTCCTATTAAAATTCAACAAATTGGGGCCATTTTTTCTTGTTTAAATCAAACGACAAACTGATGGGTTCTGCAGACGATGATCTTCTGGCTCTGAACTCTGTCTCACCGACGGGGCCCACATTGCCAGAGAAAACCGTAGGACAGCCACAAGCAGAGCAGCCTCCCAGCTCTTCCTCGTCCCACTGCAACGTGGATCCACAGGCCAGCAACACCGGCAGCGCCCAACGTCAAACCGCTCGCACCAACTGCTCGTTCAAACGTTCGACGACACCGGAAGGTACGTGCAGGACCTGCAGGCTCTGCGATAACCCAAACAGCAGCAGCAATTTTCTCACTGTCCATGTAAAAAAACTTGATGCTATGTAGCTGCAAGCATGCATTTCGCAGAAACAGACACATGGAGCAGCCAAAGCAGGAGGAGGAAGAGGAAGGCGTCGTCCACTGCCAGATCGTCGGTGGTGTACCCGTTCACCGTGGTGAAGCCCTGCGGGGTGGACGGCAGTCCGACGCTGGCTGACATCAACGAGCGGATCCTCACGCCGCCGGCCAGGCCCGTCCGGCACCCCGTGGGGGAGTTCGCTTGCGCCCCGCGCGTGTCGGACGGCAACCGGCCAGCCCCGTCGGGCAAAACTGTCGCCGGCTTCACCAGGCTACACACCGCCGGGAGGGGCACCATAACCATCATAAGGACGACAGGCTAATGACCGAATTGTATGTGCTTACAGCTAAATTAATGTGCTTGTCTAGTGTCTCTCTCTTAATTAGCTGATAAAGGTTGTTGCTGCAAATCCTGTGTAGATTAATTAGTAGCGACTGATCGTATTGTGAAATAAAATGGCGACTGACTCTTTGAGAGATCGATGTATGTGTGCCGAATCTCGATGTGCAAGGAGGAATCTCAAATCTGAGTCTTTTTAAGCAAAGCAAGATTGTTGGATAACTTTTGCCCACGAGCTTGAATCGATCGGAGACACCTTTGGATTGTACTGTCAGGAGACAAAGCTCTTACTGAGACGAACAGTGTGCGTTTATAATGGGTATTGATAGACATCATCCGGATGTTTTCTTTCTAACTATCATCCAGATTTGTGACCGTTGGATTAGAGATCCAAGGGCCACAAATTCTCCCCACCCCCTCCAAAAAAAATTCTCCCCCCCTCCAAAAAAAGAGACCGTTGGATCTCTAATCCAACAGTCCGAAATGTGGATGATTGTTGGGAAGAAAACATCCGGGTGATACCTATACACACTCGTTTATAATTGTACCGGTAGACAAACGTTTGCCGTTACTGTTGCTGAAATACCTGAAAGGTAAGCCAACCAGCCAACCCAGCTTTGTCTTTGCCTGGATTATGTGGCCCGCTAGATTTGAGCTCCATGACAGATTGCACATTCCTCTCTCTTCGCGTACTCTGTGTTAGACAAGTTTAATTAATCTCTAATTTTGTACTTTTCACTAAACGTTTGTATTTTTTCTCGCAAATGCAATTAAGTTTGATCTGCAAAGTTTGCGCAGCTACAGAATATGCCCTCCCCTATATATTTAGTATTTTTTTTGAAATATTCATGTTTGACTTTCACGTGTTTTTATATTTAGCTTTCAGTTCACCTGATATTTGCCAACTATATAGCTAAAAACTTGCAACTATATAACTGCCTATGATTTTCTGCAAGTTTGAGGCAGTGCTCATAAAGTTTTCATAAGCTGCCTTTAACAAAGCTAAGTAGCTAACCATATGGAGTAAACCGGAAATATGCCGAAGCACAAGAGGCCCAGTTTAGTCTTTAGTGGAAGCAGAGACGGGCCATGTACACATGGGCCTAGCCCAATACAATGACTGGTCTAGTTTCGCATAGGATTGTTGGTGGTAAATTGGTAATTTATATTGTTGTGGTTGTAGGTCAAACAGTAAGCAGGGGCTCTAGGAGATTGCTAGAGGCTGCCCAGAACCATGATACCCACTGCGAGTGGGGTGGCTAATGGAAAATATTGGTTTGTCTTACTCATTCCTTGTGTAGGATTATATATACATGGCCTTACTCTTTACACTACCCCTGCTAGGGCTCTTTATACTTGGGGTACCAATGCCATTTCACATGGTTAATGGGCTTTTTGGCCTAGCAGGCCGAATGGTTGAAGGTGGGGGTCACTCCCCAATAGTAACCTTTTAAGGTAAAAGGGCTCCTCCACTTCTAGCTCAAAACCATGTCGCTTGGTCTTTTGGTCTCCTCCGTCCCTTCGGCCTGTTGGATGGGTGGCATGTGTGCTACGTTTTTTCCCACCGGGCCGAGCCAGTTCATTGCCTGATGGCGACGTGCACATGTCTACGCTCGGTGTTAATCAAAGCGGTTGAGCGAGGGGCAGTACTCAAATCTGGGTAGCATCAACTTCGTACTTCGTTCTAGGTGCATAAAGTTATTCTCGGCGAACTCTAAAAGGAAGAAGTGGGAGTTGAATTGGATGCGGATGTGGTTCTATCACCGAATGGAGCTTGACATCAATCTTCGGTGGACGGGCTGTCTGATGGACTTCAACATGTCTACGTGTGACATCCAAAATTTGAATTTAATTGCATTTTTGGAATTTATTTTCTTCCTTTTATTTTGGCCTAGAAAAAGATCCATGAAAACTTATGTTTATTTATGGTCAAATCAAGTTGTTTTTATTTTTGTTGAGTTCCTTGTGAATTTTAGAATTTTTGGGATTTATTTGGAGTTTATGCTATTTTCTAGGCTTTTATTTAATTTTGAATGTTTTCTAAAAATCAAATGTATTTGAAATTTCCTCACCCCTCCCAGGCCGACACGTGGCTGGCCCGTATCTCTCCCCGTCACCACGTGGCCGAATCTCCGCAGCCAGCCCCGCCCCCTCTCTCCTCACTTCCCTCCCTCATCGCCAGTGGGCCCCCTTCTTCCACCTTCCACTGCCTCCCCCTTCTCTCTTCCCTACCGGTGCCCGCAAACGCAACTGGCCTTCTCACCCACTGGCCGACCCCGCCCTTCCTTCTTCCGCACACCCCGCACTCACCTCCCATCTTCCCTACGCCCGCTGGCCTTATCCCCGCAACGGCCGCCGCATTCTTCAACGAGCGATTAGCCGCCACCTTTCTCTCCCCTTCCCCTACAAATACCTCCCCCATCTTCGCGTCACTCCACCCCCACCTAACCCTCGACTCCTCTTTCTTTTCCAACTGCCATACGCCGCCCACACTGTGCATCAGTCTTCCCGAGCACCGGCAAGACCTCAGGCAAGAAATCGCTGCCGACTCGAGCCCTAGTGCACCTAGCGAATGACGCCTCTCGCTCCACCGCACTGTCTCCACTCTTCCCCACCCCTCCGCCGAGTACGAGCATTGCCGGAGGACCTATTTCGCTGAAGCACCTCGTCGTCATCACCTTCTTCCGTCGCCAACTACTCCCCACCCCTCTTCGGTACATTTCCTGTATGCCATCTCATTCCCCATGATCCCCTCTCCCTCTTGCGCACATCACCGACCAACGCTGCATGCTGGCATGCCTTGATCCCCATGCACCACCTCCCGCCAATGAGCCATGTCAGCAATCGAAGCCAACGTGACTGCAATATGGCAGCCACGTGTGCACCCGAAAGCCACACAGATGCCACATGACCCCGTGTGCCACCTCTGTTGGGAAAACAGTCTGTGGACCCGATCCACAAAGACCAAGCCCACACGTTAGCCTCACACCCAAAATTCAAATCAGGGCTGACGTCAGCATGACGTCGTAAATTCAATTTTGTTTAGAAATTTAATTTGGCCAAAAAGAAAATCATTATTGATGTCGTAATTCTATTTTTCTTTAGAAAAATAATTCTAGAAATTCCGTTTAACCAATTTATTTAGAATTTAAACTTCCAGGAGCTTGTTCTCCTTCATCCTAGTTCCAATTTCTAAATTCATCTAAAATCATGATCTATCCAACTATACCATGTTTAAATTTTTGGAGTCTATTTGAATTTAGTGGGTTATTTCACGTGTAGACTACGACGATTCCGAGGAATTCTTATACGATAATTCACACCAGTCAGCAGAGCAAGGCAAGTTACACATCTTGACCAAGTTGATCCTAGGTTGTAAATAAAATTATCTTATTTTAAATTATATTACATGCTGAATTTTATTCATAGTATTTCAATTCCTATTTTAACTTAGTTAATGCCTATTTGTTATGACACTTTTGACATTGCAAATTCTTATACCTTGTCATCCTAGAATAAAGCTCTGGTCAGTATACTAGTATTAGCTAGAACATTTTTGTAGCAAATGCTTAGATCTACTTAGAAATAACTTTAAGTTTGGGTACCTTTTTCACATAAAATGATGAGCTTTTAAAATGTGTTCTTGACTTCGGTGAGTCAAGAAAGTCTATGGAATGTTTCAAAATAAAATATAAAACTTGGTTTAGACTTAAACAAATGGTTAGGTTGTGAATGCTTGCTGGCACACGATGTTGTTTGGTGACACAATGTTGATGCCTGGCATAAGGGGTATGTGGAAAGTGCCTAAGTCGATTAAGCACCAGCCTGTGAGCTACTGCTGCAAAGCTCTATTGTACTATCACCATATATATATATATATATATATATATATATATATATATATATATATATATATATATATATATATATATATATATATATATATATATATATATATATTACTGCCCCTTGTAGTTCTTGTCTGTATAAAATTTTTGTATTTTAATTCAAAGTTCCTCCTCCTTCCATGAATCGTCTTTTAAAATTTATTTCCCTATTAGTTGAATATGTTTGTTCCTTTCTTGCGTTTCTTTATTTTTATTTTTGGAACCTTAACCAAATTTTCAAATGTAGACCACAAACTCCAAATTCAAATAAAACGCACTGCACAATAACCCAAAAATTTCATATTTCCGAATTTAAATTTTCAGGATGTTACAAACCTACCCCCCTTAAATGAATCTCGACCCCGAGATTTCCAGTAGAGTAGAAAGAATGGAGGTGGGTTATATCGGCTAGCAATGGGTTTCGGGGTGTCGCTCGACGTATAGTTCCTTAGCTCCACAGAGAGATGACAATCTGCACAATAAGGGTTAGAATTTGGAGAAGTCAAAAGGAAAGAGAGAAAACTTGTTCTCCTGGATAGGTCGTAGATTCCCAAATACTTGCTCTTGATGTTGTTGTCTTCATGTTATCGTAGAACGGAGTAGTTGCATCGTCTATTGGACATTTGGTTGTAGAATTCACATTGAGGGGTGGGCAGTATTGGCCTATGCCCTAGGGAGTAGATGGTCTGGGGGATGCCGATGCGAAGATGGATACATTTATATGATGACTTTTGTCCTCATCACTATAAGACTTCCGGCTCTGCAAATCTTCTCGTACTGGTTCGATTAGCTCTGAGTCCATGTTGTCGCACCTCCAAAACATACATCGTCGTAGTGCTTCGACATTCTTGTCTCTTAATGCTACCCCCCTTAAATAAATGACAATTGTCATTATTCATCTATTGTATTCTTAGCTGTCTTGATCAATAACAGATTTGCGGAGCAATTCCTTGTCCTTCGCAGAAACAGGTGACCTTGCTCTGTGGCTCTCTCCGGGCAGGTGGTCTTCTTCGTAGTGATGTTGTTTTCCTTAAATACTGAGAAGTTGAAAAGTCTTCGCTTCTTCTTGATTGACCTGGTTTTGGGTTACCTGTTATTTCGTTCCTTTGGATCCGATGGGGTTTTCAGCAAGAGGTGAGAGGGAATAGCATGAGGTACGGATAGAATCGTGGGGATAAGATAATCTAAACCCATTCTGACTTTAAAATGGCACATCCAGGGAGCTGGAGTGATATTGAATCACACAATTTTTTTTGCAAGCTTTTCCTGTGACTGCAAAATAGGGCGCCCGAGGGCAAGAAGACAGTGCACAGGGACCAACGAGAACCTTGCGACAATACAACGTCTACTCGGGAAAGCACACATAAGAGGGCGCAGGGTTTATCTACATAGTCCGTTTAGAACGAGACCACCTTATCTTCATGACTATCTTCGATGATCCTAATCCTAAATTTTGGAGCAAGGGTAAGAGAAGGTGAATAAAATTTTCTCTTGAAACCCACAGAAGGAAGAGGAAATCGGGAGGTAATTAGTACTCATTCTTGTAATTGTTTTGGAAATACAAAACCCTACAATACCCCCTTTTTCTGTAAAGGTATACTAATCTCTCTAATATCCATCAAAGTTTTGATTCACTCCCACATGATCTTCATACGTAAGGCCTAGAATCCAACGGCCCTGAAAATTTTAACTTCCACTTTCGTAAATTGCACCCAGGTTATCTTCCTTTGTTATTTAGTCATGGTATTACTGTCGTCTAAAACTCCAAATAGCGGGTGTCTTTATTTATTCGATTCACCGATCATACACTCCCTATTGTGTCTTTTCAATTTCCTTAATCCAGCCACGGGTATCTAATCTTCACATAAATCTTAACTTACACCATAATTGTATAATTCGAATCTCAGATTTCACTATGACTGTATGATCCCAATTCTCAGATTTATTATCTGCCATTTTGATCAACTTCTTAGTCCAATGAAGATCTAGTATTCCTTATCTTGGATCCAATGATGATTTTTGTATCGAGACTCCCTAATAATCCAATTTGGTGTTATTGATTTAGATCCATAATTTGCTTCTCTTGAGATCAATCTAAATCCTTACTATCTATCTCCATACTGATTACTATAACATCCTCCGGGAATAATGTTTTTAATCAGGTCCACACTCCGATGGTCGTTATCAACTTCCCAAATTTTCTCAAAAATCCAGTTAATCCATCCTGTAGTTGATCATATCCTATTACTCCATTATTGCAAACATCTCCCAGGAATTTGACAATTTATCAGTGTTTAAATCCTTTGATTAATTTCGCACTTCCTATTTCTGCAAGAATCACTTAATTCATCTATCTAGGCAATCTATTTATTTAAGCTCCATCAATTCATTTATCCCAAATTCACATTACTATGTCCTCCAAGGATAAAACAATTAGGATTCAAGGTTAAGCATCATGATTCTTGGCCTAAAGTGGGTTTTCGTAGAATATTTACAAGAGGAGTACTGGATTTTTATCATTTTGAATTCGGGATAAGAGAGCTTCAGAAGCAAAATGGTTAGGACAACATATAGACGAGGGGGAATCATCTAAGAGAGATGAGAAGGAGCAATATAACTTATATTTGTGAAAATAGACATTGAAGAAATAGTTCTAATCTTGAACTAACGGCCAAGCTAACTAGGTCACGACCTGCAGTCGATATGCTCTGATACCATCCCTGTAAGGACCCAGATTTTATAATCCGGATTCTACTGTGTTTAGCTGCACTATTCCCTGGATCAGTAGATAGTGCACACAGTTACAGTTATGGACATCAAAATACATATCATGCGGAAGCGTAAATATAATAGTAAACTTACTCATGGGCCAATGAGGCCGAAATCATTAAATTGCAGCAGCGGAAGAACGAAGCACACAGGTGGGACCTTCAGGACGTGCCCACAAGCAGCCAACTGGAGGTTCGCGACCTAGCCATTGACATCTTCATCTTCTCTGCCAGCTTATCCCATCTTGTTGCTGAGGCGCAGTGATTTGATTTCCTAAATCTGAATTTTGTCGCAAAAGCAAGTGTGAGCACTCCAACCCCGTGCTCCGCGAGCCAATACACAAAATGCAAATAAATAGTATGCATGGCTTAACAAAGGAGAGGCTCGGGTTATTTTATTTGCCAAAAATCGCTTTTAGCAGCATTGTTATTATTTGATCGTAGTGTTATTGTTACTGCCTAAACTTCATACGGTAATTGCCATAATTGACTTAATCCACCAAGGACACACTTACCTTACTGATTGCTGTCTAAAACTCCAAACAGCGAGTGTCATCATTAATCATTTTGAATCCACCAAATTCTTTTGTATTCTAAATTTCTAATAATCCAATCTTGAAATTTCTATTCATCAACCCTTCATCTCTAAATTCCACTGATTAACTAACATCATTGATTTTTAAATCCACCGAAATCATTCATATTCAACCCTTTCTGTTATTGATCCAAAACCATAATTCATTTTTCTAATAATCAATCTCATTTTCCATAATCTATCACTAACTAATTCACTAGTATACCTCCACCAAATACATTAATGATCAAATCTACGACTCACTACTAGTATACATCCACCAAGAGTATCATTGATCAGATCTAGGATTCTCTATTAAATATCCACCAAGAATATCATTGATCAGGTCTATGATTCACTAATATATATATCCACCAAGAATATCATTGATCAAGTTTAATCTCCTATAGTTATTTTCATACCTCCAAATTTCCAGAAAATCAATTCATCCATCTAGTGTATAATCCAATCCGATTATTTCCATTATCGCCAATATCTCCCAAGAATTTTAAATTATCAGTGTCATAATCCAGCAAATACCTTTATACTTCCTAATTCTCCAAAAATCATTTAATTCGTCTATCTAGCCTATATATTCATTTCTGCTCCACCAATTTATTTCTCCTAGACTCCACACTATCTTTATCCCTCTTGTGATCAATCATGAATCCACCAACTTCTTTATGTGATTACCATAAGCAGCCATCTTCCCTTTCCTACGACTCTATTTATTCTTCCTGATATTTTATTTGTGAGCAATGCTACCATTATTTAAAAATATAATACATAGAAATTTCCTGAGACCTAGTAGTTTTGAACAAAAGCATAATGTTCAAGAACATGCAATAATAATAGCGATCCAGATTCCATCCACCGTTACATGGCATCCGCACCATATGATATCCTTTCAGCGTTATAACCGCTTACATTACCACTGGGACGACGCCCAGGACAACTCAAATCAGGGCTTTCCACTGCCCTTCCACATTTCCATTTCCACCCACAAAGTTTTTCGAAATAGAACTATATCTGGTTAAGTTCCCATGTCCGCCCTTGACCGTGGGCACGACTATTCGAATAGTTTTGACTCTGCAGAGTTTGTACACTTTCACCACAAGAGACAATCAACTCGTTGCCCCACACAATTCCTTAGAAGTGTGGTTGAGCAGACCGTCACAGTGACTTTTCAAAGTATCTAGTCCCTTTTATCATCTCACCTTATGGGCTTCTCCCACTTGCGATGGGTC